>OOIL02000495.1:370083-389644 GCA_900332095.2 Cuscuta campestris | reverse complement strand
GGCGGCGGCAGAGGTCGGCAGCCGGTGGCGGCGGTGGTCGCCGGAGGTCGCCGGCGGTGGTCGCCGGCGGCCGGAGGTCGGTAGCGGCAGGGGTTGCAGGTGATGGTAAAATGGTCAAAGTCCAGTCAGCATCACTTCCTTTGATTTTTTTTTCAAAAAAAATTTAAAGTGTTGAAAAAATATGGTGAGCTTTGCCTTACAGTTTGGTGAGCTCTGTAGTTGTTCTTGGTGAGCTTTGCAGTGTAATGTGGTGAGCTTTGCGTCATCTCACCGAAGCATGTCATCTTACCGTAATGTGTCATCTCACTGGAGTCAATCCCATATATATATATATATATATATATATAGACACACACACATACACACAAATATATATATATATATATATATATATATATATATATATATATATATATATATATATAGTGTAAGTATAAGTTAAAGATTGAAAATAATTAACTGTATAGTATTCCTTCGGTGCATATCATTTTTACAAATTTTCTCACATAAAAAAACTTATGTAAAAAAAACAAATACTTCTTTATGTAATAAAAGATGCTTGTTTTGTTCATATGTAGATCTATGGTAGAATTTAGATCCAACATACAATTTGCTTTAACTGTAAAAAGCTAAAAATGACAAATACTCATGAACAGAAGTAATAATATTTATGTGTGAGTTGTGGTATATAAAATGGGGTACATAATAATATTAGAGCATATTTCTAACAAATTAACCGGACTAGATTCAATGGAGCATCGCACCAAATCTTTTTTTTTTTTTCATTCGAAAAAAAAACATGCTAATTCTTTGGATCCAATTAATTATTCTTTGTTTGAGTTATTTGCATATAACGTATGGACTAATACAGCTTCCCATCCGCCACAACCACAAGACAAAGATATGATTCCTTGGCATCCTTATCTCCCAAATCTATCATATTCCCCACCATCTCATATTTTCTCCCTCTCCAAAAGATTATCATAATTTAACATTTTTGGTCAAATTATGGCGCATTTTAATTGTAAATTATAGAAAAAGTGTTTTTAATTATAATTTAAATTTAGTAAAATTTGTTTTATTTTAAAAAATGGTTTTGAAATATCAAATGTTTATAATATTTAATTATTTTAAACTATATTTAATTTGTGATCCAAGGATGTCACAATTTGATTAAAAAGTCAAACTGTGATAATCTTTTAGAAACAGATAAAGTAGTATGTTTTTGTCTTAAAATATGAGAAAAGTTATGGGTAATCCGTGTGGTGTATCTCATTTGTACACCAAAGTATTTTCGAACATGCACCTATACTGAATATCTATATAATACACAGACATTGGGTGTCTGTGTGTGTGAATGTTTTAGTGTACAAATGGGACATACCGCTCTAGTATCTCTAGCATTCTCCAATAAAACATACCTTCTATCCTAATTTAATTTTTTGCTATTATTTAGGAGATTTGATTGAAGATACTTTCAATTTAATTTATTTGAATATTAGTAAGAAATTAAAAAATAAAATTGATATATTAAAAAACTACACCGAAAGTTTTATAAAACAAGAGTTGACAACACCAAGTTATTTTTTTAAATACGATGCGAAAATGGACTAAGAACGTTATTAAAATTTGATCTTGTAAATATTAAATATGCAGCTTAATTTCGGATGGAGGGAGCATTAAATATTGAGAATATGTTATTAGAGTTTGTTTAAGGGTAAGAGATTGTAGTTATCATTAGAGACTCAAATGAACACTAAGTTATTTGAGAATGAGTATTGTTTTGTTTCAGAATGAACACTACATTATTTGTAGATGAATATTATAATTATATTGAACTAATGTGCAAAAATGAGTACTGCACTATTTTAGAATGAATACCACGCTTATTATATTTCTACGAGAATGCGTACTACTCTACTTCAGAATGAGTACTAGGCAGATGTATCGTACATCCGGTACTACCATATACCTTCTCATCATGATTAGTCAGATTTTCTCAAATACGAGTTTGGAACACCAGTGGTCGTCTACCCAAAAACATTCTAAAACTCAATTTATATTACTTTTATGAAATAATCTTATTATAATGGTACTTTTATAATTGTACTTACACACAATACATTCTCATTAAGCAAAATTATTTTAATTTTATATTATATAATATCTATACTCTCTCCATCTTAATATTTTTCTTCTCGTTTTTGTTTGAGGCTTGACTGAAGTCTTTTAATTTATTTGATTTTAAGTGTGGGTACAATTAAAAAATTAATTTTATATAATTAAAACCTACTTCAATAAAAAAAATTCTAATACATCAAAAATTCTACAAACGCAAGACTTGACGTGACTATACAATTTTACCAAATAAAGAATTAAATAATATTTAATCATCACAAACAAAGTTTCGAGAGGGAGTATAATTAACTTTTAAAACTATGTTGTAAATTTTTTAAAAAAGATAGGATCGTTATTGAATATGTTTTGATTTAATTTTTCTAACTTTCCCCAAAAAGAAAATTAATTTGTAGCGAATGAATAATACAGGAAAAAAATGAGAATTTTTATTTTTATTTATTAAATTAAATTAATACGAGTACTCCGAAAGACGGAATAGGGAGAAATAAAAATGAGAATCTTTTGAGTTGAAAGGGCAATAGAGACCATTCATGAATGTGGATCGGAATCTAGATGCTCCAACGGATCAAATATGCGGCGAAAGTCCCCTTTTCCAAATACTGATCGCCACCCCTCCCCTTTCTTCTCGGTCAATTCCTTGCAGAATCTTGCCCTGCTCTTCCTTCATCCATCCGTTTTTCTTTCCTTCTTCTTCTTCTTCTTCTCTGTATCACTCCGTATAAAGATTCTCAATCTCAGCTAGCTGGTTTTCCATATTTCCCTGGCTTATACCCACCACACGCCCAGAAGATCCACGACAGAATCAAAAGTTCAATCTTGAAGAAAAAGAAAGAAAGAAAGAAATGGATTCTAATTCGCCTGAGCTCCGATTGGATTCCAACCACCCTCTCGTTCTCCGGACGGTGACTGAGTTTCTGGGTGAAATTTCAATGATCGGCGACGTTTCGGAGAGGCTGGCGAGGATCGAGCATCGCCTGAGGATGCTCGAAGACGAGATGCGGAAGATCGACGGCTTCAAGCGCGAACTCCCTCTGTGCATGTTTCTCCTCGCCGATGGTATTTCTACCGCTTATGTGTGCGATTTTTTACCGTTTCGGGGTCGAATCTTTCTCGATTTGGTGTTGGAAATTGAAATCAAAGTCAGAGAGATGTTAATGGGGCGTTAAAAATTAAAACTTTTAATGGATTCTGTTGCTTTTCTTGAACTGTGATTGCAGCGATTACAGTGTTGAAGGAGGAGTCGAAGAGGTGTAGGAAGTCACTGGGTGAACCAGTCTTGGAAGAATTTCTTCCAGTGAAGAAGACTCCAGTTGATGATGATGGTGATGATATTAACAAGGTTGAGAATGTCAAGGAGAAAGACTGTAAAGAAAAGGTAAAATGGACGAGCTCTTTTAAGCTCTGGGATGGTGGCGATAAGGGTTGCAGCATTTCAGACTCTGGCATCGCCAAACACGGCCTAACAACAGATCTCAGAACAATGGTAAAACCACTATATGCAATCTGTTTTATTGTTTTGAATTGGTTCCTTAGCAATTTATGCCTGCTGATGAACTGTCATAATTTGTTCCTCTCAAGGGGAACTATAGGTTTCCCATGGAAGAATCACCATCCCTTTCTCTTAGTACACCGGGAATCAAGAACGAAGAAGAAGACGCCGCAGTAATGGATCGTTTCAGTTCAAAAATAAAGAAACTAGTACCTTACAGCGGTGGTGCTTCAAGTGGCAGTACCCAGCTGCTGCTTCAGTCATCTAGTAGGAAGCAAAGAAGGTGCTGGTCGCCGGAGCTGCATAGGACATTTGTCGATGCCTTGCAACAGCTTGGTGGTCCGCAAGGTAAGGAACTCTATTCCTTTTCACTAGTACTGATAATTCTTTGTGGAGGCATTATCTGCTTACACTTAAGTGAGTAGGTTTCCACTTATTTGATTGAAATAGATGTTGTCAAATGCACAAGAAACCCAGTAATACCCTGCAAAATAGTGTTCTAAATGACCCTTAACAAAGGGACCCTTGCCAATCAAGCCCTAACTTGGTTCCAAATGGTATTCTGAAAAGTTCTAGGCCAAAATGGTGAGGAGTGATATAATATTAATAACACAAAGGCAAGTTCAAGAAATGAGCTTGAATTGGTTTCTTGAGAAGTAAAAATTTGAACTTTATACAGACCTTTTTGGTTCATTGCAGTTGCCACTCCTAAGCAGATTAGAGACCTGATGCAAGTGGAAGGTCTGACCAATGATGAAGTAAAGAGTCATTTGCAAGTAAGTACCCAACTTTCCAATTGGTTTTTCCCCAATGTGCCTTTCCTCATGTTTGATATGAATCATGACAAGCATTTTTTTTTCATTTCTTTCCTTACAGAAATATAGACTCCATGTTCAAAGACTACCAGCCGGACATTCATCATCCCCGGGGAATAAATCCATTGTCATTTTGGGCCATACTACAACTACTACTAATCCCACTAGTACTGATAATAATGATAATAATAATAATAATACGTGTATGGCCATTGACCAGAAGTGTGAATCTTCAAAGCAGAGCAGTTCACAGTCTGGTTCTCCTCAGGGGATCCTTCAGTTAGCGGCGAGCTCTCAAAGAACATTTACCAGCGGAAGCGAGAGCATTGAAGATGACAACAAATCAGAGTGAGAGATAGCCATAGAGAAATATATTTCATCTTTGAACTGATTAAGGCATATAGATGAATATGTATAGAGATACGTCCGCCATGAATTTTGCAGATGACGATCATGTGTCCATTGAGGGGGAGGATTGCTCACAATATATACATATGAATTACTCCTAAAAATGTTATTAATTATACATATTAATGAGGATGATGAGAGGGTGCTTAGAAATATTGGAAGCTTAGATTTGGGTGTGAGTGTGTTGTTTTGTTGTTTTTGATTGATTTAAGGTGTACTTGAAAGTTGTAATATGAGTTAGTACATACAAAACATATGATAATGACATGCCTTTCCTTTGAGTGTTTGAGGGAAAAAAAATCATTTCCTCAACATATTGTGTTGATATGATGCTATTGAGATTGGGCTGCTGAGCTGGTGAAACCAATTCGAATGATTTCCCTCATGCTCCTTTTGGTACATGAAATTCAAACTTTGAAATTAGAATTGGGGACAATAATTTTAATTCTGCTATTTAGTTGCACAAAAGAATGTGGATTTGAAATTAGTAGGTGTCAAAAATGAATTGAAATTAAAGAATTTAATTCCATCTAAATCAAATTCTTAAAATTTTAATTTTCAATTCAATTCTAATTCTGTACACCAAACAAACCTTCAGAGTTTTTCAACTTATTATTTTTACTTATTTATTTTAGAACTGGATTAAAAATATTTTTAAATATAATAACAATCAGATCAAGTCAGAACTTAATCATATCTAATCATAATCAATCAGATAAGCTAAAGAAAATATGCCTTAATGCACCTATCATTTTTTTCAAAACATTGGATATAATTAACTTTATATAGTGATATTAAAAAATTCAACAATAAAAAAAATACTATTAATACTTTTACCGTTTGCATTCAAAACTTTATTTGAACCTCTACCAACACAAAATGATATTCCCTCCGTCCTAATATGTTCTTTCCACTTACCTTTCTCATGGTCAAACATTAATCAATTTCTTTACCTATTTTCATTAGGTATTTGATAAAATAATATAGTCTTGTCACCACTCATTTTGTAGAACTTTTGATGTAGTTTTTAAATATATAAATTTAATTTTTTTAATTTTACACATACAATCAAATAAATTGAATTGAAAATAAAGTTAGTCAAACGTCATAAACAGAATCGGGAAGAACATTATAGGATGGAGGAGGGAGTATTACTGCTACGTTATTCCGTACGATGGGATAATCCAAATTCCAAATGAGATTATTATCAACAAAATAGATGGATTATGTCAAAGTCAGGAAGAAGCGATAAACAGTTATTTATTAAACGTATGAGTGGGAATGCGCATCGGCCTATTAGCTCAGTTGGTTAGAGCGTCGTGCTAATAACGCGAAGGTCGCAGGTTCGAAACCTGCATGGGCCATTTTTTTTAATATTTTTGGACATTTAATAGTGATTTGGGATTATTTGCCATTGTTCTTTGGTAGGGATGGGTTCCTAAAACAGCATATAGATTGTCTCACATTTTTTAAATTATAATATTTTCCAACATTTGGCAATAATATTTTATTACCAACAATTGTTGTGTTATCTGTCATTGGCTCAAATGAGTCATATCATACAACCAAAATGATTTATATTTGGAAGATGGAGATGGTCCTTATTTCTTTATTTGGAGAAACATTTACTACCTTCAAAATAAAAGTTTCAAATTGAATAAAAAGAATTAATCTTTATGCTCAACAAAAATTGTGTAATTCATATTATTTCTAACATGATCATTTTTATGAATGTAGAATGAATAAAAATAAACAGATATGGTCTTAAGAAAAGGAATTGTGCTAATTAAAACGGAGTAACATGCATATGCTGCCTAAATCAACTCCGTATAGAGGTTGTAGGCTGAAGAAAGATAGTGTTCCTAGATGAATTGTTTGGCGCTTTTGTTGGACAAGACGTTACCGCACCCATGAGAAACAAAAAGGCCCATTAGCTCAGTTGGTTAGAGCGTTGTGCTAATAACGCAAATGTCGCAGGTTCGAAACCTGCATGGGCCATTTTTGACAAAAAAGTGTTTTGAGTTACAACTTTCATTCTCTGAAAAAATGTCGCAGTATTTTTGACAAAAAATATTTTCTTTATTTTTAAACTATACAGCAAATTTTTTATATATATTGAATTAAAAATTACTTAATAAAAATCGTAAACAATAATTGGAACTTTTTTAACCTCCATGGGCCAATTTTAATTTATAGTAGCAATTGTTTGAATGACAACTTGCAATACTCTAAGGATGCTAACAGATAGTTTTGATGGGGTGAAATTTCACCCTCATATATCCATCAACTCCATATTCATCACCCAGTTTATTCAACATTCGCTACATACATCACTCAGCGGGTGAAATGGGTGATATAAGTAATACTCCATCCATTTTAAAAAAAGGACTTCTAATTTTTGTGGAACGTTCCAAAAAAAATTTCATCTATTTTTTTATGGAAAACTTTGAATAACTCACAATCTTTCTCTTATCTACATCACTATATATATATATATATGATGGGAAATAATACGTGGCTCGGCCCACATTTTCCAATTATTTTACGAAGAATAGTCGAACCGGGCCTGTTTAATAAAATAGAGGAATAAAGGAATATTCCTCCGAAGATGCTCCAGCTACTCCTATAAAAGGAGGGCTCTCCCTCAATATTGGGGGAGGCAAAATCACACTCTCCCCTGCCATTCACTCTTTCTCTCTCTAGATAGCATATTTTTCTTCTTCTTCAAGAGCTTCTAGCTCCACCATTAATGGCTTGTAAGCCTAAATCATGTACCATGTACACACCCCGATATTAATAAAAATCCCCCGTTGGCAAGGTACCGCCAAAAAAGGCCCGTGGTTTTCTCACGATTTGGGTTTCCACGTAAAAATCCTCGTGTTTATAGTTTGGTGTATTTTTTAGACTAGTTTATCGTTTTTGCCGGGCTAAAACGATATACCGGTCGATAATTTACACCATCAATATATATATATATATATATATATATATATATATATATATATATATATATATATGTTTGCCACTTCCAAAAAAAATTGTAAAGTTCATTGAGGTAATTTTTTGTTATACCATTAATGAGTAGCCAAAATGGCTTGATTGTGATTTGCTCTGTTGAAAAGACATCCCAATAGCTCGAAAACTAGAAAAGGCAAAGGGGAACATCAATTTAAGAATGATAATAATAAAAAGAAATGAAGAAAAAAATGGAAGAAAAAAAGAAAGAAAGACGAAGAAGGACGAGATGCTCTCCCATTTCAGAACACAAATTGGCTTAAGAGTTGTAGTTGACAACCCCAAGATCTCTGAGTGCATCCGTTGCCGCAACTTTACAGCTTCTGTGGGTTGATTTGGCCTTCCTAATGAGCTTCTCTACGCCGTTTGCCAGCAAAAGGTCTCTGCAAAATTACCAAACAATCCCTCACACACCTTCCCCTATGAGACCCGACATCACGGGCAAACAGGTAATTGGGGAGAGTGGAACATGAAACTTGCCTGTTTTCGGGATTTCTGACCGCAAGATTACGGATCATGAAACAAGCATTCCTTTGCAGTTGCTCTGATTCAATAAACCTTTCCATGGATTGGATGGCAAGGTCACCTGCTCCGGCTTCAATAGCACGGGCTGCATTCCCTGGGGATCTCAAGCAGAGCACTGAAATAATAGACATGATCTGTGCCACACAAAAAGTGTGCATATTTTTAGAGTGCTTTGCCACTCACATTTATTTACAGAGTATTTGGAATGTGTAGAATAACCCAAACATTTTTGGAAGTGCATGTATCCGTGCAAATGTCATTATTATTACTTACCTCTTGTAGTACAGAAGGCTCATTACAAAACTGCAACGAAAGCCTAACCAGCCTATCCATCCCTCTCTTCTCAACTATGGCACATTTGTTTGCATCACTTCCTGCCAACTAGTCAACTGCAATGTATTAGGTTTTTTTCAAGTTTTTAAAACATTTTGAACTGTCTCGTCTATAATAAATAAATATTACTCCCTATGCCCTTAAATTATCTTCCCACTATTTCTTTTTAGTCCATCCCTATATTATTTCACTCTTCTAAACCAATCTCGACACACATCACTCATCTTCTTAAATACCGCGACAGTCAAAATGACAAATACTTTAGGGACGGGGGAGTCTTATAAGACAAAGTTCCACATGCCAATATCAAGTATTTGTCACTTAGAGATTGAAAGAACCTTAGATAACAAGGAACAACAAGTTTTAGCAAAGGCTTGATTTCCCTGTTGACCACTGTCATCAATACATGAAAGAAGCGCATCTATGCCCCCATTGTCAGCAACAGCTCTGCATATTTCTTCCTAAAAATAGATGGAAGAGAAGAAAAGAATATCACTGTTTTGTAGGAAGTTTGAAATATATATTAAAAGAACTGCAGATTCAAACAAGCTTACATTAACAGCAATGGATTTCAAGGCGTTGCATGCTGAGATTAAACTTGGTGACCCGATCCCCTGACTCAGAGATCCCACAAGTGCTTCAACAACTCCTATTTTTGCAAATTTTCGGGCATATCCAAAAACCTAAAATGGGAAATGACGTTCAAATGTTAAACAAACAAGTGAAGAACTCTTCAATCTCCTGCAATTTTTCACTCTTGGGACAGATCTTGATTCCTGAAGGTCTGACCTTCCAAGTCAATTAGAGCCAATTATGTCTGGAAAAAAAATTCCTATGTAGACTAGGTCTCAGTTTGGACTGATGGTGTGGGGTGGTTTAAATGGGATGGTTTTAGTCTTTTGGATGGCTAAGTTTATAGTTTATACCCTGCTAAAATGCAGAAAATTTTGTTATTAAAAAAAAGAGGATTAAGATTACAGGTGATGATAAATATTTCAATCGCTCTTTATTCATTTTTTGAACTATTTTACTTGTCAAGATATACCCCGTAGAATAAACCCTCCAAAGTCTTCCACTCAAAAAACTCAAAGTTCTTCCATCCAAACTGTGCTAGAAAAATAGGTGAGAAAAGGTACTATACTTACTTGAGAGGCTACCACATGATTATCATCAGATGTCAACAGGACTTGTATGGCTTCATATAAATAAGGAATGCTCCCACTAGCGTGTTCCGTCAGGCACTGAACAATTAACTCATCAATTTTCAAGTCCATAAATGATTCTTTCAGAACCTCATTACCTGTTGCAGCTGCCGCAACAACAGAAAATCCATAATCCAAGATATTGACATCTTGGATATTATCCTTTATGACTCCTACAACAGCTAGTGCCCCGCCACTCTCCCTAAATGCTTCTGTGCTTTGAACATCTGTGAATAGAGTATACATTTAGATATAGACCATGCCCTCCAAAGTTTTCACCTCCAAAGACCACAATACAGACAGAACCATAGTTTCTTAGGCCAATAAAACAGCACAAACCCCTAATACGCACGTTTATAATGGGCAACTAAAGATTCTATAAAAAAAATTACGTAGTAAACTATTAGGAACATACAGAATAGTATAAAATGCAAACCATGATAAGCAAGTCAATTTGCTCCACTTTAATCAATAGAAGACCAAACAGAATTTCCCGATAAGATGATAAGATCGATCTATCAACCAAAGGAGTGGAGTGTCACTTAATGAGGGAGTAAAACTCATACCATGAAGTAGCTTAGCCAATGTCTTCAAAGAAGAGATTACGCCCTGGTTGCACCCACCTCTAAGCTTAAGAAAAATCGAGCACACCAATTTCACTCCGTCATTCTTATTAGCAATCACTACATGGCCTGATCCTTCATCGGCGCACAAACCATTCAACCTATCCAACAATTCCACAATTTCCTTCAGAACGTCATCGCTGTCTTGTTTACCAGTCGATTCGAGATTCAACTGCTTCAGCCGCTCGATCGTTTGAATAACTGGGTGGCTATTCACTGAACTGTCTCCCGGGATGCAAGTCACTATCCCTGTTGGATACAAAATGAGGTGTTATGCGGTTGGTATCGTTTCATTAGAGAGATAGATAGTGAAGGTGAAGAAAGATACCGGAGAGATCGACGCCTTGGATGGTTAGGGTTTGAACGGCGTCTTCGAGAGCTTCGGCGGGATTCATCCCGATGTCTTCTATGTTCTCCATCACCATTTCATCGAAGGCTTGTTGCGAAATTGTGCGCACCGCCTTCGGGGGCCCCATCCGATCTTGAGTCGCCGGCTCGCCGGAGATGATTCCCGCCGACTCAAAATTTTAGAATTAAACTTGGAGAGGAACAGGGTCAGGGTACCCAGCTAGGACGCCCATTTTCCTCTGATTTTGGGAACTAATAATAACTTTTTTTAATATTTTTTCGAGTAATTTACCTAATTAGAACTAAAACATAATGACTTTTCCAATATAGGACCATATGTTTTTATTTGCCAATGTAGGACCTTTGGTCATTATGGAGTAGTCATTATTCAAGTAAATTTCCATCATTATGGACATTATTTCTCCCACTAGGTCATTATTAAGTCCTATTTAGGGAATAAAAAAGTTTAAGTCCTACATTAGGAAAGTCATTATGTTTTATTCCTATTTAGTGCAAATTTCACTATTTTTTTTGCACAGTAAAACACAACTTTTATTACTGTCCGAAAATAACGGGTGAGGTTAAAATGTTTATAGAAATTGCTTGTTTTTCAGAAATAAATGACAGGTGAAATTTTTTTAGACAATTTTTTTAACTCTATTTTTACATAGATTCAATAATGTTACGTGGAGAGATGGCAAATTAGTCGGTCAGGTCGGGTTCGGGTTCGATCACTTCAAGTTCGGGTTATTTCAGATTCGGTCAATTCGGGTTTGGGTTGAGAATTGTATGTTTATGACTCAGTGTCATCGGGTCCGGTTCAACCCAACAGGTTATGACTTTGGTTTTTTAAATTAAATTCACATTAACACTTAAATTTTCTATTAGGTTTGACCCATTTTAGCGGGTCATTTTGGGTTCAGACTTTGGATTTGGTCATCAAAACCTGAGTTTGTTAAAAACTCAACGTTTTCAAGTCGGGTTTCGGATCAAAAACAAGTCGGATCAAAAACAAGAGTGAGGGGTTAAAGGACAATGTTAAAATGTTTGGGAACCAACAATTTAACCTAGCTCCGCCCTATCTTCTTCCGCCCCATCTAATTTTAACGGAACTCAGCTCCGCCTCATCTTCTTCCGCTTGAAGGCCACCTCGCGGCAAATCCATGGAGAGGCCTGCTAGCGGACCAGCTGTTGGTTATTCACTATATTCAGTAGAAGTTGAGTGCGCTTAACAACAAGTTAAGACACTTAGAGAGCATTGAAAAATCAGATTTGCGATATAATAAAGTCCTTGAAAGTATCCCTGAGGAGAAAGGGCCTGAGCAAGTCAATGTTGTGCAGGTCAATGTGAGTGACTGGCAGAAGGTAAAAATTGCTGTCAAATTCTTTCTAGAATAATCTTAGGTCAGTTTTTGGCCTTTTTTATCCATCTTCACGCTCCGTTTGGTATACGGAATTTAAGTCATGGAATAGGAGTTAGAGACTATAATTCTAATTCTGTTGTTTGATAGCGTAGATTTGGAATTAGTAGTGCCAAAAATAAATTGGATTTGGAGAATTCAATTCCATCCAATTCAATCCTACAGAATTTTAATTTCATTTCAATTCTAATTCCGTCAATTCCGTGTACCAAACAGACCCCTAATGTATTTGATATTCAGTTTATATCTTTTTCCTTTTACATAAGCTTGGAAGACTTTATGTTAGAGTCACCAAATTCCATCCACTTCAAGTTGGCTTTTTGCCTCTAATATTCCATCTCTCTGTTTACTGGTAAAATAAGCTTGGCATTAGCTAAAGAAGCCTCTTCTCTAAGAGATTCTGAAGGAGGGTTATCATATGCATCTTGAGTTTTTGTGGCCTCTTCTTCCGCTTCTTTCACCTTTTTCAAAAATGTGCCCAAAAATGTTTGCATTCCAATCCTTCAATGCAGTCTTAAGGCCTTTTAGTTGTAAAGCTGAACCTTTCATACTGCCAATGGTGGGAATATTCTTCCAACTCTTTTCAACAGTGTCTAAGAAATTATCATGTCTGGTCCAAACATTTAGAAATCTTAAAGGTTTGGGGCCTTTACTATTGCTGCTAGAGTAGATCATAGAGATGAGTCTGTGATCGGAAGTTGCTTTACTCAAGTGTGAAACCCCGATATTAGAAAAGGAGGCCATAAGATCCCAGATTGACCAAAATCCTATCAAGTCTTCTCCAAATTCTCCCCTTAGTCCTAACCCCTGACCAAGTAAATATACTTCCAGCTGGTTTAGGGTAAATCAATTTACACGCATCAATGCGATCAATAAAATCATTAATGCTATTAAGAGAAGGGGAGGACTTTCCTTTATGTTCTTCCACACAAGTGATGGCATTGAAATCACCACCAATAATCCATCTTTTATTAGCGGGCATATGATCTTGCATGGCTTTCCAAAGATCTTGTCTATCTCTAATATTATGTTTTCCATAAACTGAGGAAATGAGAATAGGAGATCCATCTGTTTTATGCTCAAATTCACAAGTGGTAATCTGCTCTTCTTCCCTATAGGAGATGAGAAAAAGAACCTCATTGTCCCAAAAACTCATCTCTTATTATTGGATGAAGCCAAACAATTAGAGTAACCTAATTGTCTATTAAAAGAATCCAATCTTCTAGCATTTACAATTGGTTTAATAATGCATATGAAGTCATATTTATAGGACCTCTTCAGATGTATAAGTCTGGTGAGAGAAGAGGCAATCCCACATGCATTCCAAAAGAGAATCGTCATAAGAAAGGGGTTTGTAGTACTCCTTTAGCTGAGACAATTACTCGTGTCTACTGTAAGAGGTTGAATAGCTGATTTGTCCATTGGTTGCACATCCAATCCACCATCTGAGTGACAATATTGTGTTCCTTCCTCTTCACTGTCATCATTTTCATCATCCTTATCCCAGAGAAGTTTGGTTTTGGACCAATTACTGACTTCCTCCCAATGATCAATTATTTTCCTTGCCCCTTATTCTTGCCCAACTGGCTTCTTTTGTTCACTACTGTTAGTAGTAATCCGAGTATCCATATTAGCAACTGGGATATGGAAGAGCTTCTTTTTATGTTTTTCATTTTCTTTTTCCATGGAGTGTGAACATTTGTTCCTTCATCTGAGATTTGGTTATCTGCTTTTGCTTCAGGATTATCTGCTTGTTGTTCTGATTTGTCATATTTGGATACTCCTTTATTCTGTCTATAGTAATGATTAGATGCATGAGTCCTACTGAAGACCTATTGCTCTTTAGGTTTCCATGATTGGTCCTTTTTCTTTTAGCTATCACAGGAATTGATTTATTCTTTCTGCTTTTAACAATGGTTCTCCATTCATCTTTATCCCCTGTCCCACATTTAATGTCCTTTCTTTAATGAGGCTTGCACTTTCTAATTGTTCAACTATTCTGACCATCAATTACTTATTATTTTTTGATGTTTAAAATGCAGTTTCAAGGCTGGAAAATTACAAGCCATTCAGCACTCGATTATTGAGGGAAAATATTGTTTTTTCATGTGGAGCTAGAGTCATAGAGGATGATTTCACATTCATCTTTTATAAGGATGATCGTGAACTCACAGAAACCTACAAAAATGTAAAAAAAATTGCGCAGCAATTTTCTGGTGAAACCTTGTTTTTTGGTCTCGAGTGACGAGTATCAAAGCCTTTTAGTTGTTGATATGCAACCTATTGACTTAAGAGTAAGATGGAGGAATTCATGAAAGAAACATCTCCAACCATTTTTTTGGAAAAAGAGAAACAGAACACGATGATGGAATTTTGTGCAGAATGATTTTATAAAAATTTTAGATTGGTTATTAAAAGAGATTTTTCATATCTAAAAATTCTTTGACAAACATCATCCATAAAGTTTTAATTCAATTGCACGACAAAAAGATAAGTGTTGTGAAGATTCTCTCTATTTTTGAAGTAAGAAGTATAAGAGAGAGACATTATTATTATTGAAGATCTACGAAGATAGATGACAAAGGTCATCAAGGGAAGTTCTAAAATGTGAACGTAAAAGATTTTGATCTCAAGGAAGAGCTTCAGTGAGGTTTTGAATATATGGACCCAATGAAATTGTAAGTTTTTTTCACTTGTATTGTTTTTTGAAACATAAGCATTATATATCATATAACCACTTTTGAAACATAATCATGACAAGAGATTGATATTGATATTTTTAGTTGCCCTATATGATATTGATTAATATTGATGTTTTTCATTGACTCTTACAGAGTATTACATTTATTTACATATATTATAGTTGTATTACATGTGTTAAATAGTTATGTTACTATTTTTTTCCAGGGATAACTTTCCGATGTTATAGTTGATCAATGCATCATTTTTTTGGAATCGACTTGAAGCAGTAAGATTTCTTGATAAGTTGCATGAGCTTTTAGAGGCAAACACGATTATAAGATGAGTTGAAAATGATATAATGGCTGGTACTAAAGTTGAATTGACTGATGATGATATCTTCTTAAAACATTTATATAAACATGTCATGAACAGCAAAAATGATTGGGTTCAAGATATCTAGAAACTTCATCAACAAAGCTTGGTGTAACCTCGCTTGAATGAACCCCTCAATTTTTTCCTTGAACTGGCCTTAGGAAGCAAAACTATTGGGATTATAATGGGCTTAATCCCATCACAAACATTAATAAATTTGTCTTAACTTACAACTTCAAAAGTTCTTATACTGCCCGGAAAGTCTAATACTAGCAAGAACTAGCAAGATATAACAACCCGATAGTTTTCCAGACGCAGTTTTGCCATCCCAGTTACTAGCAAGAACTCAAAGATATAACAGCCCAATAGTTTGGCAGTGAACCAAAGGTAACCTCGCTCGAATGAACCCCTCAATTTCTTCCTTGAACTTCAGATACTTGGTGTAACTATTGCAGTGTTTCAGGATATTATGACAATAAGTTGCTTGGTCCAGACATGTCTGGTAAATGCCATTTGATATTCCTTGTTGCGATGCTTAGTTGAATACTTTACAGAACAAGCTTTGTTGATGAAGAACAAAGCTTATTCCGTTGAGTATTCAACTATGCTTGGCAATCAGAAATATGAAATGGCGTTTACCAGACATGTCTGGATCAATGTCTTGAAACACTACATTAGTTACACCAAGTATTTGGAGGTCAAGGAAGAAATTGAGGGGTTCTTTCTAGTGAGGTTATACCAAGCCTCGTTGATGACATTTTTGGATATCTTGAACCCAATCATCGTTGCTGTTTATGATATGTTTATATAAATCTTTTAAGAGGATATCACCATCATTTAATTCAACTTTAGTACCCGCCATTATATCATTTTCAACTGATCTAATAATCGTCTTTGCTTCCAAAAGCTCATGCAATTTATCAAGAAATCTTACTCCTTCAAGTAGTGTAAAAAAATGATGCATTGATCAACCATAGCATCGGAAAGTTATCCCTAAAAAAAATAGTAACATAAGTACATAACTATTTTTCACATGTAATATAACTATAATATACTTGTATGTAATACTCTGTAAGAGTTAATGAAAAACATTAATATTAATCAATATCATATGGGGCAACTGAAAACATCAATATCAATCTCTTGTCATGATTGTGTTTCAAAAGTGGTTATATCATATATAATGATTATGTTTCAAAAAAAATACAAGTGGAAAAAAACTTACAATTTCCCTGGGTTTATATATTTAAAACCCCATTGAAGCTCTACCGTGAGAAGTTGAGATCAAAATCATTTACGTCCATATTTTAGAACCATCTCTTGATGACCATTGACATTTGTCTTCGTAGATCTTCAATAAGAATAGTGTCTCTCTTTCTTCAACCTTTTACTTAGAAATAAGGAAGAATCTTCAGAACACTTATTCTTTTGTCGTGCAATTGAATTAAAACTTTATGGATGGTGCTTGACAAAGAATATATATGAAATTTTTCTGCAATAACTGATCTAAAAATTCTTATAAAATCATTCTACACAAAATTCCACCATCTTTGTCTGTTTCTCTTTTTACCCAGAAAAAAGTGATTGGAAAAGTTTATTTTAAGAATTCCTCTATCTTATTCTTAAGCCAAATATCTAAGTCAATTAGTTGCATATCAACAACTAAAAGGCTCTGGTACTTGTTACTCGAGACCAAAAAACGAGGTTCCTCCAGAAATTTGATGCGCATTTTTTTTAGATTTCCATAAGTTTTAATGATTTCACGATTATCTTTATAAAGGATGAATGTGAAATCATCCTCTATGACTCTAGCTCCACAAAAATGACACTTTTCCCTCAATAATGGGACAATGTGGTTCTTTCTTTCATTTCCTATAGGGATGAAGAACAGGTCACCTACTGCTTCTTTTGCTTCTTAATCTAGGTGCTTCTCTAAAGAGATACAGATCATTAGAACTCGTAAATTATAGGATTATAGTTTCTGTTTTTGTGTTTTTAAAAACCAAGTACTGAAACAAATACTTACAATGGTACTAGGAATAGTAACTGTACTGAACAGATACAAAAAGGTTGTGTTTTTTAATTTAACAAATACTGGATCTGTTTTGTTGTGGGTTTGCTTACGATTCAAAACTTTAAGGACATTCTTTATTTTCTGTTCCTCTTCCTTGCTTCTCTATATGAATTATAGGATTATTTTTTCTGTTTTTGTGTTTTTAAAAACCAAGTACTGAAACAAATACTTACAATGGTACTAGGAATAGTAACTGTACTGAACAGATACAAAAAGGTTGTGTTTTTGAATTTAACAAACACTGGATCTGATAGGAGCAAGACGGTATTATGAAAAATGAAAGATTGAAACTGAAGAATGAATTCTCTCCTAACCCTCTCACAATAAGAATCTCACTGAGAAGAGGTAATAGAAGCCAAGGAGTATCTCCGATGCTATGAAATATATTGATAAACTGATATCCTTCCAGGAGGATGGACTAGCATATTTACAATGCTGGAATACAAAGAAATAACCAAATATCCCTACTTTTTAGGCACTAACAGAAAGATAAGACTAACTGACCATGACAGCAAGAGTGGACCTATTATTGTGCTAACAGAATGGAAACACATTTTAAAATAATCAGACTTAGTCAAAACTTAAGCCCTATTATTGTGCTAATAAAATAATTAAACTCAGTCAAACTTAAGCCCTCCTTTTACGCCTCTGATAAGTCCTGATTGGTTTGGGATTTGTATCAATACTCTCCCCCTGAAAAACCGACTTGTCCTCAAGGCGAAACTCAGGAAACTGTTGCAATAGAAGATCATAATCCTCCCAGCTTGCTTCCTCTACGGGTCTGGACTTCCATTGAATCAGGAGCTCCAGGTGGGCTGCTTTCCAACGGTGTGCTAGCACTTTGGCGGGTTCTAAGAGCATCACCAAGTCATCTGAAAGGGGTAAATCTGCAGGTGGGTCTGTAGCCGAGCATCCATGAGCTGGACGGAGCAGTGAAACGTGGAAGACTGGGTGAATTCTTGCTGATGGAGGGAGTTCAAGTTCGTAAGCAACCGGGCCCACCTTACGCAAGACCTTATATGGACCAAAGAACCTTGGAGAAAGCTTAGTATACTTTCGAGGAGCAAGTGAGTGTTGCTTGAAAGGCTGGATTCGAAGGAAGACATCATCACCCTCTTTGAAGGTGAGTTCACGCCGATTCTGATCTGCATAAGACTTCATTCGATCTTGAGCTTTCTTCAGGTTGTCTCGAAGTAAACGAAGCATGTGATCTCTTGTTTCGAGCTGATCTGCCAGTTCAGCAATGTTTGTTTCCCCCTTAGTAAAGGGATGTAATG
Source organism: Cuscuta campestris (assembly GCA_900332095.2). Taxonomy (NCBI): domain Eukaryota; kingdom Viridiplantae; phylum Streptophyta; class Magnoliopsida; order Solanales; family Convolvulaceae; genus Cuscuta; species Cuscuta campestris. Next base: position 370,921 of record OOIL02000495.1, on the reverse strand, counting down.
GAGGTGGGTCCCTGCCATACACAATTCTGAAGGGTGTTGTGTTGGCAGAAGAATGAAAGCTAGTGTTGAATGAGTATTCAGCCCAACACAAGAATTTACTCCAAGTACGCGGCTGTTCATGTGCAAAACAGCGCAGATATGCTTCAAGACAACGGTTAACAACCTCTGTTTGTCCATCTGTTTGAGGGTGATAAGCAGTACTCATCCTCAGACGTGTTTGGCTCAACTTAAATAGTTCCTGCCAAAAAGCACTTAGGAAAAGGGGATCTCGATCTGAGATGATGGAGCGGGGCATACCATGCAACTTGATGACATGTTCACAAAAGCGTGCGGCAACAGTTTTGGCAGAATAAGGATGAGATAGTGCAATAAAATGGCAATATTTACTCAACCTGTCAACCACCACCGCAACAGTGTCAAAATTTCCAGATTTAGGTAAACCCACAATAAAATCAATAGATATATCTTCCCAAATCTGTTCGGGGGCAGGTATAGGTTGTAACAATCCAGCAGGAGAAAGAGCTTCATATTTACTTTTCTGACAAATAAAGCATTGTTGAACCAACCGCTTGACATCCAGCTTCATGCGAGGCCAGTACACAGTGTTGGAGAGGCGTTTAAGAGTTTTCAAGAATCCACCATGACCACCACAAGGGGTGTTGTGAGCCTCTTCGAGTAGCTTAGCACGCAAGGATGAACTCTCAGGAATTACCAAGCGCCCATTGAAATACAGTCGTTGTTCCACTAGAGTATAGCCCGGCCTGGACGTTGTGTTCTCCTTTAAATTTTGAATGATTGTTGCTGTGAAGGGATCTGCCAATAGTGCTTCTTCCAATCC
>OOIL02000495.1:197794-366892 GCA_900332095.2 Cuscuta campestris | reverse complement strand
ATGATAGGAGCAGGACGGTATTATGAAAAATGAAAGATTGAAACTGAAGAATGAATTCTCTCCTAACCCTCTCACAATAAGAATCTCACTGAGAAGAGGTAATAGAAGCCAAGGAGTATCTCCGATGCTATGAAATATATTGATAAACTGATATCCTTCCAGGAGGATGGACTAGCATATTTATAATGCTGGAATACAAAGAAATAACCAAATATCCCTACTTTTTAGGCACTAACAGAAAGATAAGACTAACTGACCATGACAGCAAGAGTGGACCTATTATTGTGCTAACAGAATGGAAACACATTTTAAAATAATCAGACTTAGTCAAAACTTAAGCCCTATTATTGTGCTAATAAAATAATTAAACTCAGTCAAACTTAAGCCCTCCTTTTACGCCTCTGATAAGTCCTGATTGGTTTGGGATTTGTATCAGGATCTGTTTTGTTGTGTGTTTGCTTACGATTCAAAACTTAAAGGACATTCTTTATGTTCTGTTCCTCTTCCTTGGTTCAGTGCTTGAAATATATGGAAAAACATTGCTGCAAGTCTTATTCGAAAACTGTTTTTTTTTTGCTTTAAAAGTTTCATTTGTATTGCAACATTTGAAAACACAGATACATATAATTTAGTAATCTGGTTGTGGTTTTGAATTCAACAAATTCTGGGTTTCATTAGAATACCTAATGGAGAAGAGTTCCAAGCGTGTGCATCATGTATAAATCACAAATATGATCTCAAATTCTTTTTGCCTGTTTTATTAACTTATTTAAATTCATCTTGTTCGAACTAGGAACCCTATCTGTGTGAGGAATGGCAAGAAGGGGCGAGTCATCTGCGGTTGAAATTGACGACGACTCAGAAAGAAGAATCTAGTCTATGTGTCTCAGGTGTTTGGGGGGGGGGGGGGGGGTTGGAACCAGTGGATAGATGGTTTTGTTTGAATGGTGATGTTACAGCCGGGGGAGTATGGAGAAGGTGTCCGGGCATCAAATGCAAAGCGAGACAAATAGATAGATTTGAAGACCTGCCACACCTTGGTTTTGTTGAATCCATGTTAATGGATGGTTCTATCTACCATGTTTGTGCGTGGGGATGTCTGGGCACCTTGTGGAAAATTCACCACCCCTTCAGGTGTAGGGTCAATGACCCTAGTTGATATGGGAGAAGGCACTGTTTTTCACGTCCGGTGTCTCCTGCCATATTCAGATATAGGATGTTGGCTTTTTGAATGCTCCCGGTTACATTTCAAGATTAATGAAAATGGAGTGGTTGAACTGGGAAAGCCAGTTGCCTATTCTGCCAGCGGCTGCAATGGGTTTCCTCTTATCCATGGCAATCATCCCTAGATGCAAATGCACTAAATTGCAGTAGCAGCAGCAGCAACCAATTAGTTGCTTGGACAATGTTATGGGTTTACTTGGTACTTAAAAGTAGTTAACCGAACATTGGGACAATTCCTTAGAGTCCCTGTCAATTCTAATCCGAGGACATATGGATACTCGTACTCCTGACCGTATCCGTATAAGTTGTAACCGGTACTGATAACTCAACTTCTCATCTCCGGTTCGACCACATCGTAGCAGCAACACATGCAGAGGAGGTGGGGAAGGAGAAGATGCTTCCAACTTAATAACAACTCGGATCATCTTTGTATGTTTTCCTATCTTCATCTTTCAATGGCCAGGCCAGGAAGGCCCTTCGCATGGATCTGATTACGGTACTACAGTACTACTCCCTTTGTCCCAAAAAAAAGTTACATTTCATTTTTTTTGCAAACCCCAAAAAATATTTTTACCCACATCTAAAATGCCTAAAAATTACCACATTTACCCTTTATTGTGGGTAGAAGTCGTTTTGAAATTTTTTTGACATTTGAGACGATATAGAAGTGTTTTATGGGATGCGCAAAAAATGAAACGTAACCTTTTTTTGGGGACGGACGGAGTATATTATTTTTGTCATGATACTAGTTTTTTTTATAGTATTAAAATGAAATTTGAATTCATTCTATTTATCTTGTTTGGGCTCATCAATGAAATATGAAATTTGATTTTTTTTTTATTTCTATTAATTTTGTCTGGGCTTATCAATATCTAAAGTTGGGGTTTCACCCACTTGTTTCTAGGATGTGTGTTTATATCTTTGTAATTATAATGCTCTAATAAGGTGTTACTTCAATACTTCAAGGACATCATGTACATAATATTTCTCTTAGGTTCGTTTGACATCAGTTTTAGAGGTTAGCGTCAACATTTTGAAAATGCTATGTGATGGTAGTCTTTAGTGTTAGCGTTTTCAGAATTAATCTACACTGTTAAAATTTTATCTGAAACGCTAACGCTAATTGAAAATGTTATTCCCAAACAAGGTCTTAACCTCACTCTTTATTTATACTCTCAATAGTGCTGAAATAAAAGGGAGTGATAATTTAGATTAGTGTGACGGTGAGTTCATAATTTTGTTTCACTTCCAGTGTTGTATAATTGTATTCATTTCATTAGCTAATAGTAATGTTGCAATTTTTTTAATTTTCTCAATGTAATGCACTAACTAGAGTCCGCCTTTAATTTAGAGTCCAACTTGCACTTTTTTCGCCTCTAAACTAGAGACGGATTTTTCCGCCTCTAAATATAACAACTAAATACTCCGTATATATTAGCAGCGGATTTTAGAGGATTAGAGGCTAATTTCTTTTTTTACAATAATATTTGTAGAGATATACCCACGTATGAAATGTACTGATGGCAACGCAAGAGCTGCCAAATTTTTTTGTACTTCTCAATTATGAGTATTAAATTAAATCACAAAATGGTACGTGACAAACAAAATATTCCATAGTTGCCAGAAGATTTTTAATAATTGGACTAGTACTATTATCTTTGGACACTAGCATAGTATATAAATTAAATCTAGAAACTCGATTCGTATATTCATCTATGGATATACACGCCCGTAATTAGTCAGTAGTTTGTACTCTCTCCGTCCCAAATTATAATGCATGTTCACTATTCATATGGTCAAATTTCATTAATCTTTTTTTTCTATTTTCATTAGCAATTTGATAAAAAAAGTACTATTGTCACTACTAGTTTTGTAGATATTTTGATGTAGTATTTTAATATGTAATTTTTATTTTTTAACTCTATACCATTTGTCATATAAAATGATTTGAAAATAATTTCAGTCAAACATCGTAAACCGAAACAGACACTATAAATTGGGACGGAGCGGGGGTATTATATTGGTATACTTCGATGAAAAAACTTTTTTTATTAACGTTAGAATTTTGGATTAGATTTTATTAATACGGAAGAATTAACTAGAAACATCAATACTCAAGGACATATTAAAAAGATACATATGAAATGTAACTTAAGAATATGGTATAATTTAATATGTATACTTTGGAACCACAAATTGAGGAGATGGATATTGTCAATTTTCGAACTGTTATTTCAGGAACTTCAATTGAAATTATGATCCTTATTTAATTAGTGAATGATAATAAATTTAAAAAAAGAGAGAAGAATAGATGAATATAATGATGGACCGAACCAAGTAGAAATAAATAGAGAAAATTTTAACTTGAGAAGCTGTTCAAACCCCAATTTCAAGTTGTACATGTGGAAATGGGTTCGGCCCATTTTCAAGTTGAGCTACACGAGTTTCGGATCACCCGAATTTTTTGCCCATCACTATTTGAAGAAGCACACACACTAGGACTTGAACGTTGTTAAATGTATGGTGCTTGAATCATCTAGATATTATTCACTCATTGTTAATTATTGACAATGTTTATGTTTTGAACACATTATAAACCAATTCAAAGTCACCCAATAATCTATCATTTTATTATTATAGTATTTCTTTCGTCCCAAAGTCTCCTTCCTATTTTGTTTTTTTATGAAATTTAAGAGGTAATATTTTTGTATTAATGTTTTCAAAATATTTTTGAGGTGGTAGGTAGATTATGAATGAATAAATAAGATGTGATATGTAGAATAAAAGTATTTTTTCAATAGAAATGAAAAAGAAATTTTGGGACAAAAAAAAAGGAAGAAAAACTTTTAAGAACGAAAGAAGTACTTTTTACGAGAGCTCGAAAAGTATAGCAATGTATTTCCTGTTATTATGATCGAATTACTTATGGATATTGGCCTAGCCATTGGGTCGAGGAAGGCCTAATAGTGCCATTGTAACAGCCCAATAAAAGTAAAAGCGCTTGGTGCCCGTTGTGCGGATGAGGCGAGTAACCTGGTAAGGTGACAGGTTGAGCCCAGCTCAACGTCACAGCTCAACGTCATATCACACAATATAGGGAGAGCAATTCCACGAGCGATTATCCAGTTAGTCTGATATTGTAGTACACGAATTAAATACCTTGTATGCGAAAATGTTAGACTATAAATAGGAGGTGACTCCTTTATTGTAATGCAAACTGAATCAATCTAATATAGAGATACAAGAGTTATATTTCATTCTGTATGTAGTTATTGTTTACGTTCAAGTTCTTTGTGCCACCATAGACGTTAGGCTAAATCTCATAAATTACTTTGTATGATGTTTAAATTATTTGTTTACTATTCATATGGTCAAATTTTATGTACTTTTTTCTCCTATTTTTGTTAGTCACTATTAGTTTTATAAATCTCAGTTTTTAAATATGTAATTTTTATTACTCCATATTTAATTATACATGATTTTTCGTATAAAATAATTTGATAATAATTTTAATCAAACATCATAAATCAAAACAAAAAATTAAAATTGGGACGGAGATTTTGTCAAAAATTTTTTGTAGTTTAATCATGGTAGTTTAAACTTAAGTCTTTTAAACCCATACCTCAAACCAAGCTTATGTGTAGCAGAGATCTGTCCGTCAAACCATCTAAAAGACAACCCTCCCCGATATACGCGAGCCACTGCTTGTGACTGTATAAATCTATACATACAACAAATCTGTATACGCTTAATTAATCTCTCTCTCTCTCTCTCTCTCTCTCTCTCTCTCTTTCTCTCTCTCTCTCTTCTCTGCTAAAGGTCTAAAGCTTCCGTCTGGTCTTTTTCCACCTTCCTTTTTCTCATCATTACTCATTCCTTACATCTATCTCAATTCTTCTCCATTCCCAGTCTTCCCAAAACCGACCCGGGAAAGAGTAGTTATTGCTGCACCGCTGCATTCTTGAAGAATTTCCCCAGGAATGCCACTGGAATTCGCTGCATAGCCTTCTGAATTTCCAGCTATGGGAGCTTGCACCTCCAAATCTCACAGACCCAATCCATATTCCCCCCGCGAAACCCTAGAGGCGCCGCAGGTTCTCGAAACTCCGGCCCACAGCTCCGCCACCGACGCCGGCAAGAAGTCCCCTTTCTTCCCTTTCTATAGCCCCAGCCCCGCGCACCATTTGTTTGCCAAGAAATCGCCCGGGCGGGCCTCGACTGCGTCCAGGAGTGATGGGTCTACGCCCGGGAGGCTGTTCAAGCGGCCGTTCCCGCCGCCTTCGCCGGCTAAGCACATAAAGTCGTTTCTTTTGAGGCGGCACGGGAGCGTGAAGCCCAATACGCCGGCGATCCCTGAAGGAGAGGAGACGGAAGGAGCTGATTTGGACAAGAGTTTTGGGTTCTCCAAACATTTTACCAGTAGGTACCAGATCGGGGAAGAGGTTGGGCGAGGTCATTTTGGGTATACTTGCTCTGCTACCGGTAAAAAAGGCGACCTTAAGGACCAAAGAGTTGCTGTGAAAGTCATCCCCAAGTCCAAGGTTTCTCTCCACTCATTTTAATCTTCTTGCTTGAATTGTTTAACGGTACAGTTGAAGTTTTCTTCTTTTTTTTTGGGTTACCCGGGGGTATGATTCTTTGAACATTGATTGATCAAAAGGTATACATTCTCCTTTTTTTACTTCTTTCTGGGATTAATTCTAATGACGGGTTTTTGAAATTAAAGAAGCATTGAATCTAGAAACTCATCATGCCTGTTTCTTTGCAGTCAAGATGCATTTTTTAAACTGCTCTTGATGCATAAAGAGAAATAGATTGCAGACTCGTTTAGTATGTAGAGCTGGCTTGACTTTATTATAAAGTAAAACTGGAGGAGGATCACGGCTATTGTTAGAACAAAAAAGGAGTATTTGTAACTTGGAATGACTCTTCTTTTCATGCATTTTGCTTTATTGACAGAAATTGGTTTCTAGGGGAATGGTTTGGATTTTTTTCATACACTGCTACAGTTTAAAGTAAATAATTCAAATTCAGTAGGCTAAAAAGAGATCCTATAGTCATTCTAATATCAGATCATCATGAGAATAAACCAACCAACCAAACAAACCCTTATCCCACTCAGCGGTAAAGGACGGGAAGGATATGTAATGAGGTTAGAAGTCAATACCCAGTTGATTTGCTAGCAAGAAACTTTATGTGATAATCTGAACTTGAAAGCTGCAAATAGTGTGGTTAATGACTTAGTAAGGGATATGATGGACAGTTCTTTCTCAGAAATCTGTTTTCTATTCCCCCCAAGAAATTGGTCTTACGAGATTTTTATTGAGCGGATTTAACATAACATCTGAATGGTGATAATGTGCAATGATGTCTTTTTCATTGTTTGGGATTGTCGCGCATTTGTGAAAAAAAAAGACAGATACTTAGATCTCTATTATCCCCGTGTAAAAGGCAGACTGTTGTATCTTACTCTAAATCTATTGCTTGCCAGATGACTACTGCCATAGCAATTGAGGACGTGAGAAGGGAAGTGAAAATACTGAGAGCCTTGGCAGGACATAGCAATCTTGTTCATTTCCACGATGCGTTTGAAGATCAAGATAATGTTTATATAGTAATGGAGTAAGAATGTTAAACCGAATCTAATTTGAGATCCTATTTTTTTTCTTTGTTCCATATGGTTCTTGTTCAAAGAGGATTGATGAATGATTAGATTTATGGTTTAAGACTTTTTTTCGTCATTTATTTAACCTGCATTAACTATTCTGATATTCTTTACACTTTCTTTCAGGCTGTGTCTTGGTGGAGAACTCCTAGACAGTATACTTTCAAGGTAACATTCGTTTCGTTTGGATCTTCATCTCATAACATGATTTCCATTGCTCATTCCTTTTTAAATTAAAGATCGTTTTATTGATTCATAGGGGTGGAAAGTATTCTGAAGACGAAGCACGAGGTGTCATGATACAGATATTAAATGTTGTCGCATTTTGCCATCTCCAAGGTGTGGTGCACCGTGATCTTAAACCTGAGGTAAATAAAAATAGAGACATATATTAAAAAAAAGAACACTTTTAACTGCAATGGGTGTTCTCTGCATTCCTCCATGAATGTTACTCCATATTGTTTTTCTTTTGTTGTCAGAATTTTCTGTTCTCTTCAAAGGATGAAAATTCCCAGTTGAAAGCAATAGATTTTGGCTTATCAGATTTTGTCCGGCCAGGTTAGATATGCTTCGAACTCATTTCGCTTTAAAAAATGTTCTAAAATATTATACTACGCAGTATAAGTTAATATAAAATATATAGTTTGACTTGGTTTGTTCTTTGTAATCACATGCAGATGAAAAACTTAATGATATTGTTGGGAGTGCGTACTATGTTGCGCCAGAAGTTCTACAGAGATCATACAGTACAGAAGCGGATGTGTGGAGTGTGGGGGTAATAGCGTACATTCTTTTATGTGGCAGTCGCCCATTCTGGGCTCGGACCGAGTCTGGAATCTTCCGGGCGGTCTTGAAGACCGAACCCAGTTTTGATGAAGCACCTTGGCCTTCAATCTCTTCAGAGGCTAAAGACTTTGTCAAGTGGCTGCTAAATAAAGACCCTCGCAGACGAATGTCAGCTGCTCAAGCATTGTGTGAGTTTTCTTCTCTTTTAAATTTTGTCTTCCTCTTTTGGAGTTTCATTTTCCTCTTGTGTTTACTTTGTTGATTTACTTCGTTTGCTTCCAGGTCATCCTTGGATCCGGAATCACATCAACGTTAAATTGCCTCTAGACATTCTTGTGTTCAGACTCATGAAGAGCTATATGAGGTCATCTTCTTTGCGTAAGGCTGCGTTGCGGGTAAGTACTTTAAGGCTCTGTTTGGAACCGAACAAAATGCTTGTGGAATGTGTGAAAATGCTAAGTTTTTTTTATTATTCTAAGTATAATTAGATTTTAAGCTCTGTTTTCTTGACAGGCATTGTCTAAAACATTGACGGAGGATGCACTCTTCTATCTAAAGGAGCAATTTTCGTTGTTCGAGCCAGATAAAAATGGCACTATAAAGTTGGATAACATTAAAACTGTAATTTGCTTATAATCCCTTCTTCTCTTGCCATAATAATACTGAGCATTTTCTCTAATTATTATTATTATTATGATTATTAATCCCCTTTTTTTTAAAACAGGCTCTGCTGAAAAATGCCACGAATGCCATGAAGGAATCACGTGTACCCGATTTACTTGCTGCAGTACGTGTAACCTTTTTTTTTTGCGGTCAATCAATTTTCGTTTAACTTGATTATGGTGAACGAGTGGTTTGATTAGTGGAGTAATGTGTGGCAGCTAAATGCGCTCCAATACAGAAGAATGGACTTTGAAGAGTTCTGCGCAGCGGCACCAAGTGTGCATCAGCTGGAAGTTCTTGACACTTGGGAGCAACAAGCTCACTGCGCGTATGAAGCTTTTGAGAAAGATGGAAACCGCGCAATCATGATCGAAGAACTTGCATCCGTAACTTCAAATTTTTACCCTTTTTTTTATATTTTTTGTGACGAAGCCATCATCATCATCATGTTGTTGTTCTTGAATTGCAGGAACTGGGATTAAGTCCATCAGTGCCAGTACATGCAGTTCTGCATGACTGGTTAAGGCACACAGATGGGAAGCTAAGTTTCCTTGGGTTTGTCAAATTGCTGAGAGGTCCTTCTACCAGGACACTTGTCAAGGTCCAGTAAACAAAGTCACTTTCGTGGAGGGGCTATCTTGCTATTTTTTTTAAATAAAAAAAAATAGCATTCTGCCAAACAACAAATCTGAATCACTGTGGCAGAGAATCTCCAATCAGTTGAAAAAAGAAATCTCATTGCTCACAGTTTTTTATTTACTTATTGTCAATTTTTTTTCTCTTCATTGGTGATAGTCAAAGGCTTTGTCTGATCATTCTCCCACATGATCCAAATTAGTAGTGGTGTATGTGTGTGTGTGTGTATTTGGAATCTGGACTTTTTTTTGTGTACAATGTAAATTAGATGAATTGTGTGTATATGTGCAAAATTCACCTCAATCAAAGAGAACAGTAGTCATCATATCATATTTATACAAATATTGGAATATTAGATGTTGCTTACCAAATACTCTTTACCAATTCTCACTTATTTCAAAGCTTGATCTCTTAGGTTGTTGACAAGATTGAAAAATTGTGGTGATTTTAAATATTGTACACCATAGAGATTTGTCTTATTAGTTGAACCGTTTCTTGATTCTTACTTGTCCCTAAGGTCACTCCATTGAAATTTAAAAATGGAAAGGAGAGAAGATGAGAGAGAGAGAGAGAGAGAGAGAGTAAGAATTAGATTTAAAAAAATAAGTAAATTTTTTAATGTATTACTCACTTCGTCTAAAATTAAATTGTTTGTTTACTACGGAGTATTTATATGATCAAAATTTTATTCATTTTTTGTTTTTTATTTTTGTTAGTCGTTTGATAAAATAATATAGTTATGGCATCACTGATCTTGTAGATCTTTTAATATTGTTTTTAAATATGTAATTTTATATTTTAATTTTTCACTATTTTTCATATAAAATAATTTGAAAATAACTTCAATCAAATATTGTAAATCGAAACAAGTAATTTAAATTGGGATGTAAGGGGTAAAGTTATAAATCAAATACGGTGTGAATATTTATTTTAAAATTATTTAAATATTTATCAATCACATAAAAAGGTTTACATTCTTAGATACACATAAGAATTTGTCTTTAGAGCAACTGATCCAAATGTGTAAGCAAGTTGATTTTTTTTTAAAGAGCAATTTGAAGTAATGGGGAGGTTCGTGCGACATTAGTCCCCTGGCATTTTTCATTGTTTTTCAAATGTCTATAGACAAAGCTCTATAGTACAACCATAGGCAGTTTATTTTCAATATGGGTCGGGCATACTAAGCCAACTCCTGATATATACACAAAGAGCACTTTAAAAAATCAGCCATTCAATAATGGTGTTGTTGTTGTGAATTGGTATCAATTAATTATTCAACTGTAATCCTTTTTAATACTTGTACTCCCTCCATCCCCCTAAGATGTTCTCATTTTGACTTTTGGTGGTTTTTAAGGAGAGTTGAAAAAAAGTGAAAGTTACCATAATACCCTTAATGAAAATGGGTGGAGTGTATTAAATGAGGTGGTGAGGTGTAATAAATAAAGTAAGTGAGGGTAGTTGTGGTATTTTAATTGTTAAAAAATGAAATGAGAAGATCTATTGTGGACAAAGAAAAAGGGCTATTAGGAAGATCTATGGGGGACGGAGGGAGTATTTTAAAAAAAAAACTACTAAACAAGCCAAAATAAATTGTTAGTACTATAATGCTCAATTATTTAATACTCACCTACTAATTTGGGCTGCACATTCCATCAAAGGATGCAAAGAGTTAGATTTGGGTGGTAAACAAAACTCCAAAAGCTTATCTAAGATAACGTGCACGAAATCAAAGCTTGCATAATGTTTAGATTTCCACATGAATTTCAATTGCAAAATATGAGCTTGTTTGATTCAACTTATCTAATTACTGTAGTTCTGGTCTCATTTGATAAAATTCCTGATTTGATCTGATTGTAGTTTTATTTAAAATTATTTCTGATCTGATTCTGATACAAACAAAAAAAATACTCCGTAGTAAGAAAAAAATAAGCTAAAGAGAAAAAGCTCTATGTTAGCAATATTCTTCAGAAAAATTGTGCTTCTTGGTACCGAAACCTTCTCATTTGGGTACTTGTCTCTGCATACAAGTCTGGGAACTTGATTTTGGATTTCAAAATCAAATTTGACTCAAATTACATATTTGGAAATCCCAAAAAAATGGAATTGGGCTAAACTCATCCCATTTCCAACAAAGCTCAATTACAATATACAAATTCATACACCCATTAAGACCTTAAAATTTGAAATCCAAGAATTCGAATTCCTAATTTTCCCACAGTGCCTTACAGAATTTGGAAAATTTTGTGTTTCAACATGCCTGGCCTCACCCAGAGACAAAAACTAAATGTTCAATACAACCCCATGGGATGGGAATCATGGAAGCTCTCAATCAGATAGAAAATGCCATTTTCAGGGTAAACACTTACTCATGGCAGCATCCTGAACTCCCCATTTGTATCAGAAAAAGAAAAGCATGGGGTCCTCCTATCTGGAAGAAGAAGAGAAGTGTTGATACAACTCATCAGCCAATGCTTGTCTCATGCTTTCGCCATAGTAATGCGAGCTCTTCTCGTTCTCCAACACCCTCTGCGACGACCCGTTCTCCTCCGGTTCCTTGCACAGCTCCGGCTCCGGTTCCCTTGCAATCTGGCACAAATTGTGCAGCACACAACACGCGACGATTGTTTGGGGCGCGTGGGTCAGGCCCACATTCATGTTCTGCATGATCTTCCACCTCCCCTTCAGCAGCCCTATGGCTTCTTCCACTGTCTTTCTCCCCTTCATCAGCATTTCATCAAACACGTTCTGTGCAGGGCTTCCAGTCCCATTCCCAGTGAAGGGAGTGAGCAAGAATGAGAGCAATGGGAACCCCCAGTCCCCGATTATGTATGGCCTCACATTCAGCCCCCTCACATTCATCCCTTTGTCCCAAACAATGTCACCGGAAATCAATCTGTTGTACAGCAAGCTGTCCCTGAAATGGGTGGCATTGTCGAACCCTCCTGGAGCTTTCACGCAGACATCCCAGAAGATTTTCTTGTGATCAGCCACGACCTGGAGCAGGACAGAAGGGAATCCGTAGCGGCAGTAGTACATGGAGGAGTTGATGGTGTCTGAGGGAAGATGTTGAAGCCTCACTGGGGTTCCATCAATGGCTCCGCAGATATTGGGGAGAAATGCGAGTTTTTGGAAACCCTGGGTGGTTTCCACCAGGCGGCGGCGACTCACCGGGATCTTGATGAACTCAGGGTAGAGCTTCGTGGCCAGGAGGCGGGTGACCATATTGGTAATTTTGGAAATTAGGTACGGATCGAGGCCGTAGCGCGAAGCTAGGGTTTTAGCAGAGAGGCCATGGGATAATCTGGAGAGAACCATAGCTACGGCGTAATCGGATGGGAGAGAGAGCTGGGATTGGGTGATGTAGGGTTTGAGCTTATCGACCACCGTCGTAAACACCGGGTATGAGAGTCCGTACAGAGATCTCCACTGCGCGTCGCGGAGAGGAGCTTCCATCGCCCATATGTGCTCCGTCGAGAGCGCGCGGAAAGCGGCGACGGAGAATTCCGCTGTCGTCGGGGAGGAGGGGGATTTGGGCTTTTTCTTAGGCTGGTGGGAAGCGATGTAGGAGAGAACGGAGGCGATCGTGAAGAAAAGGAGAGGAGCGGCTGATGTGGAGGTGAGTAGAGACGCCGGAGAGGCGGCGGAGGAAGCGGAGTCGGAGAGGAGGGAGGTGGCGGGGTCTAGCTGGTTGTGGAGGTGGAGTAGATTTGAGAGCATGAGCAAGAATGACTGATCCATCCTTCTCCTCCCTCTGCTCTGAATTACCTCCCGGCCGGCGGTTGATGTGGCGATAGGTTTTGGTTTCCTGACGGCGGCTGAGCCAATCTCCGGAGGCTAAGTGGAGACGGTGGTGAGGATGACAGTTAACGACGGACGGCGTAGGATAAGCCAAAAGATCAAACTAATTGAAATTTGCACCCTAAAGTCCCACTCCGTATACATTTGGGCCCCTAAAGTCTACATCTTTTACAAAGACGCCCACAATTCTCTTCTTCTTCAAAGTTTAAAATCATTTTCGCAATGGGCTGTACTTTATAGGTATTAGCCTTGGACGACGGTAATGGGCCTTAAAAGACCACAAGTGTAACACTAAATCCAACCATTCTAACAATGGCCCGTAAGTAAAATAAGGGTCAGTTAAATAAAATAATGGATACTCTGTAAATAAATTAAATTATCACCCTTGGGTAAACTATGTCGCTTGAGGCATGAGTAGGCATGATTAGGTACAAGTATGTGGACTTAAAATAAATAATGCAAAAAATGAATTATAATTAAAAAATTTCAATTTTATTCAATTCAATCTTAGAGAATTTTAATTCTAATTCAATTTTATGTACTAAACAGACCCTTAGAGTTTAATTTTATGGAAAATTTATAGACTTTGTATTTGTATACCCTTCGTTCTAGAATATTTGTTTGACTTTTTATTTTTTTAGAGTCTATAATAATCAGCATTTGGTGTTGTGACGAACAAGGCATTTTCTAACATTTGGCTTATAGCTAAACTATTACTTCACCACTACCAGCACCAACAACAACAACAACAACAACAACAATAATAATAATAATAATACTAGTAATAACAATAATTTATATCAACAAGAATCAGAATGAGAATAATTTAAAACCACACATAAAATTTTTTAAAAAACTTTTTTTAGATTTTACAATTTATTCTAGTTTTTTCAATTTCTTTTAATTTTTTCCAGTTTCTTACAGTTCCTTCTAGTTTTTCCAATTTTTTCCAGTTTCTTCAAGTTCCTTCTAATTTTTTCCAGTTTCTTCCAGTTTCTTCCAGTTCCTTCTAGTTTCTTTCAGTTTCCAGCTCTTTTTTTCCAATTCTAAAGAACAGGCTCTTAGTCGTGAACGAGGCTAATGGGCCTTAAAATAAGACCACAAGCATACCCCTATGGCTATATCCAATCATTCTAACAATGACCCGTAAATAAAATAAGGGTCAGTTAAATAAAATAATTTATACTATGTCCATTAAGGCATGAGTAGGTATAATTAAATAGCACAAAAGAATGTGAATTTGGAATTGATAATGTAAAAAATGAATTAGATTTTGAGCATTCAATTCCATCCAATTCAATCTCAGAGAATTTCAATTCTAATTCAATTTTAATTTTATCAATTTCATATATCAAACAGACCCTAAAAGTTTAATTTTACTGAAAACATCTAGACTCTATTTTGTATACCCTTCGTTCCAGAATGTTTGTTTGAGTTTTGATTTTTTAGAGTCAATCATATTCAACATTTTGCTTATAGTTAAATAAAGATTATATGATGTACTCCTTTCGCTCCTGTCTATTTGTCCACTTTGTAATTTTTTTGATTAAAATTGGTAAATTTTGACCTTAAATTAATAATAATTACATTAAATATTAAATCAAAAGTAGTTTTATTAGGTTTATTATATAAAATATATTTAAAATATTATTTTACCTAATTAATATATAATACACATTTTATTTAATTATAAAACAAAAGTTGAAAAGGATTAACTGAAAAAAAGTCAAAACTAGATATATATACACAGAGATGGGATATTATTAAATGGTTAAAACCATATTTCGAAATTATTTTAAAGGATGAATCAAAATTTTAAAATATTAATCTCAAAAGTAAAAAAATGAAAGTAATATTAATTTTATTTATGTTATTGTCAAAACTTATCAATTACCATTGCAAAAAATTAAAATTTGATAGTAGGAGTATTTTGAAACCTCAATGTTTAAATAAATCGAATTATCAACTAGAGTTGATAAGTAAGCGGACGGAGCTGAGGTGTGGTCCGTCAACGTGGGCCTGTGGAGCAAATTAACTTGTTGAGCCATCAGCGGATTGAATAGGTGTGGGCCATCTGTATGGGCGGTCGGGTTTTCCGTCTGTCGACTGTGACCCGCCACGTGTTTTTGACCGGTTCTTGGTCTAAGAAGACGGAGAACACATTCGCACAAAATCCTTGTGCCAAACGTTTTCCCCGGAACCCATCCATCCATCCATCGCCGTTTACTCACATTTTTTACTCTTCTTCATTTTCGTATTCTTGTTCACATTTGGTATTTAAAGTTTCTTTTCTCGCTAGAGTGGAAGAAAAATCATACTCTCTCCGTCCCCTAGTTTTTGTCTACTTTTAATTTTTGGAATTGTTCATCTAAGTATTCTGACTCATCAAATTCTCTCACCCCGTTTTAAAAAAACTATTTTCCGGCCTTTTCCAATGCTATAAAAAGAAATTCATATTTTATTTTGAAAAAGTAAGTGATTCACATTATTTCTTTCTTTTGTACATAAATTTTCATCATACAGCATTACTTTACATTAAATCTCATTATAATTAATTAAATGAAATAACAATCTTTTAAAATACACGATTAACATTATTAATTATTTCTTTCATTTCTGTAGAAATGTAACAATATAAATATTCCATTGTATTCTATATATAATCTTTTGCTTTATATTTTTACAAAACGTACCAGGTCAAAAAAAATGTGAAAAGAAACATAAACCATTTAATTTGTTGTTTCAATGTGTATAATATTTTTTATATCATCTTAATTACTTATAGATATTGATATATATGGTCTTGAATTTATAAATAATAACAAAAAAAGTGATGTCAAAATTAAGATTCCCCAACTTAATTTGGAATTTAAAAAATACTTGATTCATGATTTACCTACACTTTATACTTCAGCTAGGCAACACTTAAAAGATGCACAAATGTCAATTGCTCTTTTGGAACATGAATATTCCTACCTTCTTAAATTTGAATTTGATCACATATTTTGGGTACATATATTTTTATAATAATTGTCTATTAAAAATTATTCAATATATATTAAATTTTGAATGAATGTAATTTTAAATATATTTATTACTCCGTACTTATTAGTGCAGTGTTCTAAAAAAACCTTAAATATACTTACGTTAATTCAAAATCTAATATATACTCGTATATAATAAATTTTAATTGACCAAAATTTTAATATATACTCTTTGCATGATTAGTAACACAAAATTTAAAATAGTATTAATTAGCAAACTTTAAACTTCAAAAGCACAAAAAGCACGGAGCATTTATTTTAAACAAACAATTCAAAAGCATCTCCCTCAACAATTGAGATTTAATAATTTCAAAATTCAAAGCAATTAATTTAAAACCACTTCTCTATCTCTAATAAAATTTAAATGTTGAGTAATTATAATTATTGCCATATACCGGAGTATTATCAATTTACTTCTATCCGACAAAGAGTATCAAAACAAAAATTACAAAATCAAGAATAATGATAAATAAAAAAACATTGCTAAACGCTCCATCTGGTTAATTAATCATGCAGGATACTCCATCTATCATAAATAAAATATTCTATCCGTCCTGAAATTTATTGCAAATTTTTTTTTGATAAAATAAAATATTTATGTGATCTCTTGTTTTATAAACTTTGATTACGTAAATTTTTATAATGTAAATTTTATTAATTTTATACCAATTCTAAAATAAAATAATCTTTGAAAATACAAGTGTTTTACTTCATAATGAAAAACTTCTAATAATCTAATTGGGGATTGAGAAAAAATATAATTACGGTTCACGTAGTACAGGATCAAATTAAAGTATATCCTACGGAGTATCTTTTAATTTTGTATACTTTGTTTTTAATGTAATTAAATAACATAATTATATCACCTTTGGTTTTAAAATTGTTTTTTAACTAGTTTTGAATAATACATTTTATTTTAAAGCTTTACAATTATTTTAAAATAAAATAAAATAATGTATTTTATTTAATACTCCGTATTAGGAGGTGGCTAGCGATCGGACATAGACGTATAAGCAAAACTACTACGGGTACTACCTCTGACAGAAAAGTCGTAATGGGCCGACTGATTATAGAGGCCCAAGCAGCCCAATAGCCCTTGCTTGTACGGCAAGGAAGTCTTCCTCTTCAGCTCCTCCGACACCGTCGTCCGCCGCATCGTGTAATGCCGCAGCTCGCGACTCTCCGCCGCAGCCGGCCTCCTCCTCCGTCTCCTCGAGACCGACGACCCTGAAGATCCGTCCTCTTCCTCCGCCGCCGCCGCCGTGTATTTCTTCATCGCCTGCGTGGCGCTACTCGCCCGTCCTTCCGACGCGCTTCTGAACAGAAACAGATCTTTCAGTTTCCATTTCCCCGAGAAAACCGTTGAGAGAAACGAGGGGGGCGGAGAAACAGGGGAATTTATATTTTCTCCGGCGATGCTCTGTTTCTGGTGGTCGAATAGCAAATCCGACACCCGAAACGGGGACAGAGATCTCGTCGATTTGTGACGAGGATTAACGGAAGGACGAGGTTCCCTTCCTCTTCGTCGCCGGCTCTCTTCTCCGAGCGCCGATTCCGCCGCCGGAGATTCTCTGATGTTTTGCGGCTGAGATTGAGGCTTCAGAGGTTTAATCTTGCCGGAGTCGAAGAGCTCGTCGGCGGCCGAAAAATAAGTCTTTCCTAGCGGCCCGCTGAATTCAAAATCAAAATCATCACAGATGATGTCTTCTTCTTCCTCCGGAGATGCGCCGGCGGTAGCAAAACGCCGAGGACTGGAAGGAGCACTGATGTAAGGGGTGTTGCATGCACTGTCGAAGTTGAAGTCCGCCGGCGGCGGCGGCGGGAGCGTTCCCATCTCTTATCTACGTTTTAATATTCTCCGTGAATTAATTAAAATAAGGTCTCTCTTGAGGATGGCCGGAGCCAATCAGATACTCCGTAATATATATAGTTATATACACAGAGAAAGAGAGGTAGCATGTTACATCTACTCTCCTTGGGTTTATGTGTGTAAAAAAAATAAATTCTCCTACTCTTTCAAATAAAAAATAATTTTTAAAATTTGTACTCATTATAGTGGTACAACAAAGTCAAGTGTCTTAATCATCAAGTTTCTAATTTCATTTTATAGAACTAATTCGGAGTATTAGTATAAAAATAAAAATATTATCAAGAGTTTAATTTACATACTATCATAGTCTTTGAGTATTAGTTTAGTTGATTTTTTACAATGAAAATAGATAAACTTTGACAAATAATTAAATGAAATTAACGATGTGTGTGCAAAATATGTGTCACTCATGCAATTCATCATCAACGATCATCGATATAACATGTTATCGATCCATCTTAGCGAGTGTTTGTTAATACTAATATCACGTGTCCAACAAATTTGAATAATGCATTGTTTCCACATAAACAAGAGTCGACACGAAAAGATGTGAAGCGTGTGTGTTCAAAGTCCTCCAATCGCGATGGCACGATAGTGAAAGGCTTTGTACGCTTGTGGTGTCAATCGTTCAGGTCGAACATTATGTTTACATGTATTGTCATACATGCATAACGAACCTGGTTGTCAAAAACAATGAAGACTTCAGTATTTGTTTTGCATATATGACGGAGACGCAACCACTTATAGGGTGGCACCCGTTGTGCGGGGTCTAGCGAATTAAGGTTTACCATTAAATTTAGGACGTGCTACTATATACATGAAGGATGCCATGCTACCTTCTAAGATGATTTAGTCCAAGAAATCTAGAGACACAAATAACAATAGTAATCAACTCATGTATTGAAATATATTTTTAAATTTTTATTTTAGTTGTATGCATTTTATATTTATTTTAATATAGATTGTTGTTGTTAGTATTTTTATTTTAATTATTTTTATTATATTTTTTTTATATAAGCGCAATTAAAATGATTAATACTGTAATATAGATGGAGAGGTGGGGGAGAGAGGGCAGTAACATTAAAGGTGTATAATAACCTTGTTGAGGCAATAACTAGGGAAAGTCCGTCTCATTATACATGCTGTAATTAAATTGGTAAAAAATGACCCCACCTATTTTTTATTTGAAGACCGACTGGAAAATACCGAGTTATGAACGAAAGTTTTGTTGACCAATTTGAAACGACCCGCTAAAAATGGTTAAAATCTAACCTAACCCAAATCTAATCCTTTAATGTAAAAATATTTCAAAATCACATGTGCTTATTTAATCATTTTCCTTATTTATTTTCGTTAGTTAATTGTTAAAATAACAGAGTTCTATCACTTTTTATTTTGTAAAACTTTTAATGTAGTTTTTAAATATATAAAGTTTTACTCCTATAATCAAATAAATTAAATTTAAAACAAAATTAATCAAACTTCGTAAACAAAATGAGAAGATTTTAAGAAAATGCTAGAATCACCACATGTACTTCAGAAACCCAAAAAGACATGTGGACCAAAAATGGGACACGAGTGAAACTTTTGCACCATCATGGAAGGTTCGTTTTCCTAACCACTTCACAGGCTCCCACAGTCTGCTTATCTACCACGTAGTCGCTCTCCTTCATTCCATTCAGCCATGGCGTCAACGACCTCAACAAAAGTCGTTCACGATTTCCACCCCTTCTTCCGCATCTACGACGACGGCCGCGTCGAGAGAGGCATTACCTACGTCTCCGTCCCCGCCTCCGACAACCCAGAAACCGGCGTCAGATCCAGAGACGCCGTGGTCGTGCCGGAGCACAACGTCTGGGTCCGCCTTTATCTTCCCCGAATCAACGAAGACGGCCAGAAATTCCCCGTCGTCGCATACGTCCACGGCGGCGCATTCGCGATCGAGTCCGC
Organism: Cuscuta campestris; assembly: GCA_900332095.2. Taxonomy (NCBI): domain Eukaryota; kingdom Viridiplantae; phylum Streptophyta; class Magnoliopsida; order Solanales; family Convolvulaceae; genus Cuscuta; species Cuscuta campestris. The sequence goes on along the minus strand of OOIL02000495.1, from coordinate 347,256 downwards.
CTCCTCCTCCACCTACGACAGTTACCTCCACTCCCTGACGGCGAAAGCAAACGTCATCACCGTCTCGGTCGATTACAGGCTAGCACCGGAGCACAGGCTCCCCGCCTGCTACGACGATTGCTGGGCCGCAATCCAGTGGGTCGCGCAGGGATCCGACCCGTGGCTGAAATCCCACGCGGATCTTGACCGGGTCTTCTTCGCCGGCGACAGCGCAGGGGGGAACATCGCGCACAACATGATGGCGAGAGCGGGCGGCGGAGACTGCCTGAAGCCGGCGGGGATGGTCTTGGCGCACCCGTATTTTGGAAACGGGAAACCCGACAAGCTGTGGGAGTTCATATACCCGGAATCGTCGGGCGTGGACGACCCGAAGCATAACCCGGCGGCATCCCCGGGGATTCTTTCCGGGATGGCGTGCTCGAAGGTGATGGTGATCCTGTCGGAGAAGGATTTCATCAGAGAGGGAGGACTGAAGTACTACGAGGCGCTGAAGAAGAGCGGGTGGGGAGGAGATCTGGAGCTCCTGGATGTGGAAGGGGAAGAACACGTTTTCCATTTGCAGAAACCGGATTGTGAGAAAGCGGGTCACGTCATGGATCGGGTCGTCGCGTTCCTCAATCGCGCCTAAAGTCTTGCAAGCCATTTTGTGTGATGTGTACTGATAATGTTTGGAATAAAATGTTTGAAAAAAAGAGGGGGTGATTAGTGCTGTGTGCACTTAAATGGTTTATAAATTACTATTGATGTCATGTGCACTATTTTATGGACAAAAAAAATTTGTGTGCCTATAACCTATTTGAAACTTACACAACATTTATGAAATTTTAATTCTAACCAAACATAAATACGAGGAGATGATTGTTTCCTTAATTGTTTTATGATATGTGACTATCTAAAAAGGAAAATACGAAGAAAAATATAAATTGAATAGAGTAATTGGAGAGTTAAAAAATAATTAAAATAAAAAGTACTTCAATTTAAAAATGCCTAATTTGAAGAGTGTGACTTTAATTCTAAAATTTATTGAGCACAATAAAAAGATGTTTAAGTGGTCATTTCTTTGCTATTTAACTCCCACACCCTTCCCACATGCCACTAAAACACAACATATGTTTTTCAGTGTTCATAAATTGATTAAAATAGATTTTTCAAAATTAATAAGTATGAGGTGACGTGTTTCAATATATGTTTGCTTTAATATTAAAACACATAGAAATGTCATAAGTCTTTACAATGTATTTGGATTGAAGGAAAATAGAGGAGAATCAATTTCTATTTTGTTCACATATGGAGTATAAAAAACTAGTACTAAATCTATTATCGCAAACCTCTCGGTTCCGATCATACATTTAATTATCATAAAAAATCATCCCAATTAGTTACTAAAGTATGTAATTATAAAATTTGATATTTTATCACACTTATTATTATAATGTTAATTATTGTTAAAAAATAATTGACAGACTTACTTCGTTATCACACAATGACACATTTTCACTGTGTTAGCCACAGTCCTAACTATCTCAGTCTTAATAATTTTGTCTAGTTTAATTTTTTCGAATCAAACTGAATAAATTCTAATCTACAATTACTCTTAATTGGCATTAGATATTAGTACAAAAAGGTAAAATTTAAAAGTGCTAAAAAAGATTATTTTTATACTAAAATGTGCTAAAATTTTATGTTCAATTAAATTTCAATGTTTATTTGGTTTAAAAAAATTCAAAATACCCCGAGTATATAAATCGAGTATAACACTCTCTAAACCTGAGTAGATCCTCAAGCAAGTCACCGTTAGCTCTCTCTTTCTCTCATTTCCCCTCTGCGACGATTACTCTTTCTACCATGGAGAAAGCAGTTCTGCTGCGCTCTATATCATCTTCTACACCGCTCCTCTGTTCTAGATTCTTCGCTCGCTCTCACCATGGAATCTCCGCTCGATTCACCTCACTCTCGGCCAAGCGCCACCGCCTGCTCCACACCTTCCACCGCTGTCGCCGCGCATCCATCTTCGCCAACAACTTCCGGCTTTCCCCCGCCTCCTCCTCCTCTCATTCTCTGCTCTTCAGAAGGAAGTTCTCTCCTCTCTCTGCCCGAGCCTCAGCCTCTTCCTCGCCGCAGCTCTCTCCAGGCACTTTGTGTTTCTCGATTGACATTTATGTTCCTAATTTTATTCTTCATCTGGTGATTTTGGATTATTTTGTTTCATGTGGTGTTTAGAAGCTATTGGCTATGATGATGAAGTTTCTGAGAAGCTGGGATTCGAGAAAGTGCGGGAGCAGTTTATTGATGAGTGTAAATCAAGAGCTATTCTGTACAAGCACAAGAAGACAGGCACAGAAATTATGTCCGTTTCCAATGACGATGAGAACAAAGTCTTCGGTATTGTGTTCCGAACTCCTCCGTAAGTAAATCCTCCATTCCTCCTATACTTTTGTAATGACCTCCCTGTTCAATTGAGAAATATTCACCAATAGAAATGCCAATGAGCAATTTACATTGCTAATGCACAATAAGGTTCAATTAGGTTTTTTCATAGTCTTTTGGCATTGTGTAGCTTCCGAATCAGGAAATATGGAAGCGACATTACGCTTCCAAATAAAGAAGAAAATATGAAGGGACATTGATGCCGCTCATACTTCTGAATACCTAAAAACCTTTCCACTATGTTTGGCTCAAGGATTTTGGAAGGAAAAGAAAAGAAAATGATTTTATCTCATTTTCCTCACCGAAATGGGAGGAATTTGGTTTTCCTCTCCTCTGAGTACATTTTGCCTTCTCATTTTCTTTTCCTTCCACTTTTCTTTTCTTTTTCCTCTCTAACCAAACAAGAAAAATAGTTTTCCATTTCATTTCCTTTTCTTTCCCCTTTGAAATTCCTTGAACCAAGCATATAGTGTTAGGGAGTAGTTGGTTACTGCTTTCAATTTAAAGCCTCTGTTGGTAATGCCTATGCTGCTATGCAGGAAAGATTCAACTGGAATTCCTCATATATTGGAACATAGTGTATTGTGCGGTTCAAGAAAGTATCCCCTAAAAGAACCCTTTGTTGAACTATTGAAGGGCAGCTTGCACACTTTTCTAAATGCATTCACCTATCCTGATAGGACTTGCTATCCTGTTGCTTCCACAAATACCAAGGTGTAACTCATGGAATTTTGTTACTGAAATGCATTCCCCCAAAATATTGTTGTTTGTCTGATGAACGCATACTGATATTTTTCCAGGATTTCTATAACTTGGTAGATGTGTATTTAGATGCTGTACTTTTCCCCAAATGTGTGGTGGACTTTCAAACATTTCAACAAGAGGGCTGGCACTATGAGCTGAATGATCCTTCTGAAGACATAACTTATAAAGGTCTTTTTTTCACACACATACATGCATAGCCAAGTGCATAATTTTTTTCTTCAAAATATAAGAAATTGTCCATATTTTAATTTCAGGAGTTGTTTTCAATGAGATGAAGGGGGTATATTCGCAGCCTGATAACATATTGGGTAGGGTGTCCCAACAAGTAAGGGTTCCTAACTTTTACTCACTGGAAAAATTGCTTTTTGAACCAATCAAAATAAGCCTATCAATTCCACTAAAAAGCAGGGACTAACTGACTAAGGGACAAGTTGCACGAAGATGTTACCCTTACCCAAGGAGTAGATAGACTGTTTTGACAGAACCCTCGTCAAATAGTGAAAAGTAGTTGATAGTATACAAAACATAGTGTGATCTTACACATACACAAAGTGCTACTTTTGCTGCATACCAGAAAGCAACAAAAAAAGCAAACAAGAGCGCGCTAACTAACCTACAACCCCAAAACAACAATGGACTAAGAGTCTAAGACGCTCAACCCCCAATATTCATTGCATGCAACCCATGCAAAGACTCTACAACCCTAATACAATATCTACTATAACACTTGCCCAAGGTCACGTCTCAGAGAGATTTATGGCTACTCTGTCGAACTTTAGCTACTCGCCTACTCAACCCATGTTCTCCCTGACATACATCTTCTCTTCCTCTCTACAAAAATCCTCTCCATCTTCATATGTATCGTTGAAACATGACTAAACAACCACAATATAACCTCTCTTATATGTTTGTAATAGATCCCTAGTTAAGATCAAAATTCAAAACTGACATTCGGTACCCTCAAAAGCTTCCACAACTTTGTCCTTACAAATTGCTCTCTGTTAGTCTGTTGGCACAAAATCCAAAATGATTTGTCAGTATCCTGTTGTGGATATATGGTATTAACTTACTAGTTAAACATAGATTAAGACCTCAACAACTAAAATTAGTTTTTCTGCATAAACGGAGTGCAGGCTACAGAAATCAAGGAATTGCATTTACTTAAATGAACAATAAGATGCACGATCAAGCTTTTTCACTAATGTCGCTTGCAGGCTCTTTTTCCGGACAATACGTACGGAGTTGATAGTGGCGGGGATCCACAAGTCATTCCTAAGCTGACTTTTGGAGAATTTAAGGTGCGCTGTGCGCAGTGTGCACTCTGTTGTTTCCATTCAAATATAATTATATTTTGTTATAATTGATTAATACACCTGTAATTTCAAAATGTAGCAACTAGTAATTTCTGTATTTTATTTTATATTCTTTTTTTAACTATGTATTTAGAATTCCGTCCTTCGCTAATGAAGCTTAAAGCGTTGTTTTTTTACAACATTTTAACTTCATGCAAATAATGCACCAAATCAAATGCCATGTTAAACTTCTGTTGCTTCTTACATTCTATGTTGTTGTTGTTGTTGATATATTTATTTAGAATTCTAAATACTACGGAGTATTTTTATTGCTATAAAATCAAGATGATACAACAACAACCTAGTAATGTCTCAAAAGTGGGGTTTGTAGAGAGTAGATTTATGCATACCTTACTCTTATCTTAATAATTATAGGGTGTTTTGAAAGACAATAAACCTAAGACTATACTTTTAATCCTTTTTTTTAAATTTTAAATTCTTAATTTGAGACCTGCATTTTGGTACGCGTTTGTTTTGTACAATCCTTCTTTGTGGAACACAAATATAGTTTTTGTTTTAGGGCGAGCAATTTGGACCATCATATCTTATGCATTTATATGTTTGAAGAGAGGCATGTTCATTTTGTCATTTTTTGCAGTTGTACCCTCCTGACCACATAGTTGTCACAGTTTCTTGTTGTTTCTTAGGCATTCTTACCTTTTATTACGAGTCATAGAGTTTTGTGCTGTTTTTTAATTCTCTAAAGGCCTGAAATGTTGTGAAATTTCTAGTATCTAATATTCTAGTTTCGTGGTCTTTTTCCCCAAATATAATTATGCAGGAATTCCATCGCAAATACTACCATCCCAGCAATGCCAGAATTTGGTTTTACGGAGATGACGATCCTACTGAGCGTTTGCGCATCCTAAGTAGTATGTTTCATGTCATCCTTATAATGCTTTCTCGTCAGGTCTAAAAGTTTTAAAAAATGAAAATCAGCACCGAATATAACATAAGTAATGTTTGAAGTTGCATCTATATTCACTGTACTTTTTTTCCGCATTTTATCTGCGGTGTCTGATCCAAGCATTGTTCTTTTTTACGGCATAATTTATGTTTTTTAGAAGTACATGTATATGCTATGTAGCCATATGCCAAAGATCATGGAAAATGAAATCATCATGTTTCAAGGTTATATGATAAACAAGCCCTAAACGAATCTAAGCACTTGTGTTGCGATCATCAATTTGTCTTTAGTCTGTCAATTTTCTATTCATATGTCTTAAGAAGTGTCCTCGAAAAAACACAAATACACAAAGAAGCTAACAACATTAACAAACAAACAAATCTAGCCTGTTTACATGTGTATTGTATACTTTTTCTCTTATTCTTTATCTGATTTTCTTAACCGTATTGTACAGAATATTTGGACATGTTTGATGCTAGTTTAGCACCTCTAGAGTCGAGAATTCAACCACAGAAACTATTTTGTGAGCCAGTCAGGATTGTTGAGAAATATCCTGCTGGCGAGGGTGATGATCTGAAGAAAAAGCACATGGTTTGCATTAACTGGCTGCTTACAGAGAAGCCCCTGGATTTGCAAACCGAGCTTGCTCTGGATTTCTTGGACCACTTACTGTTGGGAACTCCTGCTTCTCCGTTGAGAAAAATCTTGTTAGAAAGTGGTTTAGGCGATGCTATAGTTGGAGGCGGTGTAGAAGATGAGCTTCTCCAGCCACAATTTAGCATTGGTTTGAAGGGTGTCTCTGAAGAAAACATACAGAAAGTAGAAGAATTGGTTATGAGCACCCTAAGAGATTTGGCTAAAGAAGGATTTGATTCTGATGCTGTGGAGGCGTCAATGAATACAATCGAGTTCTCTCTTAGGGAGAACAACACTGGCTCGTTCCCTCGTGGACTAGCGTTGATGCTACGCTCCATTGTAAGGGAAAATTACTTTCATTTCTTAATTTGTGTTTTCTTCCCTTTTATCTTTTCCTTTTTTTTGTGCAATTGAGTTCATATCTTGCGATGTCTCTTGTAGGGGAAGTGGGTTTATGATTTGGATCCATTTGAGCCACTGAAATATAAGAAACCTCTCGAGGACCTAAAAGCCAGAATAGCAAAGGAAGGATCCAAAGCGGTTTTTGCTCCTCTAATAGAACAATATATTTTGACTAACCCACATCGAGTTACAGTTGAGATGCAGGTAATTACTGAGTAATATCTTTCTCAGGACGGTAATATACACATACATGTGTGCTTAAAATGCATGCTTTTTTATAACAGCCTGATCCTGAGAAGGCTTCCAGTGATGAAGCAACTGAAAAAGAAATTTTGAATAAAGTGAAATCAAGCATGACAGAGGAGGATCTTGCTGAGTTGGCACGATCTACACATGAGCTGCGGTTGAAGCAAGAAACACCTGACCCACCAGAAGCCTTGAAAACCATACCAAGTCTTTCTTTACAAGATATTCCAAAAAAACCTGTACATGTTCCCATCGAGGTAATTGACTTTCTTTTGTTATAAGTGGATACAATGCTGTGCTTGACATTCTTCTGAGTCTAAGCTCATTAAAGTTGTGACTCCAGGTGGGTGATATCAATGGAATAAAAGTATTGCGGCATGACCTTTTTACAAATGACATTCTCTATGCTGAAGTTGTTTTCAATATGAACTTTTTGAAGCCAGAGCTTGTCCCGTTGCTTCCACTTTTCTGGTGAGTTGCCCACTTAAGTAATCATTTCTTCTTTGTCTTGTAGGCTTTACATTATTACACAGTGAGATATATAGTGTCTTCACAATCCACGCCGTACATTTGAAATCTTAATATACGCCGTACATTTTAAAGCAAGGGCTGCAAGGATTTTGTTCTCATTAGTGCAAGATCACAAATGTCATTATTTATTTATGTTCTAGTTATCCTGGTGTATGTTTTATGACAGGCCTCGTCAAGTTTTTCTTAATGGGTATTATGATATAGTCATATAAGTTAATAAGTACGTAGTATATAACGATATTGAAATCCAATGCTTTGCATGTTGAATTATAGTAAATTATTAAATTATTGATCATATAGCAATGTAGATACATTTAGATTGGAACTTGGAAGAATTGTTTTCTAGGGTAGTAAATTTCTGAGTGATTTTCGAAGAGTATTGGATTTGGACATTGAGTTTAATTCTTGCTGAAAGATTCAAATGCTTTGAAAATAGTAGCTTTGTTTAATGACCTTTGATTTGCTTAATAGCCAGTCACTGCTGGAGATGGGAACAAAGAACATGGACTTTGTTCAGCTGAGCCAGTTGATCGGAAGGAAAACTGGAGGGATTTCAGTGTACCCTTTGACATCATCAGTACGAGGCACAATGGATCCTTGTACCCATATGATTGTTCGAGGCAAGGCCATGTCTGGAAAAACTGAAGATTTATTCAACTTGGTAAGTCCATGTTTCACATGACATTACGAGGGATTAATCACATTCATCATCACCTTAAACTTTCCAGTTAAACTTTTCCCACTATCTGTCGAAAAACTAACATCTTAGAATTTCTTCTGTACACTCTTTCATCACATGATCTGTTGACATTACCAAACTTACTCAATTGTGAAACTAATTATCATGGGACCATGGGTGGATAACCTTTGACTTGACTAGGGTTTTATCTTCTCAACATTGTAGGTTGATCATATGTTGTATATGGATTTCTCTTGGCAGTTTTCTTTCAAACTAGCCGATTTTCTTTTGATAAAGTGATTTCAGGTTTTAAACTTTGTAGTTGAGTGTACTCTTTGCTCCTCATATCTCATCAGTTCTTTTATTGTGTCAAAAAATGAAAATACTTTTATTCCCCCATTACCTTCCCGTCTCAAAATGTTGAGCCTCTATGAAAAGTCATGCCAAACTTTGAATGCTAATTTCTCTTAAAATACATTGTCAAAAATCATAAAATTTATATATTATAAACCTACTTTTCACCACAAATATAAAAAATAGCAAAAATATATTTTTTGACTGTTTACTTAAAGAGAAATTAATGGTCAAAGTTTGACATGAACTCCCAAAATTATCTTCACTTTGGGACCAAGGGAGTATTAAACTTGACCAGAATGCAAGTAACATTGATATTTGATATTTTCAAATTGGCTGCTGTAGATCAACAATATCATTCAAGATGTCCAACTCACTGACCAAAAACGATTCAAGCAGTTTGTTTCTCAAAGCAAAGCTAGAATGGAGGTATTTCATTATGCTTGGGAGAAAAATTCTGTTATCAATGTTGGATATTTTTTAGAATCTAAATTCTTTGCCTCTTCATTCCAGAACCGTCTAAGGGGCAGTGGGCATAGCATTGCAGGTGCTAGGATGGATGCAAAACTTAATGCTGCAGGCTGGTTATCTGAACAAATGGGCGGTGTCAGGTTAGATATATGATGTTGTTTGTTAATCGTCAGATATTTTGCTAACTGGGAATGGTACCACAACCTAAAATTAGCTGATTTCGGAGTATATTATACAAGTCTACAACACAACCTGCATATAAAATTGGTGCATGAGGGGTTCGTAGTTGGTTTGCGTGATATTCCATAGCTCCTTGTCCACTTATTCTTCTAATTTTTGCTGTCCGAGGCAACATCAGTTTAAAAAAGCCTGAACAGACTGATTATTATTAGTTCCTAAACCATGACTTGGTGAATGGTAATTGTTTAGTTTCTTGGCTTTTGTACTCACCCCATGATGTTGAACTATGAAGCCAGTTGTGATTGCCTGCCCATTGCCAACAGTAAATAATGAGCTAAATCAAAATGGCACATAAACTTCTCTTCTCTTGCTTATTACTTTATATGAGGTTTTGGGAAGAAAATGCACAATGCATCAAAGGTTTAGCACAAACAACCTCTCCTTTTACTAGGGTAAGGTTGCATATATCTTGACCCCCCAAGACCCCCCCAACAGACTTGGGCTTATATTGGGTTTATTGTTGTGCTTGTTGTGTTGTGTACTAGTTATCAGCTTTATTATAAGTTATAAGGGATAATAATATCACTTAATATGATTTCAGCTACTTGGAATTTCTGAGAAGCCTTGAAGAGAAAGTTGATAACAATTGGCCTGAAATTTCTTCATCTCTTGAAGAGATACGGAGATCCTTGTTTTCAAAAGATGGGTGCCTGGTTAATCTCACAGCTGACCAGAAAACTCTAATGAATGCTGATAAACATGTTAGCTCATTCCTAGATACACTTCCTAGTAATTCTCTACAAGAACCTACTACATGGAATGGACGACTCTCTCCTGGAAATGAAGCTATAGTTGTGCCTACTCAAGTTAGTTGATCTCCTATTTTGCTTCACAGATGTGCTGTGCTAGGCTCCCTTTGATCATTATGATAGATAATTACACCCTCTGTTTCCAGGTAAATTATGTCGGGAAGGCAGCAAATCTATATGGAGCAGGTTATGAACTCAAGGGAAGTGCATATGTTATTTCAAAGCACATAAGCAATACTTGGCTATGGGATCGTGTACGAGTCAGTGGTGGAGCTTATGGAGGGTTTTGTGATTTTGACACCCACTCTGGTATTACATTGCTTCTTCTTGCCCGTCCTTTGCAAGTATTATTCCTTTGTTTGATTTCTTCATCACTGCACTTTGAGTATCTGGTATCTATTTCTTCAGGCGTTTTCTCGTTTTTGTCTTACCGGGATCCAAATTTGATGAAAACACTTGACGTGTATAATGGAACAAGTGATTTCCTCAAAGAACTTGAAATGGACGATGATGCCCTAACAAAGGCAATTATTGGGACAATTGGTGATGTTGATGCATACCAGCTCCCTGATGCAAAAGGATATACTAGGTAAGAGTCTTCCTTATCCCTAATGTTGGGAAGAATTTTTCTATTTAACAATCCGTAAGATCTTCAAGAGTTTTTTTCTACTCCGTATAAAGTTTATGTCACGGACCCCAATTAGTTAATTATGATGAGTGATGACTGATGAGTCAATTGTTTCCTTCCTCAAACTCCCACACTAATGGCTTTCATTTCTTTCAGTTTACTTCGATACTTAATGGGGGTTACTGCAGAAGAAAGGGAAAAGAGATGTGAAGAGATTTTATCCACAAGGTATACACAAACACACACTCATTTTTATTTATTTATTTGTGAGCATCTGTTTAGAATTTCACTTGTGTGAAATGCTTTAATGTTGTGATGGTTTTGCTTGCATTTTCTTGATAATATCACTTTGTTTAGCTTGAATCTTAGCATACCACTAAAGGCTCTCATAAGAAATTTAGGCAGTGTTTGGCACTCGTTAATTGATTCTCAATGAAAACCTGTTTTGGATAAATGACTAATTGGAGCTCCAACAAAATCCAACGAATTACCCGTTTTTCTTCTTCTTCATTTAGGTTGTCCGATTTCAAGGAGTTCGGCGATGTTATCCAAGCGGTAAAAGATAATGGTGTTGTGGTTGCTGTGGCATCGGCAGAGGACGTTGATGCTGCCAACAGGGAACATCCCAACTTCTTTCAAGTCAACAGAGCACTATGAGAATGAGTAATCTTTCTTTTTTTTTCATAATAGGAAGGATTTTTTTTTACCCCACCCCCACTCTATTATTTTTCATAGTATTACAATTACTAACATGTGATTGGGAGTACCAACGTTGTAAATGTGTGCACTTCACCTCTTTTTACCTTAGGCAGTCATTAGTTTAAGTGCACTTGCTTATCTTTTACTGAGGATTATTACTTGACTTGTCCCACCATCTCCATGGTGAAAATTTCTGTCACCTTAGTGGGTCATCATATTTGTTTCTACACATAAATGTACTTGTTGGAATCTATGTCTCAGGAGGATTCCCTTCCCTGACATACGACTTTATATATGTGTATAAGATTGCTCAAGACTGAGAACTTCAAAACGAAATTGAAGTAAGCAAAGAAATGATTATGGAAAGAAAGCTTTCTATATTGATTTCGATTAAAGTGAATATACTCTTTTCCTCTCACCAAACATTTCATGTTTTCTTTTTAATCCATTTTTAAAAAAATTCTCTTTTGATTAAAGTCACTTATTTACTATAGTACTTTAGTACATCGCATTTTCTATTAATTACGGAGTACTTTTTACATCATTCTTATTATACGTTCACATAAAGCAGTGATAAAATGGAAAGTATCACTTAGATTACACTTGTAATACCGAAAAATTCGAATGTGATTTAAATAAGAAGTTGCTCAACATGTAGGAATCTAAAGAAAATCGAAATGGACAAGAAAAATAGCATTCCACCATATATAGCTCATACTGGTAAAACAATTTGTATTCAGAATATATTGCTCCGTAAATGATTTATTTCTTTTAACTAATATATCGATACCTACCCGGGTATTTCCACAATAGTGCCCTTGATGGTCTCCGTCAATGTCATACTTATAGATGATCATCTTAGTGGCTTCATATCACCCTCAACACCTACAAATAATTTGATATAAAAGAAAGATTTTTGAAATTATATTTGCACACATGTGTATGAGTGTATCACATTGGAAAATAAAAGAACAGAAAAAAACTTACAAATACCTAAAATTCTCAAACTGTATGGCCATCTTGGGGTGACTTGAAGTGCTAAAATTGAATTTGGTTCTCATGTTGAGAGCGAGATTCTTAGCCAAAAATGACAAAGAAACCTTTATTTTAGTTTTTACTCTTTCTTGGGCACCACTTTTGTGCTCATAATTTCTGAACGGTACCACCTTCTCGTTTGATGATCATAAATGTTCTTTTCAAAACTGAAAAGAATAATACATGTGCCCTCTGCCTTCCTTCCAAAGAAAATGCATTCGGTTATTTTGATGTTTTTTACCCATTATAGAAGGTAGGTGAACAAAATTTACTGTGAACTGGTAAATATATTTACCTGGTCTTCTTCTTACCCGCTCCACGTGGCGCTCACTCATTGGCCACACGCATCTGTAATCATTCTCATGACTCTCTGCCATGCACACTGCTATATAGCCCCTCTCAACGGTATTCCCATGTCCACTGCCGCTGTGAGCGGAGGGAGGACCACACTTCATCTCCGCCGTCCACGTGTCCCATGACCGCTTCCTTCAATCTCCACCCTCCGATCGGTTTCATCTCTTTTTCATCGTTCCCGTTTTGCCCTAGGTCTCCGATCCTTTTTTTTTCCTGAAAACTTTTCGGCGTGTGAGAGTGAGTGCCAGAAAGTTCGCTCCGCTTTTCTCGCACCTGTATATAAATTAGCCATTGGCGGTTTTCAGCTTCCAGAGCTGTTTTTGAGAGAGAGAGATAGAGAGAGAGAGAGATGGAGGAGTGATTGGATAGATGCGAACGGATAATGGCAGAGGTGATGGAGACCGGAGATGGAAATGTGGCTGCTTTGGGGGAAAAAGCTGGAGAGGAGACGATGTTCAGTTCGGATGAGAGGAGAAAGGCTTTTTTCTCTCTGTTACGCGATTGCGAGGTCTATTGCTCGCCGGGAAAATCTGTTTCGCCGGCGTCTTCTTCAGAGAGCGAGGAGTCTACCTTAGCGGCGGAGAGCGTTTCGGATCTGAAGGTGAGTGAAGACAGCAAACTAAACTCGATCGTCCGAATTTATCTTATCGCTTTTCCGGTTTTCCTGCTTCTCGTTGCGCTTTATTTGCTTGTCTGGAAATCTGGAATGTGTTTTTACTCGGTGATTTTTGATTTTCTCGAATCCGGATATTTAGGTTTTTGAATTTTGAATTTCAGGAGATTGTTTTCGAAACGGACGATACAGCGCATTCCAACGGCAATTTCAGGTATTTCTCTGAGGATTTCACGGTCAGATTCTGGCGTATATGCGCACATGAAGGATGCCTCGATCTTGAACGTTCAAATCCTGCGTGCTATTATAAATACGACGCCTCGTTGTGTTGAACAAACAATCTGCAGGAATCAAACAATAGGATTCATTTTTCTGTAATTAGTATACTCAGGATCGGAATTGCTCTGTTTTGCAGCAGGGAGATAAGGCCGTCCGCCGGAATTCTCTGCTGGTCAGAAATGGAACGCTCGAAGGAGGAGGAGATATTGACGGTGGAGAAACCACCTTCATCATCATCATCATCATCGTCACCATCATCATTGGAAGATGGAGGCAGAGTTCGTACGCCATCTGCTGCAGAGATCGAAGAGTTCTTCTCGGCCTCTGAAAAGTACCAGCAAAAATTGTTCAGGGAAAAGTAAGCCGCAGAGCCATATCTCACTAGTGCATACATCGCAAGTACCCTGATATACGGTGGATGGTTATTGTTGCAGGTACAATTACGATGTGGAGAAGGACCTACCCTTGGAAGGGCGGTACGAGTGGGTTCCATTGAAGGCGACGGCGGCGGCGCCGCGATGTTCGGCGATAGCGGCTGTCAAAAGGCGTGAAGACGAGCGCGCATGATTCGTGACGGAGGAATTCGATCTAAGCTTTTTTGTAGCTTCATTCAATTAATTTCTGCGTCCAGTATTTCTGAACTCCTCGTATCTTAAATTTGCTATTGAGGAGTACTTTTCTGGTCTTGATTAATCGGTTGATTACTTAAATTGTTGTTAGCTTAATCTTCCAATTTCCTTTTTCATTTGTTTGAAAGAATTTATCCACCCATGCATCTCCTCTTTATATATTGACTCCTTGACTTCATTCATTTTCTTTTTTGTGTGATTTCCTTCCATTTCTATATTTAATGAATGTAAATTACATCAAGTCATCTTTAATGTATCAATAAATGTTACTCCCTAACATGATCAATAAAAAAGACTATTAGAGCACTGATAGTGGCTAGCATTGCAATGAAATGCCATGGAATGACGTGTTACCTTCCAACCAATCAAAATTAATCGTGCAAAGAGTGTGGCATTCCATGGTTTGCAATGGCAAGCCACTCCAATTGTGGCATGGCACGACAAAGTTGCATATTTAGGGTGGCAAGTAGGTGACGATTTTCCAGGATCGGCCGGCGATTTCGCACTCCGGCGGGTGATTTTTCATGATCGGCCGGCGATTTTCCAGGCGGCCGGTGATTTCGCACTCCAGAGGAATCGGCTGGCGATTTCGCTCATGGGGAGAGGAGAGATCACGACGATTGCTGACGATAGTCACACCGGCGAAGGCGAACAGATGGTTGGGAGGGTGGACGGTAGTTGGGGTGGTGTGGCCGGTGATGTTTGGGTGTGGATTGGGGTTGCGATAACGGCAGCGAAGGGATTGGAGTTTGCCTCGCAGATGCCTCGCAAAGCAGGGTGCCTCACTCATAGGCACGCATGGTAGATTCGCTCCTCTCTCTTCACACGCGGTTGCAAGAAACGGCTTTCCTCTCATTGTAGGGCAATGCAATTTTTTTACTCGCCCCTGCCAATGCTCTTAACACCTTAAATTGGCAAGTGCTTTCTCCATTCTTTTTATGTCATTTTGTTTTTGCATATTGTGTGTCAAATTTTGACCAATTATACATGTCACATAACCATTTAAAAGAAAACTTTAGTTTTTTTTTAAATTGAGAAAAACAAAGACGTGTAATGAATTCTCTTGAAGAGTTCAAGTACCTGTTTGGTGAGTAAAGAAGACATAAAACGAGACTTCAAATATGAAAGAAAAGAAATAGATTGTGAAATCTGATATAAATTATTTAGAGAAAATGGTAAATTGAATCAGAAAAATTGAAGAACTAACTTTGATCTTCACCAAGTCAGTACTAGTACCCCCAAATCAAAAATTTTCAATTTGATATCGGTATGTTAAGGAATTGATTAAAAGTGGATGATAGAGAGTTTTATATCTCTAGATTTCAAAATTGACACCTTTTTTAGTTCACCAAACATAAACTTTGGAAACTTGAAATTGAAGATATCCAAACCCGGCCCGTATGAGGCTGGCTCACCAAATTAAACATGCTCTAAGAGATATTCGACAGATACATATCTGTTCTTAATCCTTCCATGATATTAGAATGATAGGAGATTGAACTGATATGTATTTTCTTCTTTATTTTGAAGCGTAATGTGACTTCCATATTTCATGATTTGGAAGCTACGCAATGCCAAAAGGCTATGAGATACTACCTCCGTCCCACTCTTTTTGTCCACATTTGACTTTTGGAACTGTTCATCTAAGCACTTTGACTCATCAAATTCTCTCAATGTGTAAGTCTAAAAATAGTCATGTGTGATCTTGTTTGATTTGTCTTAACATATAGATTATTAATATATACTCCGTAATTTTTATAATTTTTTAATATATAAATTACAAGATAAAATGAATTAAAGAAGTGCATTGGATGGTGTGCAAAAATGAAAGTGGACAAAAAGAGTGGGACGGAAGGAGTAACATTCTAGTTTATAACTACGGAGTACTTTGCAAGGTAAGTTCAATAAAGTGTAAGTTCAATTTTTAATGATTAATCCGTGATTATGATTCGATTTACTTTTTTGAAATGATAGACCATTTTGAAAGGAGACTCATGTTCTTTTTTATACAAACATTCTCCCCGTTCAAAAATTGTCTTTTCATTATGCGTTACGATGTTTGATTAAAGTTATTTTCAAATCATTTTATATAAAAATGGTATAGAATTAAAAAAAATGTATGTTTAAAAATTACCACAAAAGATCTAAAAAACATGAAGTGACATGACTATATTGTTTTCAACCATGCTATGGGTACACAAACAAGTGTATCCCACAGAGACGCACTAACATTTTAACGGTTCACACAAGCACAAAACCAGTTCAATCAAAAAAAAAATTACATTGATATGTTACGTCATTGTAAACTATCACACTAACATTACACTAGTATAAAATGTTGGTGCATGCCTTCAGTATAAAATGAGATGCAATTTTTGAGATATACATAGTTTAATTCTATTGTTTTATTAAAAATAAACGAAAAAATGCAAATGAAGAGAATGTGAAAGGAAGATAGTTTTTGTACGATTAGGAAGAAAGGAGACAAGAGGAGTTATGATCTAAAAATTGCACCGCTATCGTCTCCGCAGCGCTACACACGGAAGAGTGAAATATCCCTTTGCCCTCTTTCTGAAGACCGACTGACTGACGATGAGCTGAACAGGCAGCAGCCCGACTCTCCCCTCCGCGTCATCACGTCACTCCGCCTGTCTTCCGCCGCGCCAGGCGTCTGCGTCGTCTAGTCTGGTAGGTCGTCCCCGTGCGCAATTCCGTCTTCTTCTTCTTCTTTCGTCAAGGTTTCGATTCAAGGTGAATACTTTTTAAATGGTGTATTTGTGCATAATTCGGTCTCTGTTTATTGAGGAGATTAAATTCCAATATTTTAAGTATTACATGATTGGTTTAGATGGTTTGAGTAGTCTAGTAGTGTTCGTTTTTTTACCACTATGTTATGCTTTCATTGTTTATTGTTATAAATTAAACAATGCTATGAAGCTAGGGTACCTCAACTATATGACCATCCGGTAACTCTAACTGCTTCTTTGAATTTGCAGAGTTCTCATTGATTTCCCGAATTCAGATCTCAATCTAGAATACCAACGCTGCCCCTTGTAAAGATATAGAACTTGCTTCATTGGTTGAGTAGAAAATGGCTCTAAGTGCACCCATAGCAAGAATAAGCACAGGTCCAACCCTGTTGGTTCCGCCGTGTAACAATAGGGGAGTGATGATTGTGAAGGCATCATCTTTGGGAACTTGCTTTCTTGGCCGTAAAGGTACTATAGTGTACTATACCTAATGTTAGAGTTGTGCATTTATTTGTAGAAAATACCCATGTGTTTTTTTGGCCTGTATGTCGACGGGGTATTAAATTCAGGTGTATACCAATTCATTTATAGGTCCGCGTTGAATTTTAACTTTCATAGTCAATGGTACTGTAATTTTGAATATTTTAAGGAAAATTCATGGCTCTAAATTCGGAAGTAGGTGGATGTAGCCGCTATTGAAGATAAATAATGAGAAAACCAATTGCGTTTCTAAGGGTAGCTGATCCCATTGAATCAGAATTAAGGCTCAATTTTTGTCTCTTATTCAATTCTTCATCTTCTCATAGACGTTTCATGTATGTGATGCAAGAGTCTTTATTGACAAATTTTTAGCTCGGGGTACGTATTGGGCTGAATCAGAATGACACTCTAAACTTTCTTTGTTTCTTACTTCATTTGAAGTTTTGAGTAGCGAATGCAGCAATGCATCAAGGGTCTAACAAAAACAAGCAAACAACCTACATGTTTTCTTAGAGAGGTGAGACTATTAAAAAGAAATAAAAACAACGTATACAGCTGGATTTACATTTTTATTCTACACTATGATGCATAACTGTGGAGTGGTACTGTCTTCATTTCATATTCAGTGCTTTATACTCCGGGGTAGTTATTTGTTACGAAACTTATGATGTTGCCTCATTGGAATTTGACATATCATAATGTAACTTGCTGTATTTAATCCCACTGAATAATAATGTTGAGAATCTGACCCTATACTATTGTAAGGCGATCTAAGTGTTGGATCATTCTTCCATAAAAAGAGATTATTGTTACTGTGAATCAAATTACAAGCTGTAGTGCAAGAGTTGTGAGACAAGACACATATTTTTGCATTTGCATATACTACGGGTATGATTTTTTTTGCACGAGCCTTGTTAGTTTTAGTAACAACAGCATAAATTTTATGTGCTGCATTTGCATAAGCTCCCCCCAACCAATATGATATATTCATTTGGTTTTTTTCCATCCAATATGCACTTGCATCAATTCGATATCGCTTTACCTTGCTAATTACTTTCAAATTGCCTTAAAAATTCTCTAAGTCGACCAAACTTATGCTATTATAGTTTTGTGTGACTGTGTTGTAGCAAAAGCCATTGGGCATTGTTGCTGAACCACATTATGAATGGTGTTTATTACTGAATGGAACCATTGTACTTTTGCTCGTATCATAATTTTTTCCTCTCAATTTCTTTAGCCATAAAGTTTGATGTTCTCTGAATCAGTCTCTTCTCTTGCAGTTGGAGCTCTAAAGCTTGCAGTCGCAAAGCGTCCTCATTCCAATAAATTCAAATTGGGTGCCCTGAGCACCAGCAGTAATTTGTTCGACAGATTTGCCAGAGTAGTCAAGGTTGTTTGCTGACAATGATCGCAAGTTCTGTTGTTTTTCCACATCATCAGTACTTCACTGAAGTTATTCTCTATTTTATTCTTTGGCATGTAGTCTTATGCCAATGCCATCATTAGTTCCTTTGAAGACCCAGAGAAAATCCTGGAGCAAACAGTGATAGAAATGAATAATGATTTGATAAAGCTGCGCCAAGCTACAGCACAGGTATCCTTTATTTTGGCACTCACTTTGTTTCTCAATTTGTTGAGTCTTTGATTGTTTTCCTAAATGATTCAAGTAATAAATGACACATATACAAAAATAAGAGTTTGAATTCACTGCTTCATCTGATTTAGGTATATGAAAGTGAAGTGTTAGTGATCATCTCTTTTTCTCATCTTGAAGGTCTTGGCATCACAGAAGCAGTTGGAAAATAGATACAAAGCTGCGCAACAAGCTAGTGAGGACTGGTAACCACTGTTGAAGCGAGGCTTGTTTTCACTTTTACTATGCTCTTTTATAGCTACTATTCTGTGAACGTTATTCATCTGTTCTGTTACAGGTATCGTAGAGCACAGCTTGCTCTTGGGAAGGGAGATGAGGATCTTGCGCGTGAAGCTCTTAAGCGAAGGAAATCTTATGCTGTGAGGCCTTTCTCTGTAAAAGTTGTATTGTTTTTTCTTGGGTGCGTATAACACAAATTTGCATGCATGTTATAATGAGTGGGCTGCATGTATGTTATACAGAGTAT
This sequence comes from Cuscuta campestris, assembly GCA_900332095.2. Lineage (NCBI taxonomy): Eukaryota > Viridiplantae > Streptophyta > Magnoliopsida > Solanales > Convolvulaceae > Cuscuta > Cuscuta campestris. Next base: position 327,910 of record OOIL02000495.1, on the reverse strand, counting down.
TATGTTTATTTGGGAATTTTGGGAACAAGTAAACAACTGCCAATAATGAGTAGGCTTTACTTTTGTGCTTTCACTCAAATTAGTAAACTTTATTTGAATTTTACAGGATAATGCAAATGCATTGAGGGCTCAGCTTGATCAGCAAAAGGGTGTAGTTGACAATCTGGTCAACAATACACGGGTTCTCCGCTAAGAAGCCTTTCTTGTTTGATTTTACAATAATATGCAAATTAATTGTAAACAATTATCCATTTGTTTGACTTTTATTTATGGCTCAACAGCTTTTAGAGAGTAAGATACAGGAAGCAAAGTCAAAAAAGGATACACTAAGAGCCCGTGCTCAGTCTGCTAAGTGGGTTCTCGCTCCTTGTAGTTTTACCCTAGTGTCTTTATTGGATGTAGCATCGTAACATTTCTTGTCAATTTATCAGCAACATTCTAGTTGCCCAATATTTATTTGTTTTCATATTTTATTACATTAATAATTAAGCCACTAATTGTCTCCCCTTCAGGACTGCAACCAAAGTATCTGAAATGCTGGGTAACGTGAACACTAGCAGTGCCCTTTCAGCATTTGAAAGAATGGAGGAAAAAGGTACTTTATTTGTCTCTGATTTAGTAGTAGTAGTAGCAATGAAGTCCAATGGCTGACAATGGAATTTTTTTCTCTTGATAGTTTTGGCAATGGAGTCTCAAGCGGATGCTCTTAACCAGCTAACAAGTGATGAGCTTGAAGGAAAGGTGAGCGTCCTCATATTTTTCTGCTGTCATATACGCCGTATAGAACATGGGGGCAGACTGAAAAAGCATACAGAAATCCAAATTGTTGTTTTGTCAAAAAAAATTATTTTTTAAACCCCAAAACAGCCTTATTTTGAGCTTTTTATGTTCAAAATGATTGTTTGGTTCCATATGTTGCAAAAGGAACTGTTGACTGTGTTTCAAATGAGGTGATATCACACTATTTCGAATTGAAACGATGCAAAAGTGTACTTTATCTGGATTATTCTTGAGATTGTTTTTTTAATTATAGTACCTTTTTGTAACTTGAAGATTTTGTCACAATGTAACGTTAATTTTGATACTCAGACTTTTGCTTTACAATTTTGTACTACCCCCAGACTCGTTGGCTCTGCCCCTCACATAATATTCTGGATACTCCCCTGCTGTCATAATGACAACCAAAAAGCATAGTGATTGGATATATATATTTCCTGGCCTAATTGCTCTTATAAAATCAATTCAGAAGTTGAGGTGAATATTTCATATATAACCTGGATGTATGTATGGCTCTGTTTTTTTAAAAACAAGCCTGGCTATAATTGTTTTCTTGTAATTTCAATTTGCCATAATCAAGTCTGTCGAACTATATCTGGATTATATCGTTGCTTCCTTTTTTTTTTTCTCCTTTTTCAGTTTGCATTGTTGGAGAGCTCTTCAGTTGACAGTGATCTGGCTGATTTAAAGAAAGAAATTGCTGGAAAGACCAAGGTATTTTCTTCTATATTCTTTCATGGCGGTGAGTAAATTTCTTGCATTTGGAAAATTTTTGCACCGCACTGATGGGTTTTTGAGCTTTTCCATGTGAGTTTTTTAGCACTCAATGATAGTAAACCCTTCTTTATTGAAACTGTTAGAATATAAGAGTGAGTCTAATTCCTATCAAGATATTTACCGGGTTTGATGTTGTAGTTGTTTCTTACATGCTATGCTTCTATTGATGAGTAGAAAGGTGAACTTCCACCTGGGAGAACACCTGTTGCTGGAACAAGGTCATTGCAGTTTCAGGATGCCGATATTGAGAAAGAACTGAATGAACTACGAAGGCGAGCCAGTGATTTATAGGAACCATATGGATGATGATGATGATGACGATGATCTTGCCATCATTTTTTTTCTTCACTCCGTATGGTTTTCGTGCAACGAAGAATTGCCACATGAAGAAGAGGCATGCGAGGAAAGCAAAAACCAAAATGGCTATCAGATTATATTTCTGTTTTGTTAATTGTATTATTATTTTTAACTGAAAGTGATTCTTCAACACACTTTGTGCGTGAACTATTTGGATGCCTATACAGTGAGTTTATTTTGCCTTTGTACATGAAATGAGTTGATGATGGTTATTCAGACTTGGCAATATTGGCAATGGTTTTGTGTCGCTGGTTTACACTTCTTCCATTTGGACATATGTGAAATAATGGAGTCATGGACCTTCCCACATGGAGAAAAAAAATACAAAAATGAGCATTTATATTTTACTCTCTTCATCTTAATTTAAATTGCCTGTTTTGATTTACGATGTTATATTGAAATTATTTTCAAATCGTTTTATATGAAAAATAGTGTAGAATTAAAATATAAAAATTAAATATTTAAAACTAGACCAAAAGATCTATAAAACTAGTTATAAACTAGTTATGACATAATTCTATTATTTTACGATGATTAACGAAAATAGAGAAAGGAAGTGAATGAAGTTTAACCCTGTGAATAGTAAACATACAGTTTAATTTGAGACGGAGGGAGTACACTTTTTAATTGTTTTGTTTCTAAACATACAGTTTAATTTGAGACGGAGGGAGTATAAAATTCTCTTGAGTTCCGTTTGGTATACAGGATTCAAACTATAAAATTAGAATTAAAAGAACAATTCTAATTCTACTTTCTGATAGCACAAAAATATGTGAATTTGGAATTTGAAATTGGTAGTGCCAAAGATATGCCAATTAATTCCATAGATAACTCTCAATTCAATGCAGTTCTGTCAATTTCATGTAACGAACAAACTCTTAGGGTCCGTTTAGTATACAGAATTGAAATTGAATTGAAATTAAAATTTAATGAGATTCAATTCCATAGAATTGAATTCACCCATTTTCATTCATTTTTTGCACTATTAATTCCAAATCTACATAATTTTTGTACTACCAAACACCAGAATTAGAATTAAAAACTTCAATTCCAATTCTATAATTTGAATTCCGCGAGCCTTAAAATAAACACTCCAATATTATCTTCCCCAATATATGGGTGACACATCATTATATTGTTGTACACGTCATACTATTCATTATTGTTATACGCATGATACGATACGTTCTATCTACATAGTATCGCATGTTTCGCAACTCAGGGTGTGGAGAGTCAAATGCACTCAATTTTACTCCCTCCACCCTAAAAACTCCCTTTTTCATTTGTCTCAAAAAAAAATATTTAAAATAAAAGAAAATGTGACTAAAAATTTCTTTTTTTATTAACAAAACTCATCCATATTTTTTCTATTTTTCAATACCTTTCTTAAACTCCATGAAAATCAACCCAAAAAATATTTATGGAACAAAGAGAGCATATCTAAACACAGAGTGTAATATCCTTATTGCATTATTTCGTTAACTATCCAAAACTTCAAACTTCATAGAAAATATATGAGATGAAGTTTAATGTTCCATCATTCACTCTATTCCACAGAGTACAAAACAATACAAATGGAAAACAGAATAAGAAATAAAAGATCATAATACCACAAATTACAACTATCGTTCATTTCAGTTTTTGCTTCATTCTATTGGCACGACAAAACAAAGCTAACAATTTTCATAGCGAATAACATTATTGAATATCGGTCTTGCTAGTTTTCGCTTCATTCTATTAGCACAACAAAACAATGCTAACAATTTTCATAACGAATAACATTATTGAATACCGGTTTTACTAATGATAACCTTAATGACTTTTGATAAGTGCACTGTTTTCATCTTTATCATATCTTATTCTTTTCCAAAAATGTGCAATTACTACTCACAGTTTTGCCAAAAAGAGAGAAAAAGGGTGCGGTGCGTTTACAGCTTAGCGACCTGTTGGCTGAATGACGGATCAATGCAAACAACAACCTGCATCATTTTAATTTCATTTGTTCTCAGAGGCAGTTATCGAAGCGAATTTAGAATTAAAAAAAGAAGAAAAAAATGCTAGCATAGAAAACATCAGTGAAGTAGTGTGAAACGTTCGTACCTTGCCAGTGCTTTTACCGGAATGAAGATACTCGACAGCATCAGCAACATAAGGGATGCCCACAAATGTTTTAGGATCTATGGCAACCTTTGGCATATGTAGGACAATTAAAGATCCTTAATGGTGTCATAAACCGACACTTAATATTGAGCGGCAAACGCATGCAAAAACAGCCTAAGTCCCAAGGTCTGTTTGGGAATAGCGTTATAGATTAGCGTTAGCGTTTTGGATAAAATTTCAACGGTGTAGATCACTTTGAAAACGCTAACGCTAAACGCTGCCCGTAGATAGCTTTTTCAAAACGCTAACGCTAATTGCTAACGCTATTCCCAAACAGGCCCCCAATTTGAATTGCATGTTTACTATTGGCAGGGTCAAACTTTAACCACATTCTTGGCTCATTTCGTGACCCATTTGAGAAAATGATTTAGTCCTGACACCTCTTGTTTTATACTCGTACAACTTTTGATATAGTTTCTAAATATAAATATTAATTTTTAATTCCTTACAAATTTTTAAAATAAATTAAATTGAAAATAACTTCAGTCAAACATTATAAACAACAATAGGCTACTCTTTTTGGGACAGAGTGGGTACCAATCAGACATATAAGACCTTACTCCTACTTAGAGAGTAAATTAACTGTTTTCAGGAGATGCCCCACTCAAACAATAACACATGACTAATCAGACATATATATGTATATTGTGTTGGGAAATGTGTATGTACTTACTTTCAGCTTTCCAGACGAAAAAAGATATATCAACCTACTCAAATGCTCTTGCCAAAGATGGGCATATTGCACTAGGAAAAACCCGGCCTGAAAACAATAGCACCACCGAATTACTACTACAAATACAGAAATCTATAGCACAAAACAAACATGTTTATCAGAGTATGAATCAAATGAGACAGATTGAGACGGCGTACCACAGTTTGACTTTTAGCCAGAAGCTTTTCACATAATCCGGGGTAGTTTTGTGGTTTCCAACCATGCTCTCCTTGATACTGAAACAACAACAACTCTCAGTTGACCTTAGAATGTGACACTGATCAAGCAGTGGATCATAAACGCACCCATTGGTACACAAGGTTGATGTTAACCGGAGAATTGAAGGATAAAACCTGTTTGGTCAACCTTTCCTGAACTAAATCAGCCAAAATTTTCTAAATTATTTCACCGGTGCTGACTTGAATTGACTAATGAGTAATGATGGAAGAAGTAATGCAAATACGGAGTATATATTTTTTTTGCTGAAATGACTCGAATAAAAGAGAATCACACTTCTTTCTTCATTCTTGGGTAATGTTTTTACTTAACTTAGTCATTTCATCTACAATATCAACAAATCCAGAATATTCAGCCATTTCGGCTGTTATAAAACAGGCTCTAAATGAAAAGGTTATGAGTTGTTTCACGCTATGGAGGAATTCCATGTAATAAAAATACCTAGGTGGGTCTAGACGGGGATTTTTGAAGTGGTGAAGAAAATTACCGTACCTGAGAAATCATTCCAATGACAACAAGTCGACCATAAACTGCTAAAGCATTGAGGCATAAGTCAAACATTTTACCACCAACGGACTCATACACGATATCAACTCCTTTTGGGAATTCCTTCTTCAGAACCTGTTTCAAGTATATAATTAAGATATATGTAAAGTTAAAATGATTGGGAGCGCGTAAAGTGATCAATTAGTGCAGAAGCACATTTCCCACTACTCACTACTCAGTTGAAACAAAGCACTTCACTTCAACCATCAACATGAAAGCTACAAGATATAGAGGAAAGCTAGACTCACAGATTTTATATCCTCTTTTGTGTAGTCAATTACACGATCGACACCCAAGTCTCTTAACAAATTGGCCTTTGCATTACCTCCGCAAGTTGCAACCACAGTATTTCCAGCTAACTTTGCAAGCTGTAATGAATATTTATCATACTCCGTGTATTACAAAGATGAAAAGGAGAACCCCTTTTAACCTGCACAGAAAACTGCAAATTCTTCCAACATGATACCTGCACGGCAAATTGCCCCGTACCTCCAGCAGCAGCAGTAACAAGTACCACCTTTCCTGATTCCATTTGAGCAGCCTGGAAGTACATGAAAAAAAAAACGAGATTGTATTAGTCAAGACAGGGCTAGTGTGTGTTATCTGAAATCAAGAACATCAGTTGTAAAATGAATTTAAGAAGTTAATAGTCCAATGCAATTGGAAAAAAGGGGCTAAAAGTTTAAAATCAAAATAAAAAGAACCTTTTCTACAGAAATTGATGCTGTGAGTCCAGACGTAAGCATTGCAATTACTTCTGGATCGGGTCTTGGAATTGGAAGGATGTGTTTGGCTGGTACCTGAATAAGGTGGAGGTTGCTTCTTTTAAGACTTCCCCAACAACTAATGGTGAAAAATATAAAAAAATTTGACACACACACACAAACAGAGACAATTATTAATGGTACCATGGCGAATTCAGCATAGCCACCGAATGTCATAATGGCAGCTGGAGTGCCAACCTTCAAACCTCTTACAGAATCACCAATCGCAGCAACTATCCCCACAGCCTGCAACGGAATTGTGGAATTATTGAACAGACAAAAAATGTTTTTTTAAAATGTTAAGTAACCCATGAGGAAGCAAAGCCAACTGAATCCAAAGCATAAATTATGAAGTGTCGGAGATCATAGCCCGTAATATTTTTATTATATCATGAAAAAAAAGATGCAAAGATGCATCTTGCACGAACAAAGAAATACAACACCAATACGGTTATTTTTTAATCTAAGATATTAATTCTAAAAAGTCAAATGATAGTTGGAGAATCTTCATCGCACCTCAAATCCAGCATCGAATGGAAGGCGGGAAGCAAGATCTTTATCATTACTGAAGTAACGGCCAGAGCTAAAATTTACCTGTTTCAAAATTCATAGATTATCTGTTGTTCAAGTATATTATTGCACTTACACTTCTCAAATGCTTTTCCTCACACGAACACAGCTCTTGGTCCTACTCTACCTCTGATAAGTAGCTCAATTATTTCTTTTCCTTCATTATATATACATTGATACAGTGTATCAAACATTTACAGTAATAATATCAATTCATCAAAAATAGTGTTTTTTTCTTCCTTCAGTACTTGTTTTTTTCCTTTCTAGTTTCCGCTGCAATGCCAAGAGGTGGCTCAGGCCACCAGCCTAGCCTTGATCACTAAACATTGAGCACCAATAAACAAACCAGAATGCTAAAAACATATACAACACTTTTGAGTAAAATATAAAGTAATTTAATAAATGCATACGGTAAAACTTACATCACTAGCATTGACACCAGCATAAATGACCTTAAGAAGAACATGGTGTGGTTTGAGGGGCAATTTCAATTGCACACGCACAACTCGTGTGGCACTTCGGAAATTGTGACTCAAAGTATGAACAACTCTACATAAGAAAAGTTAGAGGAAAAGTAAGGGCCAACAGTTTGTAAAACTCCGGCTTATTCTCATGAAGAAAAATGAAGTATTTAATCACAAACAGGCTACTAGCAAACGAGCAAGCTTGCCCAATGAAGATGAGGGAAACGGTTTACATCTTCTCAAAGCTTTGCGGAATTTGAAAATTTGGTGGGACAAATGTTGAAGTTATTCTTCTCAATTTAGAAGAATGAATAAGGTATTTTGCTTCTTCAGCTGGAGTTGGCCAATACTCCAATCCTCTGCGATTGGAAATCCAAAGACATGACCCTGCCTTGTTCTCATTTGAGATAAGTTCAAAAGCACCTGAAAAGTTACTGTCTGAACATCATAACTAGAATACGATGTCTAAATAAAGTGACTACTTAAGCTACTTCTATTATACCATATGACATTATCATACAAATCTGATGCATAAACTTGAAATGAAAACAGAAATGAAACTCTAAAACAGTTTTGTTGTTTTTCTTGAGACCCCTTTCTCAAGAGTTTGTAGAAGCTGAGGTCAAACATGTATGTAAAGTAGGAACAACATAAAAGTACAAACCTTTCACAACCATGTCCATTGGCACATACCCCCCTATGTGATTAATAAAGTCTTGATTCACCTTTGAAACCAGGGCAGTTTGAACAAACTGGAAAAAGAAGAAGACAACAATAGCCCCATTAACAACCATTACAAAATAGAGGAGATGCGTGAAGAGTTTTTTTACCTCAGGGCAAAGCACGTTTACGCGTATACCTTGACGTTTGTATGGAGCAAGTGATCTCGTGAACATGACAACACCCCCTATAAATTTTCAACACTTTGGCATGAAGTTAAAGCAAAAAAAGTGAAAAAGGAACAACCCAAAGCTCGGAAAAAGGATACAATGGGTGACCCATATGGCCATGAAGAAGCTAACTAACCTTTTGAACCAGAATATATAGGGTCGAAATACATTGGATACAGCCCTGAAGCAGAGCCCAAGTTTATGATCACACCGGGCTTTCGTGTGTTTTGCATCATTTGGATCTGTGCCAAATGTTTAAATTACACTTCTTCACTGACCAATAAAAAACACTCAAGATCATGGGATCAAATTTTTAAAAAACCAAACTCACGGCAAATTTAGTGCAATCAATAACAGCAATGAGGTTAACATTAAGTGTGTGCCTCCAAGTATTATCTCCATCAGTCTGGTCCTTAAAGAAAGGCACCCTACTTGCCAATCCTGCAGAGTTAATGCAGATGTCCAGCCCTCCATATGTTTCATAGTGCTTCTCGAAAGCCGATTTTAGTTCTCCTGCTCCAAATTTCAACGTTCCACAAGTCAAGCACCACAATAAATTTTATATTCCCAAATAACAGAATCAAATAACATTCAAGCTCTACTCACCTCTCTTAGTAACATCACATTTGATAAAGGTGGCAGGCCGAAACTCCAAGTCTCCATGGAATTTAGAAATCTCTTTCTCTGCCAGAGATGCAACTTCATTTCCCTTCTCCACAGAGAAATCAATGATGGTGAGGAAGATTCCCTTTTGAGCAAGTGCCAAGCAAAGTGCTTTACCTGTATGTGTGGCACATGAAACAAGCAGAAACTGAGTTACTGAGACAACCATTAAGGCCATCATCCACGACACGCTTAAAGCTTAGATTGGAAATCTTTTAATTTAAACTAGTCAATCTGAATCAAAACTGAACTTCATTTGAATAGAAGATTGATACGAATAGATCAAAAGTCCATTTTTTTTCTTCAAAATTGGGTATGCTCAATCTACCCACTTCCAGATAGAGATCAAATTAACTTGCCCAAAACGATTACGTTCCAAAAAAATGCAAAGAAGGATTTGATGTCAGAGAAATATGGAGGAAGCGAGTACCGATTCCGGAGGCGCCGCCGGTGACCAAAGCCGATAGGCCAGGCTTGAGTTCCATGCTTTTCTTCTTCTTCTTCGGAGCAGGATATGACCCTTGAGCTTCTTCTTCTTCTTCTTCAGTTACGTGGGAGTATATAGAAGGGAGTACTTCTTTCCATTTTCATTTTGAGCTGATCCAAATAATGATCTCTCCCCTGTTTTATACGGCACGCCAAGAGACGACGGACGGTAAATGGTAAGGAAACAGTAAAAATACTTCTTTGACATTTTTAGTCAAAGATTTTAATCTTTAAAAAACTTAGTATGGTGTCATCTTATAAATTCAATATTAATATATTCATTTTGTAATATATTTTAAAAATATTTTATTTTTATAATACATATTTACATATAAATATATTCATTAATTGTTATAGTGTTACATAAATAACTGCAAAAAAAATAATGAGGTTTTATTTCTATCGTAGGAGTGCTTATTATGGAGTATTCTAGTTCTTATTAGTATATTGTAATGAAATCTCAATGTCCCAAAGAAAAGACTCATTTTTCTTTCTTACTCGTTAGAATAAAATTTGGTTTGACCATCTCACTTCATTTTTTTTTATCTCTAATGGTAGAATTGAGATTTGGATTTGTTTCAAATTCTATGCTAAGAAAACTTTAAAAAATTGAATTTGAATTTGAGTCGAATTTCTCTCATTCATAATAAAACTTCATTTAAAATTCATACATCTCATCTTTTTATTTGAAATTCAGCGGTTCAAATTTTAGAATTGAAATACAATACTAATTTCTAAACACTACCTAAGTGTATTTATTTACACACTTTTTAATGGATTTATCAAATTGGGTAAACTCAAACTCTTACTCTTTTAAAATGGATGGAGTACATTTTACATGTCTAACCAATTTATAAGAAAAATAACCAAAAAATTTTTTATTATGTGGGTTTATAGAAGAGTATACATCTGAATCTTGTTCAATTATAGGTCATCGTTTAATTATTATCATTTTATAGTCACGTTTAAAAATTGACTATTTTTCTTACTTTCTTTTTGTGAAAGTTCTAGATTAATGTTTCTATTTTGTTTTAAAAAAATTAAATGTATGTATAGTTCGCTACAATTCTGATCTCTTCTTAATGTAATTTTTATTTACACAATTTTATCTTTTTAAAACTTTTTGTAAAATAAAATAAGTGGATAGAGTAAATAAGACCAAAGGGAATATTCATGTAAAGAGTAATGTCTAAATTTCAAAACTAATTTACTATATTTTCATATTTTACATGTAAGAGCACTGGAAATGGGACTAACGTCCGGGGCATTTTTGTTGGTTTTAACGCCAAAGAGGCGTTAAACATCGCCCCTTGGGTCATCACCAAAGCTTCATCGCTTGTGCGTTAAAAGTTTAACGAAGAAAGAAGAGAAAATCTGTGTTAGTCCCAAAAACAACAAAAGAATTACATTCATGCCTTAAGACTAAAAAATTTATTTTTTCAACATACACAAACACAATTTTTTACTCTATATTTTGTTGTTTAATGTAATATTGTTTTTATTTAATTTTTTGTTGTATTTTAAATTTAACGTAGTTTTTTCTATTGAATGTATATTTTTATTTAATGAATTATTTCGGTTTGCAATATGTCATTACAACTCAGATTTGATTGAAGATATTTTTAGTCACTCGAATAATTAGTAATTTCTTTATAAAATAATGTAATTTTTTTTATTTCTATTATTATTCGAATCTTGTTTTGTTAATGTACTTTTTAGTGATTGTATTTTTTTATTTATTGAATTATTTTATTTTAAAATCAATCAAATATTAAAATGTTATTAATTTAATCTTAGAAGATACAAGTATATATTTAAAAATAGAGGTTTGAAGCTCTGAACTTCAAATCCATTTCTAGTGAAATTCAAATGTAAGTTAAAGCTGACGTAGCAGAGACCATTACGAATGCTCTAGTAAGATGGTTGAACCAAATCTATTTAAAACGATAAATTTATGGATATTCTTTTCGTAAAATTACAATAGAGGAATGCCCCGTAAAATTGATTAGGAAAAAACAAATGACATTTAATCAAATTTGTCACATATCTTAGGTCAGACAAAATGCCCAGAATTGGTAAATGCAATGATCTCTGATGCATTGAAATCCATCATCATAAGCCACTCTTGAACCTCCCCATCTCCCGCCAATTCCCAGATTTCACCAGTTCCCTTCCTCGTCGTACCTGCCGATGAATAACCGCTTGAATTGCTCTGCTCCGGCGGCGGGCTTGGAGCGGCAGTCATGTAATCGGAGAAGGAAAAGTTGAGCTTCGCTCTCGGGCCTCTGAACTCAATGGCGGCCCGGTCGTAGGCACGGGCGGCCTCTTCCGCCGTTCGGAAGGTCCCCAGCCACACCCTGACCGCCTTCCGCGGGTCCCGAATCTCCGCTGCCCATTTCCCCCACGGCCTCCGCCTCACTCCTCTGTAATTCTTCTTCTTCTTCACCCCATTCTTCTCCCCTGCACTTCTCATCTTCTCATCCTCCCCCGTCTCCGGCGGGGCCCAGGAAATGTTGCACGTGTCTCCGCCGCCGGGTGAGGAAGTGGTCGAGGCGGAGGAAGAGGCAGAGCACGGAGAATGACGAGACTCCAATGAGGGTCCCCCGATGCCATTTATGACGCACTTTAGGGCGGAGACGATGACGGAATACTCATGATCGCCGGCGAGATGCGGCGGCGCGTGAGTGGCGGGAAATTCCCGTGATTGTTTGAGCTTCTTGTTGAAATTCTGCATGGGGCAGCGGATCAAAACTCTATTTTTTTGTTTGGTTTTTGAAACAGAGGAGATGATCTATATATAAAGACCTCAGACTCTGTCTTTCACACGGAATGAGTGACTGTCTATCTGCCTGGAAAGATTTGAGTAATGTACATTACAAAAAACTGGGAGGTGTTTTACGAGGATGGACAGCGTGGGGCGACTGCCGGGTGACAGGTGGAGGAAAATGAGGACGCCACACGGTGCTTTTTACCTTTTCGGCGGCGCGGCGGTTACACTTGAGTGACGCCGTTTAACTTACACGTTGATCCTCTTATAATTGTTGTATTTTTTTAATTTATTTTATTTAAAGATTGATATAAAAAAATATATTTAAAAATTATGTTAAAAGTTTTACAAAATTTTAGCTAGTAACAAAAATATTTTATTTTATTAAACACGGAGTAATCAATTAGAACGTACAAATAAATAAAAAGTTTATATGATTTTTTAATAGTAGAGTGTTGTATTCTTTTTGGAAAGGAGAGAGTATCAAGTACATACTCCGGGGTAATACAAATTTAAATAAATAAATATTGTGAATATAAAAATTTAAGATTTCAAAATTATGTCTTGAAATAAGTATATTAAATTTACATTACACAATTTGAACAAAAACATGAACAACATGGATAAGCAATTTAACTCCTTTACTCACTAAAAAAAAGTTTTAAAAAGTCTAATAGGAACTAACATGCACCACACCAATTTCCATATAAGCTAAAATGAGAGAAGTTCATGCGTCATTGAGTCTCAATGTCGTCATACTATGACCCGGGCTTTAATTGAGACTCAAAATTTCACAATCTCAAAGTTTTTTGATGCATTTTGACATAGAAGGAAGGGATTACAACTTTTATAGAAGACTTTTATCTTATTTTGCCCCATTTGTCCTTTTTTTTCCTTTAAAGAGGGAATCAATCTTCATAATCATCATCTTCATCTTCCCTCTCCCTTCTAACGGAACCAAACCGCTCCACTAAGAGTTCAACAATGAAAGGCACCAAATCTTCACAAGGAACCCCTTTCTGGTACAAATCACCCAAATGTGACCCGCTCCCGATCCTCCCACCCAAGTACACGTCCACCCCTTCCACGCTCTTCCCCTCCTTGTTCCTCGTCTTGCACCCCATCAGCCCGATATCCGCGACCTGCACCTGCCCGCAGCTGTTCGGGCACCCAGTCCAGTGCACCCGCACCGGTCGGGTGACCGAAACCTGCTCCCCCACCTCCTCGGCCACCCTCACCGCCCGCCCTTTTGTCTCTATTACGGCTTGCCCGCAGAACTGGTTCCCGGTGCAGGCGACCAGGCCTCTCATCAGAACGGGCGGGTCGGGCGAGACCCTGCCCGACCAAAGAGGCTCCTCGAGGAACGCCCCGATCCCGGAGTCGTGGATGTTCGGGATCACGATGTTCTGCTCGACCGTGAGCCGGAGCTCGCCCGACCCGTACTCGTCGGATAAACGGGCAAGCTCGTCCATTTCGTCCGCTTCGAGGCGCCCAACCGGGACGTGGAGCCCGACAAAGCTGTACCCACTCTGCTTCTGCGGGTGGACTCCCAGATACTCTCTCCTCTCCCAGGTTTTCATGACCAGATCTTCTCCGGCTGCCCTCTCCAGTTCCTGCCATGGCATCCTCTTCACAACCTCTGCTCTAAAACCCTCCATGCCCTGTAACAAATCTATTGTAACATTGAAGAAAAAAAGCATTTAGTTAAAAATGGAGTAATTTAAGAGAACTTACAAGTTCATCAATCAACCACATCATTCTTGTTTTCTGGCGGTTCCCGCGGGTGCCAAGATCCCGGAAAGTCTCCAGCACAGCACTGCAGACGGGAAGAATGTCATCCGCGGGTACCCATGCGTCTAGAGGGATGGCCTCGGCGCACCGCTTGGGGCTAAAGAAGCCGCCCACAAGCAAGTTAAAGCCGAAGCGCCCCTCTCTAATGGCGGGCATGTAAGCAAGATCATTGATGTGGGGATGCTCATAAAGATCATGGGAACCCACCACACACACATTCCATTTCCTTGGTCTGCACACAATGTTTGTCAAAGGATATATATATAAGAAGAGTTAACCTCAAACAACAATAACAACAAACCTCAAATTAATCAAACAAACAATTCAATAACGAGGCGAAAATTAAAAGACTAAGGAATTAAAGAAGTAATCTCACAGGTTGGTGAAAGCGGGATTGCCGCGAGCGTTGGAGGTGACGAAATGGGAGAGCAAGTTGTTGTAAGGTCTGGTGTCAACGATTTCGTGGGGATCAATGCCAGCAATGGGGTTCCCAACCGGGTTCCTGACATTGTCCATGCCACTCTGCAAGCTCGTCAACCCGACTTCCTCCAGCCCCTTGAGAATCCCGGGCACGTCGGGCAGCACCACCCCTCGCACCTGCCAATTCTGCCTCGTCGTCACATCGGCGCACCCCTCTTTCCCGTATTTTCTGATCACGCTTGCCAAGTATCTTGTTTGGGCACTGGTTGTGACCCCATTTGGTAGCTTCAGTCTCATCATGAACCGGCCGTCTGAGTTCACATTCATATATTACATGCCAAAAATTAATTAATTCATTCATATGATGTGCTTATGTGTTCTATGTACAAAAATAGTGGTGGAGAAAAGCAAAAACAGACCTGCTGAAAAGAGTAAAGTCACCTCCACTCAAAACAGAAGCTAAATCGTTAAAAGTAGTGCACTCTTCTTTTAATAAGAGTTCTAATGTCAGGAACTTACAGTGATGTTTTCTCCTATGGAAGAGGCCAAGCCATTTGAGTCTGGTGTCAACGTCATCCTTCATAACCTTTGACTGTTCAATCGCTTCAAATGGCATCTTTGCAAGCTCCTCAACTTCATTCTCCATGAACAATTTCATCGCCTCTTTCTCAATCTTCACCTTTTCTGCAGGATTTATGCCCTGCCTGAACTTCTCCTTCACTACAAAGTAACCGTCCCTCTCCTCCACCCTGGGTTCCAACCTTTCGGGTCCGGGAGGCGGTGGCGGCGCCACCGCGTGCGGCGGAGGCGCGCGGAGCTTGGCTGGTTTGGGCACCTTGATGAAACTGGTGGCAGAAATAGATGCCATGTCGGCGAGTTATATATTGGTCGCGGTGGTTGCGGCGGCGGCGGAGGAAGCCGGAGAAGAAAGCAAGGGAGAGGAGGAAGGTGAGACAGAGAGGCCATTTTGAAGAGCAGAGGGGACCATGCCATGTCGCAGCCTTTCGTTGAAGCAAAAGGTTGTTTTGTTCCTTGCCCTTTGGCTTTTGGGGATTTCTTCAAATTGTCTTTTTTTAGAAGGCTTTTGGGGATTCAGAATGGCTTTTGGATAGATACAGGTCGGGTCGGATATCCGTTTCCCACCCATTTTACTACATAGGGTGATAGGGGTCAAAGTACTTAAATTTCGATTGTTTAAGAACAGGGCCTAAATCCAAAGATTGAATAAATGAAAAGGCCTATTTTAGAAATTGTATAACATGGTTAGGATTGATTATGTTTTTATGTTGACAAATAATATACAGAGGATACAATTATACATTATTGAATTGGTTTAAGTGTGTATAGATTACCCAATTTTTATAATATAGGGAGAATGAGGTTTTTTTAATAAAACAGTGATAATAGCAAATTTGCGTAAAATGTTTGAATTATTAAAGAAAATGTATTGTGTATATTCTATGAACAACAATCTCCAACACTTCCACATCTCAAGTTCAAAATTTGTTCTTACTTCTTTTTGATGTATTTGAGATCTTTAAAACTAATAAAAAAATATTGGTAATGGTTTTGTAGCTTACGGAGCTTCTCCCATAATCATTATCTCTTTAGAGCACCTACAATACTCCATTCCCAAAGATAAAAACCATTAATTTTGCAAACAGCACATAATAGATACTCTAAAAAGAAAGTAGCAACGAGAGTAGCTTCGTAAGCCGGTGGCTAAGAAACCGCCTTGGAAAATATTTTGACAAAATTTCATCCCAACTATCAATAATGATAAGACAAACATGAAATTCATGTTTTTCTATTAAAAAAAGTGTACATTACTTCCTCTATCTCATTAAAAGACTCATTTTTTCTATTTTGAGACGTCTAAAAAAACACTTCTTTCTTTATCTGCAAAATTTTGAGTGACTCACAATTTTTTTCTCCCCTACATCACTTTCAACCACAAATTTTTACGTAACTTAAAATTTGTACGAAGTCAAACCAAGAGCTCTTAACTCGTTACAAAATTTGAATAGCCCATGGGATGTGCAAAAAAAAGGTACTGTTTCACACAGGTCAGGAGAATTAGAAGCAAATCTTTACTTTATATATCATACAAAAATGACCTCAAACTTAGCACAAGGGTTGCTCTCTATATGCTTCCTAAACTCACTATCCCCATTGAATCTGAAACCATAGAGTGCCTCTCTCTGCGTCAACCCAACCGGATACACGCGGTAAACCCTCAGCTCGTCTCCTCCCCGCAGAACCGCCGGCCTTTCCTCCTTCCAAATCGGAACGTGCTTCCCAGACTTGAACTTTTCTAACACCGCCGCTCTCAAGGCCTCCAATGTCAAATCACTTGACCTGTCCAAAAAAAAACACTCTGTTTTGTCTGATCATACCAAATAAGGCAAGAGATTTAATAGAATTGGAAGCGAATGCGACTCCTTTTACCTTAAGAAGACAGACTCCATATTGAACCTTCCTCTTTCGCGTACGTATATGTGATAGACGGTTTGGGAACCTCTCGAACACTTGCATGGGCGCTTCGCGAAGGCTGTGCTATTCTTCTTCTCTTCCCTCTCTTGGATCCTTGTTGCCAGGTGAATGCACAAACGGCAAGAAGAATGAACTGCTGCCATGTCAACTAGGGCTTTGAAGGAATCCGATGGACCTTCAAATTTCCACCTGGTAAATGAACATGGTGCATAAACTAAAGAAGATGTGTGCACAGATGGGAAAAAAGATAAATGCAGCATTTATCATCACCTTAAAGACTGATTGTATGCACTTGGGTTTTCAGCAAGGTGCTTCATTGTCTTGGCAACTGATTCAACATCTTCAAGCTTTTTTATATGTAAAAGACAACCGGAGCATGGAGCATAATCTTCGATGTTTGGAGCACCAACCACAACAGGAACAGATCCTAAATTTATGTTGTCATTATTATCATCTTAAATTAGACAGATTCAAGAAGTGGAAAAATATGAGACTTGATTCAAAACCAACTAAATTTACATCATAGATGACATATAACAGATTTGTTATCCATGAACCCATTCAGCCAACATAAAAAAATCAGTTAATAAAAAGAGGTAAATACCAGCTACAAGAGATTGGAAGAATTTTTCAGTAACATAATCCTCCACATTGGAATTTTCAAATGCCAAACTGAATTTGTAGTGCGTCAGAGCATCTACTTTCTTCACTGTAAAAAGAAGGGAAAACACATTAAAATACACAAAAACCTTACCCATCAGCAAATCTAAATTTAGTAAAAGAAATGAGCATTGCCAATCAAATTTCCTACACCAAGCCTATCTAATTAATTTTTTTTTTGAATGCTATTGACTCTATTACAAGGTAGTATCTGTTCATACTATTCTCAAGCTAATGACTAATGACGCACAAAGAGCCAATGCTGCTGCCTTCGCTGGGGCTCGAACCTGGGTGAACTTCCCCATGAATCCTGGGGAGTGGGCTTGCTACCACTCAAGCCAGGGGATAAGTTCATCTAATTATTTTTTATAACCCTACAAATGCAGAAATTTCATTACAAATGAAATGTGCACTTTGTCCCAAAATATTAGGATTAGGGTCATCTACCACTTTGAGTGCGGCTTTTAAAAAAATTGTTTCAAAAATGATGTTCTTTAAAAAAAATCCCCTTCAAACACAGTCAAGATATTAAACACAAGGTTACTAGTAATTGAGTCCTAACCATCGCCATTCTTGTTTCGATGACAACTTCCATATGAATCGATTGTGACTTTTTCTTTTTCAAGTGCTTCAAGAGCTTGCAACCGGAAGTTGCGAGCACCACAGTTAGATATGAAGGCAGCAGCAAGAGCTTTCTGAGTCTTGGGTTGGACTGGTGCCATAATGTCATACTCAGCCCATGAGAAATACCCAACAGGAACATCTGAAGAAAGGCTTGTAGTCATCACAACATCATATCCCCTCCTAACAATTCATATAGTTTGGAAATGTTAGTAGCCTATAATTTTGCAAATAAAAAGTGTTAATATGAAGGTAAATTCCATACTTGAATTTGATCTATAATAAGAAAGATTCTAAATATCAAAAAGTGTGATCCTCAAATGCTCCTTTGCAAGCTATATGTTCCATAGAAGTTGAACTGAAAAGCACCACTTGTTTGCGCAAGTAAAGCTTATGTTAACTCTTAAAATCCTCTCAGGTTAGTCTTTCTAAACTTGAGCCTTCATGTTGCGTTTGAATCAACAAGAAAAATGTAGTGATCATTTTCACTTTAAAAATCCTCTAAAAACCAACTTCTTTGAATCTGTACCGCTGTTGTGGTTGTTTTCGTGGTATCTAAATGAAAATGATCCAACGTTGTTTGACATTCACATCTAAACATCACCAAAAACTTCACAGGTTCAAACTCCACATCTGATAGACTGATACCGCAATTGTCACGCAGTCAAGTAATCTTTTTTTAAAACAAAAAAATGTTAAGCAAATATAGCAATTTCTATGCAGTCAGGAAATCTTTGATGGTGTTTTCATAACGGTAGCATATGGCAGACTGGTGCGAATGATTGGTCAATGGGTAGGTTTAGCTCTACAAGCATTCCTTGTCACTATAGTGTGGGTTTTAGGGCCTTTATAGTTGTTGAGATTGATTGGCAACAATCATCACTACCCGTTTAAACCTCCAATATGTTGGAACCGGTGACATGAAATTTAGTGTCAATTAACTGTCTAAAACTAGCCAACACTATAAATAAGCTGGCAACACTCCGGCCTTAACATGGAGATGCCTGGAGAAACCAAGTCTGTACGTGCAGAAACCGTCCTTCTCCCACCATTTTCATCTCCCATGTACTGAATTGATAACTTAAACAAAGTGTGTATTCCTTATCAGCATGAATGAAAAGCTAACAAATCTAGACAAGCAAATCAAACTGACTCTTCTTTACTTTAAAATGGCTCTTCATCCAGTTTCCATGGACATCACAAAATCTCAATCTAAGCAAGCAAGCAATCAAACATCAAATAGAGCTGGAAAAAATGAATAAGAAACCGAAATCCAATCAAAGATTATAGATTTGTATGGTTATGGACCTATGGATCCAAAAAAATTTAGCTCTACAAAATCATTACAGAAGAAAGATGAGTCCTTTTCAGTCTGTGCTTACCCACCGTCTTGCCAGACCAATGTTGTTCTCAGAATAGTATTCTTCAGACTCCATTGACCGAAGCACACCCGCTGTCTCAGCTGATCCAGGAGATCCAAATGCAGCATCCGGCTTTCTGCCGGTGGAAGCCCCGAATTTACACCCCACAGCACAGAATTTCCAATCCTAGACACAAACAATGAAAGAAACTTGTTGGTGTTTAAACAAAACAAGAAATGCATTTATGGTAAAAATCAACTATGGAATTCTTGTGGAAACAAAAGCAGGGCGGAAAATGGAAATAGAAACAGCCACTGGCCTGTACCTGTCGGCCACCGTTGACCATAATAGGGTCTTTTTCAAAATCCCTAGAATAAGCAACAGTATCTTCCCTCTCCAGCCATTCCTCGCAGGTCTCCAATCCGGAGACCGATTCCGGCAGCTCAGCGGCAAAGCGGACCTCATCGCCTCCCAATGAGGTAATGTGGTCTCCGACGGACGGCCAAGAGGAGGCGGTGAACTGGTAGAAGGAGTCAGCCCATGAGTTGACCATGTCA
Organism: Cuscuta campestris; assembly: GCA_900332095.2. Taxonomy (NCBI): domain Eukaryota; kingdom Viridiplantae; phylum Streptophyta; class Magnoliopsida; order Solanales; family Convolvulaceae; genus Cuscuta; species Cuscuta campestris. The sequence goes on along the minus strand of OOIL02000495.1, from coordinate 307,837 downwards.
ACATTCTTGGCCATATCGAGCCGACCCAGAAAAGCGATCTCACCCAGAACCACCAGGGCTACGAACAGAGGCAGAAAACCGAACCACCGCTTCTTCGGGGTGTTGGAATACGACGGCGACCCAATCGGAGCGGGTCCGGGTCCGGGCCAATCTTCCACTTTCGGAAGCCTTTGAGTTGGGATAACAGAAGGCATGTTTTTATGCAATCAACCAATTCGTATATCTCCGTTGCTTTATTTGCCCGCAACCATTTGGGGAGGCGGTAGGTGGCGACGGAGAAGGGTTTGATCTGTGCAGAACCTCTGAGATGTTTCGTTGATGGGGGGGTGAAGTATGGGGATGGGTGAGAACGGAGAAGAAGAGGTGGAAAGTCAAGTTAACCAGAGACGGGAGGGGGGAGGGGACTCGTTGAAAGAGGTGTTACCTTTTAGACTATGTTCGGATAAACGAGACCAATTGGCTTACCAAACAAAAATTAATGGAATAAAAATGGGGGATTTACTTAATTAAGATTAAAACACAATAATTTTTTAATATGAGATTATATATTTTTATTTCATAATATAAGACCATTGGTCATTATTCATTAGTCATTGTTCAAATAAATATTCAGCATCACTGTACATTATTCCTCTTACTAGACATTATTGAATGCTATTTAGGGAATAAAAAAATTTAAGTCTTACATTGGAAAATGACCTATGTTTAGTGTAAATTTCACAATAATAAATAGTGAAAATTGAAGTTTTCCACTGACAAATCAAACTTCGCATTTGCGTTATGAAAAGGTTAAATTTTAAGTCGAGATTGATACAAATGACATATCCAAGAAGAGAGGATTATTGTAGATTTGTAGATCATCCATTTCAATTTCTAAGATGTGTTTGGTGAGTAAACAAAATACTCCGTATGAATTTTAATCAACTACAAGTCTACAAATGTACCATTCCTTCCATAACCAACTCATATACTCTGTAATAAATTATAACCATGCTATATTTACACTAAAAAGTACGGAGTATACTTTAATGGTTTACGTTATGTGTCTATGTAAACTATCACTATATTATTAGAACACAAAATGAAAGTACAAACTTTCGGTATACAAATTGAATACAAATCTTTAGATACAAATAACTTAATCCAATAAATTAAGCAGCCTTGACTTCTAAACTCCAAAATAAAAATTGATCCGGAAATAGTGGTTTCCTGCTGCAATTAATCCAATTTTGGGACGTAAATCAGATCTTCGTACTGGAAATGGCTTCAAGTTGTGCCACTCATCCCTCCTCTTTGCCACTCCCACAGACGCCTCTCTGCCGCCGCTCTCGGCGCTCGCCTCCGTTCAACTTCCAACAGAAGGTGAATCTCAATTTCGGGACATCACCGCTCAACAGGAGCTTGAGATCTCTACCCGCCTCCCGTTTGCGCGTATCCTGTCTACGTGCCTCCAAAGGTTTAGAATCTGATCTTTCTCTCTATCTCCCTGGTTTTGGATTTACATTATTTTTATCTGCTCTGGAGTCTGGACTTTTGGATTGTATATAAATTATAGTTTAAGGTTTCGAACAGATCGTACTTAGTTTCATGGAGCGCTTATAGTGGTTTGATTCTATAATAATCGAATCAAGTAAGCTAGAAATGCAGTGTGTTTTGGGTAAAAGCGTATTTTCTTTTGTTTAAGCTTGGTGGATACATTATTTTAGGGTTGCCATGTTCAAGAGTAAAAGGACTGGTTGCATAGATTTGTTCTTCCAAGTATGCAACCACTGAGGAAATAACACTTCTTGCGTGTGCTAATGGCCTTTATGAAGAAACCCTGATATACTTATACTTGGACGGTTTATTTATCAAAATGTATGTATAGACAAAAAGACTCCTCAATCTGGGTCAAGCTATTTTTGTTCAAATTAACTATAGGCATGTTTGGGAATAGCTTTAGCGATTAGAGTTAGCGTTTTCAAAAGGCTATCTACGGGTAGCTTTTAGCGTTAGCGTTTTCAAATTAATCTGCACCGTTAAAATTTTATCCAAAACGCTGACGCTAATCGCTAACACTATTCCCAAACACGCCCTATATAGTAATGTGATCAACTAAGCTTAGTCCCTCAAGGAGCTGGACATGTTCATGACCTTCATGAAGAAATTGGCTTTGGCTCCCAAAATACCCTTTTAAATTCTTATAGAACCTAATCTACTTCTCAAGCATGAGTTTTCCAAGATGAAGACAATTGATCGCCTTTACCATTACCAAGTGCTTTGCAGCGCCAAAATCCTTGGGGATGAAATGAAATGTTATAAACATAAAGACATTAAAGGGCGAGCATAGTGGTGAAGTAAGGATGTCATGATCTCAAGGATAGAATTTTTTGTTTGGGGTCCAGTGTTATGTAAAACTAAACACTAATATATGAAACATGAATAAAGGCATAATGACGAGCGAGGGGCATTGCAAGAAAAATTGAAGGAAACTCAAACATTGAAATGGACTAAAATGTAAACTAAAAGCAAGCTTAGATTGGGGGATTTCATGCCAATGATGCAAATTACCACGAGATTAGGATATCAGATGGAGATCAACATGTGACTATGGGAGGGAGCAAAAAGACCCAATTTTCACTTCTAGGTAAGGGATTGAATCTCATTGAGAAAAACCCACTTAGAGCATGGGCAATGGTGGGGGAAAAATAGAATGTCATACACTGACATCACACATTTTAACCAATAAAGAATAGTCCAGTCCGGAAGTGGCAAGCTCTGGAGTGGAAAAAGCACTAGCAGACAACTTTTGCCACTTTTTTACATTTTTTATGTGTTTTAATTATTAAAAATTGTTTTGTTATTAAAAAATATTTCTACTTTCTTACAAAAAAAGTTTTTTTTCTCTTCGTAAAATATATATGGAAAAGAAAAGAGTTATGGAATGCCACGCTGAAGCCTCTCCATGCATGGTGAAATTGTGAAGCCATGCGAGGCAATCGCCAATCAGCTAAAAAGAAGGCTTTGTGCTGAGGTGGCGTGGCATGGCCGCCAACAACCTTGCCACTGCCTTTGCTCAAACATGACAGTTGTTTTAAAGAAAGCACCAAAATTACAAAACTAACCTCTCAAGTTTCCTCCACTTTTGCGGCAATGCTTAAAAACAATTTTGTAACTATGGAGTGCATGGTAGTGTCATCTGTATCTTATAGTGAGTATATTTTTTATGTTGATGGCTAGGTTAACATTTTTGTACTCTATTTTTTTATGAAATGTTGGGATGTAAAATTTATAGAAAGATAGGTGGATATTTCACTATCGGTATCATTTTTTTTTGAAAAACAAAGCTAAATGTTAGATGTTTTTCCAGAAAGCAATAGTGAGATCACAGGTATCTTATAAATTATAAATATCTTTTGATATGTTCAACATTTCTCAATTTTTTTATTTTATTCGATAAATCTTGCTGTTTTTTTCGAGATTCTGAAGAAACTTTGTCATCCCCATTTCAATATTGGGGACATCATAGTACAGAAATTTCCGTGGAAATATTGGGATATTTTCATTTCTGGTCGATAGATACTCAGTTTAAGGTTTACTTGGTATTTGTTATAATACATAGTCGATGAAACCCGATTGTGATACAGACTTACTGATTTCTTCTTCTTTCCCTTTGGTGTTCTGCAGCTGCAGTTGTCACGGGCAAGTCGTGGGACAAATTGGTTCTGACCAGTGATACACCTGTACTCGTCGAGTTCTATGCTAGTTGGTGTGGGCCCTGCCAGATGGTCCACAGGGTGGTCGATGAAATTGCAGCCGAATATTCAGGCAGAATTAAATGTTTCGTTCTACATGCAGACACGGACGTACAAATTGCAGAAAACTATGATATCAAGGCAGTCCCGGTGGTCTTGCTGTTTAAGAATGGACAGAAATTCGATTCGATCATCGGTACCATGCCCAAGGAATTCTATGTGGCTGCCATTGAGAGGCTCTTACCGGGCACTGTTGGCTATTAAAACTTCAAGTTGGTTTTTATGACTTATGATATGGTTTTTTTCCTTCTTCCTAAGAAGCAAATCTCGTGCCTATCGAGTTAGCATAAAATAAGGTTAGCATGAGGTCCTTGTACATACTAGGGAGTAGGGACATATTACATTCTGTTTATCAATTTAAGATTAAAACTCGATTTACCTCCTTATATTGTCTGGGCTGGTTGTGGGGGGAGCCCCTATCATGGGGTTCATCCTTTTAGCATTTAATAAAGATTGATAAGCTAACCCTTTTGATTTGATTTCCCACTTTTTTTTTTGAACTTTTGTAGTAGGCGCTTAGACTGTGCTGAATCCCCCTACTGTGATAGGTGTGACAAGAACATGCAGGGAAGTCATTTGAATCTGCATAAAGTATTCAGAAGGAGCCAAAAGATGCACTGAAAACCAAGGGCTGGAATCTTTCAGTTTCCCCAAATATGGTATTGTAAACCACTCCACTCTTCCTCTCTCACTTCTCTTCTATTTACTCAATCTCTGTGTCATATTTATGGCTTCTCAAGTCTTACCTTTTTCTTGGAGTATATGTTAAGAGGAGAGATAATTGCTTGGAGGTTTATAAACTCTACTCACATGGCTTTGTATCGACTAAGGAGTCGTTCAATCGATATCACTTGTCTTCAATAAAGTTTAGATCACACTTCAGTATAATTGAGATTAATCTTCATAGTTTGGTTAGAATTGGAATGTGAAGAAAAACTCCTAGTTTCTTTGTGGCTTGACAACATCTTAATGTTCCTTTTCTGCTTATAATGTGCTAATTTAAGGCCATGCTTAAGGTGTTTAGAACTCTCTCAAATTTTTTCCAAGTTCATTATGTCCAAAGTAATTTGCATAATTTGACAAGTACAAACTATGTGATTGAGATTTATTGTATACAAGAGATAAATAATACTCTATACCCCGGAGGAATAATGAAATCATCCAACTTAAATTTGGACAAAATATGAGAAAAAGACAAAAGTAAGCGACTTAAATTGGGACAGAAATCTTGTAAAAACCAGTTATTCCATATCTTTTACAAGGTTATGTTTTAATTTTAACGGCCATTTGAAATATGGAATTTTGATATGAATAACCAAAATTAAAAGTTGAATAAGACAGAAACTATACATATATACCTGCCACATTGTGTGGGGATTTCGACCTTTGTTCAGACACTCCTTTCCATCTGTGTTTCACAAAATTCTTATTTCTCTTTTTGAGCGTCTCAGAAAAGAATTGTACTTAATTTTCTTTGAACAAATGAATATGTTGCTACCATCTATGGAGTATATAAGTTCTCATTACATATTTTTCACTTGTTAATAGATTTTTAAAACTATGGAGTAAAGTATATAAAAGTCAAATAATCAAATTAGGAATGTTTTTTTTAAAGAAAATGAACAGTTTGGTTATAATTAAAGCTCACGAATTTATGTGCTAAACGAAAAATAATGAGCTCTAATATGATTGTAAATTGTGATTAAGTGAAAAGAATGTACCTATACCCCACATAATAAGACACAAAGGTTGGTCAGTGGCGGACCTTCACATTTGGGGGACAATTCTTTTTCTCTTTTCTTTGTTTTCACTATGTAGTTTTCAAGAAAAAATAAGAAAATGTTTGGTGAACCCACTTGGGGACTGTACATCACCAAGACAAAAATAAGTGCAAATTATGATACCTCTCCAAGTACCACACACTTCACATCATCCATACGTCAACTGACTGAGATTATAATTCAATTTACATCTTCTTCGTTAATTGTTCCTTTGTCCAGCCGGTGCGGTATTGATGGGCCCTCGGACATTGGGTTCATCCTTCTAAAAATTGAAAGTTCATACATCCTCTCAAATAACTATTCGAATCGAATACAAAGAGATCCTAAGATGAAAATAATGTCTTTTTTTGACATGTAGATCATCTCTCTTTTTTAATTATGAAATAAAGTAGGTGTTTCTTTGTGCTGGTATTTATTGACTTATAGCTTATAAATAGTTTTTAACTTATAAGTTGTTTATAAATTAAAAAACAATTCGTATAGATAAATAACTTAAATGATACTCCGTACATAAGTTATTTGGGAATATTTAGTGAGAGATAAGTTTGTAAGTAATCCAGTCAAATTAGAAAAATGAAAAAACTGACTTAAAAATAAATAAGTAAGACATGCTTATTTTTTGACTTATAAGTGGCAGTTTATAAGTCTGCTTATAAACACAGAAAAATATGTCATCTGCTGACTTAGCGGTTAAAAAACAACTTATAAGTAGTTTTGACTATTCCGTAATTTATAAATAGTGAAAAACACCCACACAATATGGATTAAATTCTTATGTCGGCAATGGCACGTGAATGATACATGAAACGTGGATAAAAATTTGAATTACTCAATACATATGAGTTATGACCGACCATTATTATGTGGGTTGGCCAAATAATCATCTTCTCTGCATATTTATGAAATATATGGTGTGTGAACAAATATTAATGTCAAATTGTGCAGTGTGGCAGCAAAGAGTGGCAGTGTGGTGGTGGTGGCAATATGGTGGTGGTGGTGGTGGGGGAAGTAGTGTGACGGGGAAGGGAGTTAGTGGTGGCAACAGAAAGAGGCAGTGTGGCGGCAAGGGAAGACAACGTGGTAATCCAAATTAATACAATATTGGAAATTAAGAAAAAAGGGTAGAAGCGTATAAAAAATAATGTCACGATGGATACTCCTACCCATGTCAAAAACGGCATAGTAGTGCTAGATAAATAATTTAGCTACATTATAGTGCTACATAGGAAAAATTTTCAAATTGAATTGATAATAAACGGTCAAACCTCATAAATAGAAACAGAAAAACATTTAGGGCGGAGGGCGTAACGTTTATGATAAAATCCTGTAAAGAAAAAAAACCTTCTAAGCTAGAAACTAGCTTTCTATAAAACGAAACTTTAAAAAAAGCAGAACAAATTTATGTGTTCAACAAATATAATATTTTTAATTTTTAGTTTTTATAATAAATGTGAATGCTTCGAGCGATGAATCAAGTGACGGGTAAAATAAATCTTCATCTGCATCTGACCGATCAGATGAATTAGTTATCCATCGAATTAAGTAGCAATTCTCTCTGATTTGGATGGAGGAACATAAAATAGGAGGATTACCTCAGAGAAAGAAAAAAAAGGAAGGGGTCCACACCGATCTCTCTTTTCATCTTTGAACATTGACCATTGACAGCCCACGTAATAGTCAAATCTAACTCCGCATATCCTGCTATCATTTTACTCTTTTCATTAAAAAGAATGTCACTATTTAATATTTTATTATTTAAAATTTATAAAAACTTATGTTTTTCTTGTTTTTATTTATTTTCATAATAAAATAAAATATTTTTATCATCTTTTCTTTTATAGATAAATTGCACAAAATATACTCCGCATATTAAGCACAGAGTAATAATGTAAACTTAATTTTGACTATAAATTACATAACGTAATGTAATAATGTAATCTCTATAATGTAAACTTAATTTTGACAACAAATTTCATGAACTTGACCATAAAGTACATAAAATGTATATGAAGTAGTAATGTAAACTTATTTTTCTACAATTCATTTTAAAATATAGTTTTAAAATAATTCTCATATATAATTTTTATTCATTTTTTATACGTAATTGTATGGAGAAATATTAAGGGTCAAAGTAATTAAACTATGCAAGTCAAAGTAATTAAACTACTCTAAATTTCTCGGCACGAGTGTTTGAGCCCCACACATACATTCAAAAAAATTGAGATTATAAGATTGAGCAAAAATTATACTGATGAGTATGTGAGCTACAAAATAATCATAAGGCCTTGTTTGAAAATATACCATTTTAAATTTGTGTTAGAGTTTTGAATTATTTTTTAATGATCTATCGAGCAGATTAACTTAGAAATGTAAAATTAAATGCTGGTCTTAGATAATTATTTCAAAATACTAAACTAACACTATGTTTGGATGACGAGAAAATAGTAATAAAGAAAACGTTAGATGAGAAAATACAAAACAAATGCAAATTCACTTGTTCGGATATGTGAGAAAATAGAGGGGGGAAAAGAAATTCCTCCGTAAAAGACATTAATGGGATCATGTAAAAAAATTTCTCACCATAGATGATGAGAAAATGGATGAAAAAATATTCCATATCTTTCTTCTATCTCTTCATATAGAATTAAGCTAGGGGTACACCAACATGGGGTACCCTAAGTGTATACACCAAGCCAACACAGACACACACAGACACAAAATGTCTGTGTTGCACCAACATTTTGTGTCTGTGTGTGTCTGTGTTGGCTTGGTGTACACTTGGGGTATCCCATGTTGGTGTACCCCTAGCATTGTCCTTTCATATATTCTCACTGTTTTTATCATTTCCTATTAATTCAAACATTGATTTTTTCTTTCTTTATTTTCTCGCCATTTTCTTTTCTCTCATTTTCTTTCCTTTCATTTTATTTAGTCCTTTTTCTCTTTTCATCCAAATAAACCATACGACTGAAAGTTAGTGTCAAAGGGATACTTAAATTATACTCCGTATTGATTAAATTATTTGAAATAATATTGTAGGCAATCAACGTGTAAAGCCAATGTGATTTATTGGAGACAAAAGCACATCCGTTACATTTTGACCACATTATAATACTCCTTCCGTCCTAATTCTTTCTTCCCAGTTTGACTTTTCCCCATTTTTAATTTTTTGCTTTGACTTCAAATTTTACCTTCCTTAAAAAAGATTTTTTGAAATTTTTTTTTGCAATCATTCAAAATATAGAATTAGAAGATAATTGATATAATACATGAGGGTATTAATGTCATTTGTCATCTTTTTTTTCGAATGGGAAGATAGTTTTAGGACGAAGAAAAAGGAAAAGTATGAAAAAAGTTTTAGGACAGAGATGGTAATATTTGAGCATCTCTACTTCACCATTAATAGAAAAAACTTATTCAAATCCTTGGAACTAACATTCAAAAAAAAAAGACCCGACAAAATTTTGAATTACTAGTTACGGAGCTACCTTTTAATGAATTGCTAGTCTTAATACTCCGTAGTTAATACAACGTCAAATATAATAATAATAATACTTTAGTCTTAATAAATTATTCAAGTTTGACTATATTGAATGATGAATTTTGAGTTTCAATAAGTAAGTGTACAATGTATATTAGTACAAAAATATTTTTATTTGTTGTAAACTTTTAAAATTTTATTTTATTGTACTAATATACAATACAAATTAAAAGTAATTAAAGTTTAAAATTTGTCTTGTTTGACTGGACAAAAATATTGGGACATAGGTAGTAGTAGTAATAATAATAATAATAAATTTATATTGACCTGGTTGCAATGCAATAAGTCATTTTCTAGTCTTTATATATATGGATAATATTATTCTATCATGATATAAGAGCGAGAGTTCATCAATAATGCTTGAGATTTAAGTTTTTTTCAATTTATTTTATTTAAAAATTATTTTCATTTAGTACTTTCAGTTTAAAAAAAATTGTTATGAAAATAAAAAATAAAATATACATATTTAAAAAGAGCGTGAAAAGTTTTTTCAAAATAAGTGATGATAATAATATTTTATTATTATATTAAATAATCAATCTAGAAGTACAAAAAAACAAAAATTGTAGTGACTTTTGAATATTGAACTATGACATTTTTTCTAAATGAAGAAAGTACTATATATGCATTCAAAAAATACTTAAAAGACTATACCGAGTAATATAATTCTCCCCCCGTCTCAAATTATTTGCCACATTTGTACTCCCGAGGTAAAATATCAAGTTTTTTCAATTCATTTTATTTACATATTGGTAAAGAAATAAAAAATAAAATTTACATATAAAAAAACAACATGAAAAGTTCTTCGAAATAAGAGGTGTCAAGAATATTTTATTTTATCAAATAATCAAAGAAAATGTCGAAATAAACAAAAGTTCCCGACACTGCTGAAAAAACAAATGTTGTGAATATTTAGTGGAGTATAAATTTTGAGACACATATAATTTGATTCAAAATTTATATAGAAGAAAGAAAAATATTGTAAAAAATCAAATTTTCTTTTGGAGAACATGAAACTTTTATTTAGAAATGTAGAAAATACTCCCTCCGTCCTAAAATTAATTTCCCATTTTGACTTTTGCAGTCAAAGTTTTTAAACTTTGACTGCATATTACGGAAAAAATATATTGAATTTTCATATAAATTGTGTATCAATAGATTCATTTTGAAACATAGTTTTGAAATATATTATTTTGATAATATATATTCATATAAAAATGAAGATATCACTGGTGAAAGTGCCGCATTTTAGACCGTGAAAAGTCAAATAGGAAATTAATTTTAGAACGGAGGTAGTAAAATTTGTGATTTTTAAAAAAAAAAAAATTGAGGCCATAAAGTGGATAGGAATTGTATCTCTCCGGACATGGGGTCTCATAAGTAGGGCCAGTCCGACGCAAGCTTTGACCACATATCTGCCACCCAATAAAACAAAAGCTTCCGTTTTTGAATATCTTCCGTCACAACTATTGGCAATTCAAGACTCAATTGTGTCCTTTTGTTTGTTAATTTATATAGTCCTTTTTTTGGCCAAGATGAAATGAAAGAACTTATTCTAGCATGACTGAATATACATCTTCACTATTACAGCTTACAGGATCTTGATAATTTTTTTTGTTTGTGCACTTTCATTCACCGTTTGACGAAATAAAATATTTTTGTCAATTCTTATTTTGAAGACTTTTATGTATTTTTGAATGATGTAATTTATATTTTTTATATCTATACAAATTCATAATTAAGATGATTTTTAAAAATAATGAAACTTTACATGTTGTTTAGAGTGTGATATTCATTGTGGGACAAAAAAGTACGGAGTACTACCTCCGTCCCAAAAAGATTTACACGTTTTGACTATAGTTAAAATTAAGGGATAGATAATTTTGTGTTGACTTTCCAAAAATACCTTTGATGTGATGGGTAAAAGTAGGATGTGATGTGTAGATTATTAGGAAAAAGATATGATGTGATAGGTAGGGTTTGAAAAAGTAAGGGGTAAAAGTGGTTTTTTAATAGAAATGGGTATAAGATTGTGGGACGCAATTTTTTTGAAAGGTGTAAATCTTTTTGGGACGGAGGGAGTATTATATTTGTTCATTGGTCAAACAACATGGTTCAGAAATTTATTTTTATTAAAAAAAGATGAGACCATCCCCTAGGGCCCCCTCAGACCCGGTTGGAAGGTCACTAAGTGAGGTAAATTGGACTTTAATCGCAGATTAGTGGTAAAGAGTGGAGCCTGCACCTAGTACTTGCAGAAGTCATATGTTTAGCGTAGTTGTCTCCTAGCGCAGTTCTCGAGTCTTAACTCCTTAGCATCCTTATTTTTTTATTTAAAACAAGCTAAGAGAGGAGATCATGTACAATTAACTTTTCACATTCCTTTTTTCATTTTCAACAAGCTCAATCAAATAGGTAAAATAAATTATTTAATGTAAGAGATTTTCCAACAGAGTATAAGGTTGCACAAGTGAAAATCAGATAAATTTTATTCAATTTGGAAATATGCATTTGTATTATTTATGGTAGGCTTAAGTATGATAGGATTCATATATTAGTCAGCTTTCATAATAAGTTGAGTCTTAATTTTGTCTGAATCTCCTCTTATATATACACCACATATTCTCTCTTTTCACTAGAGTAAAATTCATAATCTAATATTCAAAATAATCAATGAATACATACAAACTGATGGTGTAAATTATCGACCGGTATATCGTTTTAGCCCGGCAAAAACAATAAACTAGTCTAAAAAATACACCAAAATATAAACATGGGGATTTTTACGTGGAAACCCAAGTCGAGAGAAAACCACGGGCCTTTTTTGGCAGTACCTTGCCAACGGGGGATTTTTATTAATATCGGGGATGTGTACACGGTACATGATTTAGGTTAGAAGCCATTAATGGAGCATTTGAGCTCTTGAAGAAGAAGAAAATATACACAAGCTTTCTAGAGAGAGAGAGAGTAAATGGGCAGGGGAGAGTATAAAACTTGGCCTCCTTTAACATAGAGGGGGAGCCCTCCTTTTATAGGGGAGGAGGGGAAGCATATTCGGGGAATATTTTCTTATTCTTCTATTTTATTAAACAGGTCCGGTTTGACTGTTCTTCGTAAATAATTGGAAAATGTGGGTCGATCCACGTATTTTCCCATCACAAACATTGTGGGACAGAAAAAATATTTGAAAAGAATCATGTTAGGAACACACTATGATTAGTCTTATAGATGACTAACCGAGATAATTTATATGTTCACCTACGATAATCATCTGTGCACATAAACACTTATTGCTTGTATATGTATAAGAATATTTGTGATTGCCAATGGTCTTGTTTGGAAACAACATTTTCGATTAGCATTAATGTTTTGTATTAAATTTTAATATTGTAGATTAATTTAGAAAATACAAATGATAAACGTTACTGTTGGATAGACTTTTCAAAATCCTAACGCTAACATCTAACGTTTATACCAAACGGGGCCAATATCTAAGATTTGAGGATCAGTGGAGATTGGGTTCAATGCAATCTAATGAGAGTATGAGACACAAATAAAGTACGGGCAAAAGAAAAGATTTGAATCACTCGAGATCACACTCACATAACGCTGGTCATCCATGGTTAAATGCACATGTCCATTTCGGGCGTGAATCATACACACGTGTGGGTTTTAGCACTACTATATCATACTTTTCCTCTCCTGCCATCTCCCTCTGTTCTTCGCTTCAATTCAATTCAATTCTCCCAATAATAATAATAATACTAATTCTGATTCACCATTATGCCAGCTGCAAGCTTAGGCCCATTGGATATTTCCGTTCAGGTTCCCTACCATTTCCGGTGCCCGATTTCCTTGGAGCTCATGCGCGATCCGGTCACCGCCTCCTCCGGCCAGACGTACGACCGGGAAAGCATCGAGTCCTGGCTGGCCACCGGGAACACCACCTGTCCCGTCACTAGATCGCCGCTCGCCGACTTCACTCTCATCCCTAACCACACTCTCCGCCGGCTCATCCAGGGCTGGTGCGTCGCCAACAGGGCGTTCGGAATCGAGCGGATTCCGACTCCGAAGCTGCCGGCCGAACCGGGCCTGGTCCGGTCCTTGCTGAGCCAGGCGTCTTCCGAGCGGAACCATTTCGGGGTCAGGCTCTCCGCTCTGAGGAGACTCAAGGGACTCGCGCGCGACTCGGAGAAAAACCGTTGCGTTATTTTGGCTAGCCACGCGCGGGAAGTGCTGATACGTTTTCTGTTCTCGCACGCGCGGGATCCGCCGGATTCGGAGGAGTTCCGGTATGAGTCGCTCGCGATTTTGGCGGTGCTCTCACTCTCCGAGGAGGAATCCGTTCTCGTGTCCTCCGATCCGGTTCGAATCGGTTACCTTGTGTCCCTGCTTTCGAATTCTTCGATTCAAGTCCGAATTGACTCGGCGGCGGTGATAGAGTCCGTTCTCGTCGGGGCGAGATCGCCGGAGCTGAGGGCTCAAATCAGCAGCGTCGACGGGATCTTCGAAGGAATAATCTCGATTCTCGACTGTCCGTTGTCGTACTCGAGAGCGTTGAAGATCGGAGTGAAGGCTCTGCTGGCGCTGTGCCTGACGAAGCAGCACCGGCACAAGGCGGTGTCCGCCGGAGCAGTGGAGGCGCTGGTAGACAGGTTGCCGGATTTGGACGAGCGCGACGCGGAGAGGGCGCTGGCCACGGTGGAGCTCCTATGCCGGATTCCATCCGGAATCGCGGCCTTCGCGGTCCACGCAATGACGGTGCCTCTGCTCGTGAAGAGCATCCTGAGGATCTCGGACAGAGCCACGGAGCACGCCGCCGGAGCTCTCCTCTCCATATGCTCCGACTCCGAAGCAGCACAGCGAGAGGCGGTGTCGGCCGGCGTTTTAACTCAGCTGCTCCTGCTTGTCCAGAGCGATTGTACGGAGAGAGGGAAACGGAAAGCGCAAATGCTGCTGAAGCTGCTGCTCCACAACCACAATTGTTGGCCGGATGACTTCGCCGCAAATTCAGTGGATTTTGGGGCTTGATTTTGATTGGGGATACCTAATTAATTCTTTTAGTCAGTTTACATATATTGTAAATTCATGTTCATACACCCCATTTCTTTTCAAATAAGTTTAAAAAACATCTTAATTGACAAATCTCGAATTGTATATTGTTCCCCCTATTGCGAATGGCTTCGTTTTTAGAAGTTGAGACAATTTTTAATCCAATGTGTATCTTAGATCATGAATACTAAGATAAGAAGCACCATGTAGAGTCTAAGTTTGAAAGCCATAAAATAATTTTTAAAGTTGAGGACTAAAGGTTATATCAATGTGGAGTAAAACTACTCACGAGTCCTCACAATCTGACTTTTTATAAACAATGTTGGTATTTATTGGTTTCAAGCCTCAACAATCTCACTGCTTGGCGTCCCTCTTAACATTGATGGACATAGTATCACCATTTCTGACTGGAATAAAAAACAAGAATGAATTTCATTTTCGAAAGTTCCTTTTACGACCAATAGAAGTCGGAAGACACGAAGTGTTGCTTGTCTCTTAATGCAATTATCTTTGTTTTTCCTATTAAATAAAATAGTGCACATCCATTCCATTTCAAAGAACCAATCAATTAAATAAAATAAGAAACCGAAATAATGACCACAAAATTGAATAGCAGCAAAAAAGTCTTTGTTTTAAGAATTGTGTTATATATTGTGATTCTAAGATCCACATATGAAATATTGATTTTCTCACATTATTTTCAGGGTAATATCTATAAAATGAGTATGAATTTAAAAATTACAAAAAAGATTGAGCAAATTTAGCAATTCGCATAAAAATTGATAAAATCCACACATGATAACATCAATAAAAATTACTAGAATTTTACATATTCAAAAAAGTCATTTTGGTTCCAAACAATGCCGTTTTAATTTGTTTGTCCAAATTAACTAGCGGGTTATGACGATTAGCTACCCTTTTCCCCCTCGTCTCACGTGTACATTATTCTAGGGCCCAAGTATTATCTCAGCCAGGCCCTACCTCACATGGAAAATCCCAAATAGATAAGTTTGGGCTGACTTTTCCCAAGGCTTGGGCTCAGAGACCCAAGTCTCCGAATTGTTGTGGTCATGGGCCGTCATGGACTTGAGAGAGCAGATATTGCTTGGGACAACATGTGAATCTATGCAGCATCTATACATAATTATTTCATCTTTCTTTTTTAGTTCTTTTTACTTAGATAATTTTGACCTTAGAATGATTTGAGGCTTATATTCCTTTATGGTGTTCCGTTGCTAAAATTGATAATTTCTACCCCTGACCCAGCCATTCCTAAACTTTTGGATTTTTACATTTTTTAAAAATTAAATCAATGCAATAAATTTAGGTTTTAATAATTTTAAAATTAGTTTTCTGAATGTACAACTATATACTATGCCAGCTACAAAGTATTTTATTTTAATTGTCAAAGTTTTGTTCGCAGAATTATTAATAACATATATACTGAGCAATCAAATTTAGCCATAATTTTAAAACGAAAGTACTTCAAACAATAAAAAATAAGGCCTTAGAATATTTATCCTCAAGTATTTCTTTCTATTTTTTCCCTTAATTTTTCCTCTATAAAAAACACTATAACTCGGCCGGATTACAGAATGCATTGAAGTGAGTGAACCGCCGGCCGGAACGGCTCGGCTCTCACATTGCATGCATGCTTGCATGGGTCGTTATCCACGCCGTAATCTCTGCGGCGGCTTGTTTGTATATCTCCTCCGCCCCTGCTGCCGCCGAGCAGGACGTGGTTTCGGAGTGGAACATCCATCCATTATTCCCAGAACGAGCTTGAATCATGACCATGCTCCGGTGGCGATCCGACGACACTTGAGCAGACACAACCTCTATCTTATGCTTCTCGAGAACCAAGCACACCTCCGTCAGGAGGCTGCCGCCGCCGCCGCATCTGGCGGCAGCGGCAGCCTCCTTCGGACAGCAGAGACTGATCTGAGCGTCGGGACCGCAGACATTGAGGACGACGTTCGGAGATGTCCACGTCTGAAACGACGACGCCGCGGGGTGTTGGGCGATGGCCGGCTCGGGGTAGTGGTTTTGTGGCGGCGTTGATAGAGATCCGATCAGGGAAGCCAGGAGGCCGCCGGCGGGAGGATTCGTTGTGGCGGTCTTCATGGTGGTGGTTTTGTGTAGTGTGGGTAAAAGAGAGGATGACGGGGCGGCGGCGGAGGCGGGGGAGGTAAAGTTGAAGCTATATTGGAGCATTTCCATCTTTCGCTTCTGGAGCTTGTGGAGAGTGTGTTGGAGGGTTGTGATGTAGCTCACAGCTTCGTCAACAATGGTGGATTTGTCAGCCTGCATGCATGAGCCCATATATACATTACCAAAAGCTCATTTATTTATTGGATTTTCAATTCTAATTCAGGTGTTTGGTAGTACAAAAGCTATTTGGATTTGGAATTAATAATGTAAAAAATGAATTGGAATGTGTGAATTCAATTTTATGGAATTGAATCCCATGTAATTTTTATTATAATTCAATTCCAATTTCATCCATTCCGTATACCAAACAGATCCTGAAATTTCTTAACCCAGTTTTGGGAGCTACGGCTCCTCATGGGTTGGGAATTGGGATCCAAGAGGCATAACCCGCTGAACTCAAAGATAATTATAGCAATTTCAATCTGTTCTATATCTATGTATCCCTTGTTTATTAGGTCAAACTTTATTCTTTTGTTGACATATTATCATTTTATTTTCCATCATCTCCAATAGAGCAAAAAATTTACTATTTTCTGTCGTTAAAGGGTGATGCAATAAAGCAAAATGGATCTCTAAATTATCTGTACTTGTTAAATTAATAAAATAGCAATTAGTCAATCAATACATGCAACTTTCGTTGCTGAGCCGGGGGTCTCTTTGGAAACGTATCCACACCCTTCCCAGACCCTACTCTTGTGGGATTCAAATGTGTTGTTGTTTTTTCATAAAATAATATAGTGAGTCATACTTTCGTAGATCTTTTGATATAGTTTTTGAATATATACTTTTTATTTTTAAGTTCTACAACAATTTTCCAATAAGCTTAATTTAAATTAGGTTCAATGTAAAGCACAACGAGAACTAACTTAAAAATAGAGGGAGTATATTTACTCTAGTATTGGAACAATAACCTAATTAATTACTAGTCATTGAGTATTTATCCAGTTTTGATTTTTTCGTTCAACTGTTTTCAACCTCTGATCTATAATTAAATAAAATATATATTATATATTAAATAGATAAAATCATATTTTGAAAATATTTGATATAATAAATCTAATAAAATTATTTTTGTATCGATATCTAATCTCATTTTTAGTTAATTTGAAATTAAAGTTTATCAATTTTAACTAAAAAAATAAAAATGGATAAATATTTAGGGGCTGAGGAAGTTTTATTAATTGAATTGTTTAAGAGTTCCAATATTCAATATGAAGCCCAAAAATAATACTTTTACATCCAATATTCAATAATACTTTTACATCTAACATAAATTCCCTGTCCGAAGTTGTGTCCTTACTCGTGCTACGTCTCTAATTCCCAAATTTATTATGAATATAATATAATAAAATTGGGAAATCCAGGATGTAATTTGATGAATAACGCAATCAAAAGTTTTAATTATGTTCAAAAAAAATTTGTAATGATGAATTATATAAAAAAAATTAGTACGAAGTAAATAGGGGCATATATAAAAAAATTTGTATTCTTAGTTATCCCGGCCGGTCCTAGTCCTGTATTTTAAAAACACTACCTCCGTTCCTGAGTATTTATCCAGTTTTGACTTTTTTCGGTCAAAATGGATAAACTTTGTCTTCAAATTAATTAAATAAAAATGTTGTCCTACTTTGGATCAAATACAAAGTATAAATTTAAAAACTTCTTATCAGGGAAATCGGGAACAGTTTGAGACGTCATAATTTAAACTTTTTTCTCAAATATAAACTTAAAAATTTTCTTATTTGTTAACCCGTAAAAATAACTCAAAATAAAGTTATATACAAACACCTTTAATTAAATTCTACCGGAGTAAATAAAGTAGATTTAAGAGTAGATAAACATGTTAAAAACAACATTTTAGTTTATGAATCTTATGAAGTAGTATGAAAAAGTAATGCAAATTAATATTTGAATCTAGATATTTATTTGAATATACCTTGAGAAAAATAAAAATTGTGATATTTTTCGAGTTATCTTAATAGTTCATGAGGATTTTTTAATTACACGAATCACCGAATTTTTGAGGCAAATATGTGTTATCAATATGCAATCTTGGAACATTTTCATAAATGTTCATTATATAAACTTTGAATATTTATGTAAGATCTCAAATTTATTGGAGTATTTATTTGTGTTTTTTTTTCAATCAAAAGGAAAAAAAAATCAAGAAATTACTCCCTCCGTCCCATAAAGTGTTACCCATTTTGACTAAAGTTGAAATTAAGGGAGGGATAAATTTGTGTTGACTTTCCAAAAATACCCTTGATGTGATGGGTAAAAATAGGATGTGATGTGTAAATTATTAGGAAAAAGGTATGATATGATAGGTAGGGTTTGAAAAAGTAAGGGGTAAAAATGGTTTTTTAATAGAAATGAGTAAGTGATTATGGGACGCAATTTTTTTGAAACGTGTAAATCTTTTTGGGACGGAGGGAGTAAAAAATAAAGAAATTACCTTAGGTGGAAGTTGAGGGAGCAAAGCATGGAGATTGGAGAACATATTCCTCATCTTCTTTCTCCTCTCTCTTTCTGTCCATATATGAACCTCATGATCCGATTCCACTAATAACACTCCACTTCCATTGTCGCCGTCTTTGTCCGCCGCCGCGGCCAGACACCTCTTCCTCCTCCCTGCAGATGGCGGCGGAGGCTGGTGGCTCTCGGACCCGCCGCCGCCACCCGAACCAGCTAATCCCTGATGGTCTCCTGGATTTTCCTCTGGTTTTTCGGAAATGGGGATTGCCCATTCTTGATTGTCCCATAGGAAGAAGTCTAGAGCGCCACCGTCATCATCCATAACTCCACCGCCGTCCACCGCCTGTCTGTCTATATGTCGATTTGTTTATTCTCCATGTTTGGGTATATATATATAGGACACCGAGTCTGCTCCTTGAAAAGAATAAAGTTTGCCCGACTATATATGGACATCTTTAGTATTGTTAAGTTTAACATTTTCGAGTTGAATATGGATAATTTTTTAGTTTAAATTAAACTATAACTATAACTTATACTCTGTATTAATATAAAAATGAAAATGATTTATTAGATTTAACGTAAATGAAACTTTCAAATTTTTATTTTATCTTATTAATATGCAATAGAAATTGAGAGCACATGACTCATAAGTGTGCTACTTCCTCCGTCCTAAAATGTTCTTCCCACTCACTTTTTACCCGGTCAAATTTTAATCACTTTCTTTACCTATTTTCATTAGGTATTTGATAAAATAATATAATCTTGTCACCACTTGTTTTGTAGAACTTTTGATGTAGTTTTTAAATATATAAATTTTATTTTTTAATTTTACACCTACAATCAAATAAATTGAATTGAAAATAAAGTCGGTCAAACCTCGTAAAATGAACTGGGAAGAACATTATAGGAGGGAGGGAGTATATATATTAGACTTATGTTTGCCCTCTAAGAAAAATATGCATTGTTAACCTGGTTAATTTTAAAACTCAATATAAAAAGAGTGGTGTTGTGTTGATACTTGCCAACGGTGATACTAGCGGTGCCATTATATTTTTGGAGCACCAACTACATAATAGTCAGTAGTCACACATTTGGAGCATGCTTAAGATGGGGATTTAGGAAGTGTAAGAACCATCAATTTTCAGATTGCAACACCAGATTAGAGGTGCTCTAAAAATGCAGTGACATCATTTGTGTTACTATTAGTGAGTGTCAACGAAACCATGTTCATATTAAAATCAATCGTTGAATAATAGCCTACCCGGTCGCATTTTTAAAAGGCCAAACGTTTTCATGAACGAATTAAAACCTCAAATCTAAATAGTGCATTTTTATTTACTCTCTTGTCCCAAATTAAATTATAATTTTTTGGGGACTTATTTTCGACAATTTTTATTATTTGTGTATCTTTATTGACTATTTGATAAAATAAAATATTTTTGTCACATCTTGTTTTGTAAAAGTTTCAATGTATTTATTAATTATTTTTATACCAATATTTAAATAAGTTGATTTTAAAAATATAAGACTTTACTCATTTAATGGAGAATTGTAATCCAATTTGGCACGGAAGAAGTATATTCATGTATCCCAAAAACGTTTAATATAGGAAATCTAGGCATCACAACAAATATGCCTCAACTACGCTTTGTGATCCTGACACTAAGGACCTGTTTGAGAATAACATTAGAGATTAGTACTAGCGTTTTGAATAAAAATTTAACAGTGCATATTACTTTGAAAATGATAACGCTAAACGCTGCCCGTAAATAGCCTTTCCAGAATGCTAACGCTAATCTCTAACGATATTCTTAAACAAGTCCTAACGCTCCCTCCGTTTCTTAAAACCATTCCTCTTTCATTTTTTTTGTTTTTCTTAAAACACTTCCCCTTTCTTTTAAAAAACCACTCTTACCCCTACTTTTTCATACCCTATCTATTACATCATACTTTTTCACTAAAAATTAAACTATCACATCTTACTTTTACCCATCACATCAAGGGCAAAATTAGAAAGTCAACTACAATTTAACACTTCCTTAGTACTTCGTATGATATTTTCATTGGCTTATATTCTGTAAAATATAACCAATAATAATGTAACCAAAATAATAAAAACTTTGTTCTCCATGATTTTCATCATAATCTATAATTTTTGGTGTGACTAATGCTTCTTATTAGCAAAACCCTAAGAAAGTGTTTGAGAAAGACAACTCATTTCAAATCATAGATTTCAATTTCAAAGAATCATAAAAATGCAATTGACAACACAAGTTGGATTCTTTGTATTTGTTTATCTTAATCATCTTCAGATTATTATCCAATTGTAGTTTGTAACTTTATCATTGTTAAACTTAAACTATATAATTAAAAAATTACGGAGTATTTCAAACATTAATGCTAATAAAATACTGTTAGTTTAGTTAAGTATATTGAGAATTGAATGTAAATGGTTCATCCCTTCATTCCACAATAACTATCTATTAAGGATTAAGAGATAAATTAGATTTTGAATGAACGTATAGTCAAGTATGTTTATATTCATTCAAAATCTAAAGTATCTTAGAAACTTTAATAAATAATTATTGTGAAAGGATGAGATTATATTATTGAATCAGTTTTTTTTTTTTTTAAAGTTGGCCTGTTTTGTACAGACATTGTTTAGAATAAGGCTCCTAAAATACGACACTGATTTTATAAAACAGTACCTTATCCATTTCAAATTAATTTGTTCATTTTAATGGTAAATAAAGGTGGAAAATGAATTATTAGGTTTTTTTGTTTAAATACCGAATTGGTTTGAAAGACCAAATTATTTTAAATTACATATTCTTTTTTTAAAAATAAAAAAGGCATTTATTTTAAAAATAATTGAAAAAGTAAAGTAAAAATACATCTATGGGACAAAAGGAGTAATAGAAACAAAAAAGTGGGTAAAAAGTGTAACCATATAATCCAAAATATAAAAAATGTAACTGTAATAAGTTTATCATTACAAAAAAGTGTAACGTCCGAGATTTGTCTTTCATATACAGTAATAATCATAAGACAACACATTTAATCACAAGATAAGAACACATTCAATTATCAAATGAATTGCATCCCTACTCATTAATCATTGTAATTAACGTTAATCATCATAATCTGGTGTCCCCTAATGGCCGCCAAACCACCTTTTACTCATTTTCTTAATTCGAATGAACCACTCAAGGAATCATGGGATGCAATAAATTAGTTGTGAAATATTAGTGTTAAATAAATTAAATTAGGTGTGAAATTTGCAATCTGAATTTTGAAATCTAGCTAATACTAGTAACTAATTAAAGTTTGGATGCATTAATAATAATAATAATTAAAATCTAAACATTGATGTCTAAAATCTAAAAAATGGAGTCTATAACAAGAATCTACTTTTTAATTAGAGTCTGAAAGATGAAAAAAACAATTGCATGCATTTCTTACGTACACACAAACCAATTTTTATCCCACTGGTACAATACTTTGTACTATCTCCGTCTTTGAGTATTTGTCCAGCTTTAATTTTTTTCGATCAATTGTTTTCAATCTTTGGCCTATAATCAAATAAAATATATATTATATATTAATTTGATAAAATAATATTTTTAAAATATTTGATATAATAAATCTAGAAAAACTATTAGTTGGTTTGATCTGATCTGATCTAATTCCAATAAAATTAAGTAATAAATAAAATTAATTAGTTGAGGAGAACATGACCTTAGTTGGGATTCGAGTCTCATTTAGATGGTTCAAGTTTAGATGCTTTTTGCTGATTCAGATTCAAAAATTTTAAGGTTGGTTACTTGCTTTGATTAAGATCAAATTCGAGTTGAATTGTCATCCCTAATGGTGATATGCGTGATGGGTTGAGGGTAGGTGTGTGTAAACTCAATTCAACCTTTTGTCATCCCTAATGTTGTTACTTTTACCTAATTTAGCATTGTAATTTTAAAAAATGAATGGTAATTATAAGAGTAAAATCAGTGGAATAGAATAGTTACTACAAAAAAACTTATATATAGAATCTAGAAATAAGAAATTAAACTTAATACTTGGAATCTAAAGTCTAACTGAAACTTAGATAACTGGAATCAAGTGGCTTCCTTTTAAAATGGCCATCTAATGGGCACATGGCTATTGTTTCGGGTCGTTAATAGGAGATGGGTCAATGATTTTTGTTTGGAACGAACTCTAATATCTATTTGTCATTACACCCATTTTATTTTTATTTTCATATTTACAATGGAAAAATAATATAAATCGCGCGATTCTTTCTAAACCCGAGACCTTATTTTTGAAAAAGAAAATTTGAAACTTATGATGTCAAATAACGAATCATTGTGCATTACGAGCACATACACACAACTATCATAAGGCAAAAATAAGCAATGGGAAACATATCAACCATTTAACATATAAACACGTCCCAAAACGGTTTATTACATACCAAAGCAGAGCGCGCCGGGTCCATTGACATTCATGATAAATAAGAGTAAGAAAAGTGCATATTACAGACTTCGTCCTCTTGACAAGTTTACATTTACCTTAAAGTTTTCTTATCACTTTTCTTTTGGTGTTTGTTTTCTCCTTCCTTCGGGGTGGGGCTTGTCAAGTATCCAAACCTGTCATCTTACAGATTGGGCATAGATTCTTGACCATTAGCCACTGTTTGATGCAATTGGTATGGAAGTCATGGCCACATTTCAATGTCCCAATCTCATCTGCATTTATATACTCCTCCTGGAAATGGAATATATATATATATAGAGTTTATTAACAACTTAAAAAAGGAAAAAAAAAAAAACAATTCTTCAGTATGGAGCTGTTGAGTGGAGAGGCATAGAGAAGTAATTAACCTGACATATACAGCATGGCTCCAGGTCTGATGATAATCCTTCAAAGAAACAATAATATTTCCGTCGTTTCATACCTCTGAGAATGGTGGCCTCACTCAATCCTGTATTCACATTTCCTATGTGTTCTTCCAATGCCAGTAATTCCTGGAGATAAAACCAACGAAAGTTTGGTAAAAAAATATACATTTTTTGAAGTAAAAACACGGTGATGGCAAGTAAAGAGGTTCGTATAGTCCACCTCGTAAGTCATATTGTCCACATCAAGCCTCATATCTCTGTGCCTGTCATGCAGTTCCGCAACCTCGTTCATAAACGAATTGAACACGGGGTGAACCTGAATAAAGAATTGAGAGAAATACCCATGTCAAAAAAAAAAAGTTTATTAAAAGACTTAAGATTCCATATAGAGAGCAATGAAAAAAAAACCTCAGTCGGGAAGTTGTTAGGTCTTCGCATAGCCTCAAGTGCTTGGAGCATCTGTTGAGGTCAGATGGCAACTTGAATCAGTATTGACCATCATTGAGCAACAAAAACAGCTATCGTTACTTAATTCAAATTACATAAGAATAATGCAGAGTAGAAAAACATAAACTTGAGAGAATATAGGCCTGTTTTGTAGAATTAAGTGTCCTATTATGCTTGTTTTGCTTTTCCTTTAAGTATAAAGAATAAGAAAGAAAGAAAATTTGCCTTTGACTAAATTGTTTGGAAGAAATTGATGTTACCACATGCCCTTCCTTTAAGAAAATTTAGCACATCCATCATTTAAGCATTTAAATCTATACAAAACGGGCCATAAAATGATTTTCTCTAATGACTTCACTTCAATGTTTAGTATAGATACAAATGCAAAACTTGGATTGGGTATCAGTGTTTCTTTCAAATTAAGTTGCTGGTTTTACATCCCCATGCTTCCCAAGGGCAGATGTTTAAATTTAAAAATCGAAAATGTATGTAAACCAAAAAAAAAGCAAACCTCAGACTCCATTGTGTATCTTCCCTCGAAATCAGAACCTAATGCACGCCAAGTACCACCACGATTGTCACCTGCAACCTCCGTTGTTACAGGAGGCCAAAAACATTGTTGGTGGTTACCCCTCCTGTGAGGTTGTGATGATGTCACTGGATCCTCACGGGAAGTACTAAGCCAGTGTGATGGTCTGAATGAATCCTCAGAGGAAGTAGTAGCCCATGGTTGGCATTGAAAATTATTGCCTACTCCTCTTCCCATACGGCTTCCACCTGGTTCAGATGCTGCATGTGTGGAAATATTCCAGGGCATTTCTGACAATCTCTGATGGCTGCTGGTACTGGCTTGGTTCTGATTAGTATCCCGGGTTGATGGAAATAGTGTATGTGTATGATATTGGGGACCAATTCCAAAACATGAAGGATGGTTTTGAGAGGAGCTTGCAATGTCTGGCGTCCAATTAACACGTGCTGAATTTCGTGTCTCATTAGCACGGAGATACCTAGAATTTGCACCATTGTTTGTGAAGGAACCTCCAAAACCAGTTTCATCATGCACCATGGGACTATTCGTCGAAGATTCCATTGGAGGATAGTGATTTGTGGGATTGATCGAGTTCATCGATAGTGATAATGAATCCCACAAGTTTGGAGAACTAGAAAAATGTCCTTGTGACACATATGGAGTGCTAATGCCAGAAGGTCCTAGAGCAGTTCTTTCCGGTAGTAATTGAAACCCGAAGTTCTCTATTATATCAAAGTTTCTTGTTGAGCTTTCGGCTGTTCTCTGAGCACTTGAAGGTTGGAATTCATTGCATGCTACTAGTCTTGAACCACTTGAGTTTCTTGAATTGGCTTGTTCTGAGACACCGGCATTGGAGGGCATAAACAAACTAAAGCTGCTTAGAGGGAAACAAGGGGCATTGTGATTTGCAGTGTTCTCAGCTTGGGGGTTAGAGCTCGAACTGCCACAAGCAAAAGACTTTCTAGAGCTGACATCAAGGGCCTTTCTCTTGCAGGCAAAACACCACGTGTTTGGAAAAGAATCCGGATCATAATGGTCTCTCAAGAAACTTCCAGAATCATATGAAGATGTCCCTTCGTTATCAATGCCCAAAGGCGCGCATGATCTGCTGATGTGCGGACCACTGAGATTGCAATACGGCCCACCAGCTACATTTGAGTTCTCAAGGGAAATATTGGGACTAGAACGCTGCATAGCTGCCCTGCCTATCGGATGGGTAAAGCCATAAGCATTGCTACGGTTCTCATGAATGAGACCATTAGAGTAGTCAAACTCTCTTTCTTCTGACCTCCGATCCGCTACAAGGTAATTCCGGGATGATGATGATGATGGTGGCAGCCAAACATGCCCTAATACTTCTGGAGTACTCCCGTACACATTGCTATGCCCACTTGGAATAGAATTGGACTCGCCGGAATCCCAGTCACTGAAACTAGAAGCATTTGGATATGGCCACAGATTCTCCACCGGATCAGGCATGAGTATATCAACAAGTTTGTTTGATTCACAGGACAGTTACTATAGACCACTCCAATTCTTAGGAACTTAGGATTTAGCTTTTCTGGAAAATAATTCAAGTTCTAGTTAGCATTCGAGCCCGGACAGCCTAATTTTAGTTTTTTGTGCGATACACAAAAATCTGAATTCAACTTGTTATCAAACACAACGAACAAACGACGATGTAATACGAGCACAAATCGTGTTCAAAAAACACGGAAATTCGGGAAAAGTTAGCTCCTTTACCAATGATTCACATCTAAAACTGCAATCCGAATACTTAGAATGAAAAACAAAAATGCACATGAGATTTCTAATACTAAATACTACACACACAAAAAAAATTAAAATTCACTATAATCAAGAAAATTGATCAATCTCAAGCCTGGGTAGTTCGGGTAAGCAAATTTAATTCGATCAGGTTCGAGGACAATCCATGGAACTAAGTGACTTGCAGGATGGTGTTCTTCACACAATTAAAGTCGAAAATTTAACATAACCAACAAAAATTTCCATTGCAAAAAAAATCAAAACCAGTTTTCTAACAGCAAAACCCAGATCCTAAGAACAAGAAATTAAGGTAATTATAATATAATAATTAAAAAAAGATTAAAGCTTTGGCGTTGAAACGGAAATACCTGAAGGAGGTTGGATGAAAGAAAGAAAGAACGGTGAATTTGTGTTTAGGAATAAAAAGAAAGGAAGGAGTCCAGAACCGAATGGAAAGAAAGCTTTTTAAAACCATGGGATTTGCATTCCTACCAAATCTCGTAATAACTGAGATTATCAGAGTTGGGCTTCACTGCCACGAATATGGCCCAATACTATTCAATGAAGCCTTTTTTAGGAATCTAAATTTAATTTAGAAACATTTTTAGCGTAATTAATTAATTGGGTAATATAATTAGAGTACAACTCTAATTTAGGAAACGTTGAATAGTGCTTATCCGAACTATGGTCTGCGTAGTAAATTAAATTTTATCCAATTATTATCTTCTTATTACTTTATTATTTGAGCTGTTTCAAAATTTTCTTCACTTGCTCGGGGTATTTATTTGGTTAGAGAATTATGAAAAGAAATGCAAAGAAAAAGAAAAGAAAGTTAAAGGAACCAAAATTTGTAATCTTGTTTGGTCAGAAAAGAAATTTGTGAGGAAATTAATTTGTAAAAACTTTTTTGTTTGAATTGTATTAGAGAAAAAAAGATATTGTTATAAAAAAATTAATTGCATTATTATACTGGATATGACTTAATTTTCTATTTCTAATTTTAATTGCATTATTATAAAAAAATTAAAAATTTATTTGCCGTGCATCGCATGGGTATGAATCGAGTTGTTCAAAGAAAGAGAGAGTAATGGCGGGTGGGAGAATGGGAGCGAGAGAGGACGTGAGACGCGCAAGCGGGACACGCGAAGTGGGTGGGTGGGGGGGAGGTGGGGAGGAAGGGGAGGATATGATTTGTAATTTTCTGTCATTTGTCCTCATTGGATTTGTTAGAAAATTAAAAAAAAAATCATAATTGAAGGTAACCCACACTTTGTGTTGTGAGTCTAGTGATACATATTTTAAAAAAATGTTTTGTGTTCCAGTAAAATTGATTTTGAGTGAAACACGAAGTTGAAATTACTTTCTTTTGTGTTTTATGGATTCAAATGAAGGTAAATTTTTCGGTGGTCTTAAATTTCACACTTATTCTATGGACATTAGTATATAAATATCACGGATGAATTAGACTTTTTGAAAGAATTTTATATGTCAGTCCATGAAAAGTGTGAGAAATATATTTGGTAAATAAAAAAGTGATATTGGTTAATATAAAAATATATTTTAAAAAAGAAAAATCATGTATTTCAAATAGTCTCACTTTTCTGGGTTTGCAAAGAAAAGGCCAACACTAATTCGTTATTTTTCAATTATTAGGGTAACAACAACCCAATGCTCACAACTACGAGTATTAAAAGTGGTACGATTATTGTACACAATATTAGAAAATGTGATGACTTTTTGTTGACCATCCAAAAGTGAGATTACTTGAGGTAATTTTCTTGAGAGTGAGAAGGTTATTTATGGATGAACAAAAAAAATATTCTTGGTCGAAGGGTCATGAGATTAAATTGCATTCTCGAAAATCAAAAATGTTAAAATAACATCAAGTTTGATACCACGAATAACAACCATCTGTAAATTAATACACACATAAGATGTAATCGTCCGTGAACACTATGTGTTCAAATAAACTTAGGGTATGTTCTTTTCAATTTTATATTTGCCTCCAAATAAAATTCAAAATATTTTTGGAATAATCTAAATGAAAAAGCAAGAAGCTTAGCCCAAATAAAAATTTCACAGGCTTACATTAAAGTACAAATATTTAGAAGCTTAGCCTAAATAAGGTTAGGGGGTGGGAATGAAAAATGTTTTGTTAGAATAAAGAATGAGGAAATGAGAGCTAAATTTGGAGTGATACTTGTTGAAAAGATGTTGGAAACTCATTTTTAGTGGCTTGGACATGTGGAGAGACTGAGAGAGGACCAATAGAGCATCGTGTGAGAAGAGTGGATCAAACAGTGAATAGAGATGTGGTTAGAGAAAGAGGTAGACCTAAGAAGACTTGAGAAGAAGTGATCAAGGGGACCCTTGCGCCAATGAGCTCACCGCAAACATAATACATGATAGGACACAATGACGCCGTTTGATTCATGTAACCGACCTCACCTAGTGGAATAAGGCTTCATTGTGGTTGTTGAGTTGTTTTTATTTAATGCACACCTGGTTGGTGGATTTAGTACTACTCTTTAAAGACATTTAATACGGAGTATAATTTTAGAACCCAAAAAAAGATAATTAAAAAAGAGAAAATAGAAGGGAGAGAATATTAGTTACTCCACAAAGAGTGGTGATTCCGTGCACTTAAGATCCACGCCTAATTTCTAGATTTTGTTACAAAAATTGTTGGGCTTAGAAGCCAATGTGGAAAAAGACCCGTTTCACCCAAGCTAATGTGCCTATTGTTAATCATAATCCTAGTCCTAATCCTAAGTAAAATTTGCACTAAATAGGACTAAAACATAATGACTTTCCTAATGTAGGATTTAAACTTTTTTATTCTCTAAATAAGACTTAATAATGACCTAGTGGGAGGAATAATGTCCAGTAATGATGGACATTTACTTGAATAATGATTACTTGATAATGACCAAAAGTCCTACATTGGGAAATAAAAACATATGGTCCTATATTGGGAAAGTCATTATGTTTTAGTCATATTTAGGTAAATTTCTCTAATCCTAATCCTAATCCTAATCCTAATCCTAATCCTAATCCTGATCCTGATCCTGATACTAGTAATACTAATACTAATACCAATACCAATACTAATACCAATACTAATACTAAATACTAATACTAATACTAATACTAATACTAATACTAATACTAATACTAATACTAATACTAATACTAATACTAATACTAATACTAATACTAATACTAATACTAATACTAATACTAATACTAATACTAATACTAATACTAATACTAATACTAATACTAATACTAATACTAATACTAATACTAATACTAATACTAATCCTAATGCTAATACTAATACTATACAATTACTAATNTGTATTCAAGGTAAAAAAGAATGCAAAATAGAAGAAGCGAAAAGGGCAATGAAGCTAAGCAATCAGCTTGTCATTAATCTGATACCTTGATAAATCATCTAACCTCAGCAGCCACCTTTTACTCCCAAGCAGTCTGTAGAACTATTGACTTTTAGAGACTCATGTTGGTCCTATGTTGGCACCTATCTGCTTCTCATTGGTCTTTACCCAGTGGACTTCTTGTTTGGATTTTTTTCAGCATCAGAATTGCCTGCTTGTGTGCCGTTGTTATTTGTGTTTCTTTCTCCGGTGATTGAAGGCTGCTTACCCTGATTACCAATTGGTGGTTCCTTTCGGTTTGCAACCGGTGACTCTTTCTTTGTTTCGACCACCATTCCCTTCACTGTCTCCTCCAACTTGTCCAGCCTTGCTTTCAAGTCCAAGAGTTTTTTATCAGACAGTTCTTCTTTCTCTAGCTCTGATGTTTCTTCAATTTCTTTTGCTTTTCCTGCTGCTTCTTCTTCAGCTTTCTTTTTCAATTCATTTTCCTGAAACAAAGAATACAAACACCAATAGAGTTATTTGGTGAGTATCACAGTGCAAAACTTCTAAAAGACTTGCTGAGGTACATGAGGTTCTGAAGATTATTATACATCAGAAAGATAGCTTTGTATAGTGCAGTGAGGAATAACAAGAATAAGCGGTAAAGATTGAAAAAAAAAAGACAAGGAAGTAATTCTCTTACCGCCTCCATTCTCCTCATGTCATACCGAGCATATTGAGCAACCAAATACACAGCTGTTACATATCATTTGCCATTCAAATTATATCATCAAAGAACTAACGTTTTGAAACATTAGTAAAGCTAAGTATGTGATGAGAGGTACCCAGGGAAGGTAGGCAGGCAAAGAAGAATTGTACCAGATGGAAATCGAGCCTGATCATTACACAAATAAATAAGTTACACTTGAACATCACGAAGTAAAATGTCATTTGACAAATGATGTGCATATTTCCTTGGAACTTATCACAAATGAAACAGGGATCCAACATTATATTATATGCTTAGCTCCTTCACTCAAAGTAGAATTGGCGCAAATGGCACAAAATGTAGGGCTGCTTCATTATCACGATTTAAAAACTCATAGAGGTTATTCTGCAGCATTTTTGTTCCCAAAGTAAAAACTTTCAGGTCTTTTATCTTCAAATTTCAAAACTTCTTTGTAAGTATTGACTGTTAAATGAATGCGGATTATATGCATTGGTAACCTCAGATCTCTTTTTCCATCATCTCCGATGGAGCCAAAATTTCACCATTTTTTGGCTTTGGGGTGTGATGGAATAAATCAAAATGGATCTCTAAACTATCTGCGCTTCTTTAATTAATGAAGTAGCAGTTAGTCAAGCAATGCAACTTTCGACGTTGAGCCGGGGGTCTCTTTGGAAACAGCCTCTCTACTTTCGAGTAGGGGCAAGCTCTGCGTACACACACCCTCCCCAGACCCTACTCTTGTGGGATTTAACTGGGTTGTTGTTGTTGTTGTTGGTAACCTCAGATCTCTCTTAGCACAGCCTATAGCACATATCATGACTTCCTTTTCCTATTTAGGGCTCCACATTTTCATTTATATGAAACTAAGCTCAATTATATTACACAAACATAGAAATATAAGAAACCAAACAGGTAAAAGATGTTACGCCTGGTTTCTGAATGAATTCGGAATCTCAGACTATGCAAGCATAAACAAATAAATGAATGAGAGAAAAGAACACCGGAAATAGCTATAAAATTAAAACAAGGAAACAATAGAATAGGTACTCTAACACTATGTTTGGTTCAAAGAATTTGAAAGGGAAAAGAAAAGAAAATGAGGTGGAAAACTGTTTTTCTTGTTTGGTTAGAGGGGAAAAGAAAGGAAAAGTGGAAGGAAAAGAAAATGAGAATGCAAAATGTACCAAGTGGAGAGAAAACAAAATTCCTTCCATTTTGGCGAGGAAAATGAGAGAAAACCATTTTCTTTCTTTTCCTTCCAAATTCCTTGAACCAAACATAGTGTAAGTGTTTGACAAATTGCCTGAAAGAGAGTTCAGAGCAGAATACCCGAATTTTTTCTTTTTGGGAGGATCCGAGAAGAGGATCTTAGCAGCCTTCATGAAATTGAGGTTGTCTAGCTCCTTGTAAGTGTCATATGGAGTCAAAGAAGAAGAAGATGCATCCACCACATCATTCTTCTTGCCAATGTTGTTGTTGCTGGGTGGCTTGTTGTTACTGCATAAGGATCGTGTTCCGATGGGTCGGAACTTGTGTGATAGTTGTGCCAAGATGCTTTTAGTAGCAAAGATCAGTCCCATTCTCCCAGAAACACATCACCCTTTGCGATAATGAGTTGCCACCACAAAAAAAGGAACCCAGATTTTTAGTCCTACAAAAAGAACCCCAACGAGTTCATTTGGAAGACTAATGGAAAAAAACACTTCTTCGAACAATTTCTTTCATTCTCAAAACACCAGTTCGATATCGCAATATAGGAAAAACTGAACGTGTGAATATCTAATGTGAGGTTTGAAAATCTTATTCTCCGTCTCTAATTGCATAAATTAAATGTCGAAGGCTATGCAAAGTTTGAATCTAATAATGATACCTGGGCGGCTTACGGAGGCGGTAAGCCGGACTAGAGGGACTTCTGGAGGGAGAGGGGCGGCCGGGAACGAAGACGGAGAAGTGGAGGGATATCGGAGTACACGCCTTCACGGCGGGGACAGGCCGCGATGCGTCGGGCTCGCTAGCTTTGATTCTTCCATTGTCGCTGTTTTTTTAGTACACGCTTGCCTTGATTTACACTTTTTCTTAAATGTGTAGAGCGTAAAATTATCCTAGAAAACATTTATTTTCAATCCACAGAATATTTATGTTGACATATTTATTTGTTATAATTATAATAATTATTTATGAACAATGTATGTTCATTTTAAAACACCAAATTGTTAATTTTGATACAAACAGAACGTTCAAAGTGATTATTGATAAACAAACACTAAAGATGTCCTGCTTCAAACACACCTCCGCTAAAGTATCCATGCTGCCACGGCAACCCAGAATCGCACCGCGTGTGCGCCGCAAGAGTGAGAAGAGTCGCGCACAGCATAACCACCATTCGCATGTAGTTAGCCGCGTGCACAACCGCCGTTCCTCCAGGTCAGGTTTCTTCATTGGATTACTTTGTTCCCCTTCGCTCGTCGCTTAGTTAGTAAAAGTAAATAAAATATTTTACTTGAAAGTGGAAATGTTTCGCAAAAAAATAAAAAGTAAAATTGTTTTGTGAAACAAAGAAAGTACGGAGTATTAAATATTGATACATCTATTACTCTAAGGGTCCGTTTGGTATATGGAATTGATGGAATTGAAATTGAATTTGAATTGAAATCCCATGAGATTCAATTCCATTAGAATTGAATTCACCAATTTCAATTCATTTTTTGCACTATTAATTCCAAATCTGCCAAATATTTATTCTACCAAACACCAGAATTGGAATTGAACTCCTCAATTCCAATTCCATTGTTTGAATTCCATGCTCCAAACGGGACCTAAAACATTTCAGTAATTTTCCCAAACCTTAACATCACTAGTTATCATGTTTTTTAAAAGGAAATTATTGTAGTTAATCCATTTACCCTGTAATTTTAGTTGCCCAGAGTGGAAACTGAAACAATATGAAAAAAAACTACTAATTTCACAATCCAAGTTAACTAACACTATGTTTGGTTCAAGGAATTCAAAAGAGAAAAAGAAAAGAAAATGAAGTGGAAAACAAGTTTTCTTGTTTGGTTAGAAAGGAAATGTGGAAGGAAAAGAAAATGAGAAGGCAAAATGTACAAAGTGGAGGGAAAACCAAATTCTTCCCATTTTGGCAAGGAAAATGAGAGAAAACCTTTTTCTTTTCTTTTCCTTCAAAATTCCTTGAACCAAACATAGTGTAAAGGTGCCTTGAAGAAGATATTACTTCATCAGTCTCATTTTTTTCTTTTCCAACCATCTTATTCTTTCTTCTTCTAGCATTAGAAGGAAATATTATTCTCCCTTTTTACAACTAAAAGAATATTTTACCCTTACAAATCACAACCTCTCTTATTTGCCATGTTTCACTGTAAAGGCATGAGATGTTCTCTTCTCACATCCTTTCTTTCTCCTAAGCAATAACTTTCTGAGAAACCTAATGCCTCCTCTGTGCTTCAAGCCACGATAAGCTCCAAGAGGTGTGGATTTGAATGTACAAATTGCATTGCAATTATTATCAGGTTGTAAGAAAGAACGCTTGTCTGCTGCTGGGATTTCTACTGCATCTTTTTTTGTGGGAGATTCAAGCTCTTTATCTTTAGCTTCATCCTCGAACAACATCTGATCGCGCAGAGATGCACGGCGAGTGACAGTCTTGTTGTTGGAAGCACGTGGGTCAACTGTGGTCGGTTCTTCACCTGGCGCGCTGAGGGTTAGGATGGTCTTTTGACACTCTCTTTGCAAGCCCTCTTCTGGAATCTTGTTGATGTGATTGCTCTCAAGTTGAAGTTGGAGCTCAAGACATGTGCCTTCGAGCTCTTCAAAGACGCGATTTTTTTCCTCTAGTTCCACTTCAAGTGAATACATCTTTTGGAGGGATTCATTCAGTTTAGCTTTCATCACATTGAGCTGTGTGTCAAGGTCTTCATTTACCCACTTCTGGTTTTCAATCACGTCCTCCATTATTCGGTTAGACTCATTCAAAGCTTCGTTTTTGTCCATCTCCAGCTGCAGCTTTGCCTCTAAATCTTTCTTGGATGATCTCACCTCATTCAGCTCAGCTCTCAAGTCTTCATTTTCAGCTCTTGGAGAGGTCACTACTAGAAGCTTTTCCATTTCAACAAAATCATCCATTAGCCTCATCTCTGAAACTCCAATCTTTGCTTGTTCAAAGTTAGTCTCCTGTCCAGAATCTCTGACTTCCTCTTTCTTCAAGTTTTCTAACACAGTTCGACTCTGCTTTGGCATTCGTTTTCGCACCAGAACGCGAAGCCTCTGGCTTTCAGCTTCTAACCTCATGATCTTCAACTGTTTATTTTGACTATGGGACTCTTTCTCAAGGTGCGAATTCCCAAAGGTTAAATTCGCGGCCTTCTTATGTGCCTTCTCAAATTCTTGGGATGTCCTCATTGCAGCATCTCGTACTCTTTGCTCCATTATTCCTTCTCTGGTGAAAGTTAAGTTCTGCATACAATCTTTGAGTGCAATGTTGAGGTGAGCTAACCTTCCATTTGCAGCCTGTCTTTGTTTTGTAGCTTCTTCTACCTCTTCCTTTAAACACTTAATTTCAGCCTCCGCTTTCTTGTGATCTAAAATGTGCATTCGGATAATAATAATATTAGCAAAGTTGACAACTCTTAACCTAAGAGTTCAACCTAATAAGATTATAAGATGAGTAACCCAAAGTCTTATACCCCGTATGTTGTATTATAATCTTAACACAATGGAAACACACCAATGACAACAAACCCAGAAAATTCCCACAAAAGTAGGGTCTGTAGAGAGTCTGTTTCCAAGAGACCACTGGTTCAGATACAGATGTACGAACAAAGAAACCACCGAAGCTATATGATTGGTTATTCACTACCTGCCACTGCTTCTTCTGCTATATTTGTCAACTTCGCGACAAGTTCGTCTTTAGCATTGCACTGGTCTAGAACGGATGCTAACTTCTCTTTGAGACTTCTCACCGTTTCCTCCAGAACTATTTCCTTTTCATTCTGAAGTAGTTGAACCTAAATAGCAGCAAATGCAATATTAAGTCACACAAGTCCTCAACTTCTCCTATCAAATTGATCTTTTAGCATGAAGCTCGAGCCCGTTTTGAAAAAGAAAAAAAAAAGAAAGAAAAAAGAGAGAGACCATACCTCCTCCCCAATGTCTTTAACATGAAAACCAGATTTCTCATCTGTAACTGTTCTTTTTTCAGGGGATTTGTTTGTTCTACAAAGCCAACTCTTCTGGTCCATGATTTCTTACTGTTTACTGTGGAATATTATAGCAATGGTTGTGAGTGGTCACACTCCAATTCAAATGTCAAAAAAAAAACATTATCTGCATGGTACCAAAAGAAAGAAAAAAAATCTATTTTCTATTTTGTTTTCTTCACTGGAATCATTCTCAGCATCAACTAAGATTATAAGCAGTTATCAAACACCCCCAAATAAAAACTAAAAAAGAGAAAGATGCATGCTTTGACAGTTGGTAGATACACAGTCTAAGATTACAGAATGATAAATGCCATTCACAATTTCTTGCAAGATATATCATGAAAGGAAGAACAACAACAAGAATGATTACCCAGTAATTCATAATTTAAAAAAAAACAATTTTTAGATGAAAAAAGTGAAAATTAACTAAATAAATAGGCGACAGAATGGTTTGAGTATCAATTACATACTACGGTATCACTGTCCAAGAAAAGTGGATCTTTAATTTAATGAATGGCTGCAGATAGATACCAATCAAACTCGAATTCTATTCGATTCCATTAATATGCTGCTATTACTCCCCCGTGTAATGATCATTATATCATTGTCTTGAAGGGCTCATAATAATAATAATAATAATAATAAACTCGCAGAAAGATTGGGCGTTCCACCGACAGAATGAGGAGGAGGAGGAGGAGAAGAAGAAGAAGAAGAAGGGGGGGAGTCATGACTCATGAGTGTCGTTTAGCTGAAGAGGGGGTAAAAATCAAAAGGTTGGCGGAAATCGTGGAGAAATGTGTATGGAGAAAGAATTGAGACTTCTGATTATGATTGGGTAGATTGTTAGTTGCCCACAATTTAGAAAAATGCATATCAAAAGTTTACCCCAAATGTTCCACACCCCTTCCTTGTCCACTAAAAAGGCAAAAAATTTCAAAAAATCAAATAAAAATGTGTGGAGGAAAGAGGATGGTGTACATTTGGGGTTCACCCTTTGGTGTACCCCTAGCATTGCTCTACAATTTATGATCAATTATGTGTGTCCCCAAACAAGGCAAAGTGACTTTAACATGATCTTTACTTTATTGATATTCTATTTGTTCTAAATAAAATCTACTTTGAAGTTTGAACATAAATGAAATTTTAAAAAGCCTTTAAAAAGTAAATAATGCAATTTTAGAATTGATATAAAAGAGAGACAAATGACATTGATCATATATTTCACTCTAAAAGAAGAAATAAACTTTCGGGACAAATGAACCTGGTAGTGTTTTTTGGGACAAAATTATAAAGAGCTGGTAAAAGTCACACTCCACTAAAACACAAAATTCACTCTATATACAAAAAATTGATTTTAACTTGTGTTCCACTCGAACTCATATAAATTCTAAAACTTTAACATTTTGATAAAATGATGTATTTAAAAAATTGAATAAATATATGATAGCGTTATAGAAATCTTTTTATTATTATGAGATACGATATGTTTTTAAAATAAAAGTTGTATTTTTAATATTAATATATATTTATTAGTCGATAATATTTATACAATCTTTTTTTGACAAGTAATAAAATGAATGGCTGGTGTATAATTTTCAAAATTTTTGTAAAGTTTTTTGAGAATAAAATTAATGTGATATTTCTTTTAAAATAATAAAATAAATATGTAGAATATAAAGAAATTGGTAATGTGCATATTGGTATATTACTTGGAAAATAAAAAATTTTGTACATAATTTTTTAAAGAGTAATGAAATAAAATAAATGGTGGATTTATAGTGTTTTAGGGAGAGTAGTAAATGTAGATAATTTCAATTTGCGAAACTTCTCGGAGTTATAGCAGAAGAGGAACGACAAGTGGTAGGCTCACGGCCGTGGTCGTGCCTCCTTCCCCAGCGACATTCTTTCACTCCAATTGGGATAAAACTAAATTTCCGATCCTCGAAAAACCCTAGGGCAGAAATCTCACAGGTCCTTATGGAGATCGCACCGGCGGTGCCGGCGTCTAACGACGGTGGCAGCGGGATACCCGCCTCCGCCGCTTCCTCATCCTCCGTCGATGCAATCAAGGCGACTACCGCTTCTCCCCCTTCTTCATCCGTCAGCGTTACGGCCTTCAAGTATGACGACGACGACGATGAGGGGGACGTTTGCCGGATCTGTCGAAATCCGGGCGATGCAGACAATCCTCTCCGGTACCCCTGCGCATGTAGCGGCAGTATTAAGTATGTTCACCAAGATTGCCTCCTTCAATGGCTCAATCACAGCAACGCTCGCCAGTGCGAGGTTTTTCTCAACTCCTTCACATCTCTGTGCGCAATGTTTTTCCATTTATGTATTGTCTTGTGATCAGTACTATGTGCGTAGCTGCCTGCCACTATATACCACTAAAAGGTAGTTCATCAGCTCGTTTGATTTGGCCATGAATGTGTATGCAGGCTCAATAAGCAGCCTCAAGCCTTGGAAGCCTGGCAATCATAGTCGTGGGGAAAAAGATGTTTCTTAAAATTTTATCTACTTTTTAGTACTCTCTCCATATCGAAATAAAATGCACAGATTGAATGCACAGAAATTAAGATAAGGGTTAAAATTTGTTAAGAGGTGAGAATGATTGTGAGCCATATATTGCATTCCTTAATATGAAAAGGAAAAGTGTGAAATGCATTTTGTGACGGATTAGAAAAGAAAGTGTGAAATTTGTTTTGGTATGAAAAAGAAAGATGAATTAATACCAAAACAAATTTTATGCAAATTCTGATAGTATAATAAAATTTCAATATTTCAACGATTATTTAGCTGTTAAAAGTACTAACAATTACAAATTCAAAACGTTGAGTAGTATACATTTAATTAAAGAGTTCATGTAAGTTTAAATATCTTTTGATAATTTAGCTTAGATTTTTTAAAGGTTGATCTATCTAAAACACTTTGGTCATTTCACACCTCTTACACCTAGGATCAACTGATCAATCCTTTTATGTGTTGGCTAATTTAGTCTCACGTATTTAGCCTTCGAATACTATGCCTGGAATTTTCCTTACAATGTCTGTTGCCATCTTTTAGAAGTCTATAGCAGAGTGGATTCATGACTTTGTGTATGCTAAATCTTAACTATACAACCTGTTTCCATTTATATAGTGTACTCTATTCAAGCACTAGACTACTAGAGAGCCCACTACCAAGGTATTCGAAGTTATAAGATAGCGCTTGTCTAACTTGTGCAAGGCACATGATTTTTAAACTTATAATTCATGACTAGATTATTCAAATCATAATAGTAACAACTAACAAAGTACAAATTATGTTAGAAACTAACTGAAATCTGTAAATAAAGTGTAAGACACTGCAAATTCAAAGTATTATCCTTTAATCACTGCGTAATGGAACATATCTTTAGAAAAGTCACTCCTTCTGCATAACATTTGTTAGTGTTGTTATTAACATAATAAGAATTGGATTCCTTAACAAGTAAAAGAAGGAAATAAAGAAATAAAGACGAGAACAATGAATTAGAGAACAAAGAATTAAAGTGGAAAACTAGGAAAGAAGAAACTAAATGAAAAAACTCAAAAAAGAGCAAAGAGAAGAAAGTTCCCTTCAATCTGCGCGTTCTGCTTTCTGTTTAGAGTATTGAGTCAAGTGCCACGAGAGAAGTAGAAAATCTTCTGTTTTATAAGGGGCTTCAGGCTTGCACTTTCTCCATACTATTTTATTTAGTAGTGGAATAGGCTGCTGTTAAATGTTAGTATTGGCCTTTAAAAGTTAGGATTTTAATTTTCACCTTGCACTGTAAGCGCTCACTTTGCACTTCTCTGAAATCATACAGCTGTTGCAGCCTCAGGCTGCTACTTGTCCCCGGGCCAGTTGTACTCCTCTCTTTTCACCCACCTTGTGCATTTTTTTACTGCAACGCGCTCTAAACCTCGGGTTCAATTTGACCTCGTCATGTATTATGATTTGCCTCTCTACCTTTATAGGTGGGGCTAAGGTTTGCATACACCCACCCACTCTCCCTAGATCCCACAATTTAGATCTAACTAGATTTCGTCGTTGTTGTAATGGACATGACAATATCAAATATTTCAACTCATTGCCTTTTCATTTTATTTTCATCACGTGGAAATAGTCTTTTATGAGGACCATTTTAGATTCTTCGTCTCATTATTCCTTCATATGAAGGCTGCAACAATAAGAGCATAAACACTTTGTTATGCATGATTTTATAATTTTGATTAATTTCATACA
Source organism: Cuscuta campestris (assembly GCA_900332095.2). Taxonomy (NCBI): domain Eukaryota; kingdom Viridiplantae; phylum Streptophyta; class Magnoliopsida; order Solanales; family Convolvulaceae; genus Cuscuta; species Cuscuta campestris. The sequence goes on along the minus strand of OOIL02000495.1, from coordinate 267,774 downwards.
ATTAGATAACACTATAAATTTAATGCACTGGCTGTCTGGCCCCAACTAGTTGTAGATAAATAAGATAATGGTGGTGGTGGTGGTGATGATGCTACACTCAATGATGCTTAAAATTAAACTTATGCTGATGTTGCTGGTCATTGGTAATTTGTCTATTATTTGTACACGTTGTACTAAGGTTTGTCTTTATTGAGAATATTTTGTACATGTTTTAAGGGTATTTTCTATAAAAGGGGGTGTGGCTCATAATATGCACATTTTTCCTATTAGTGGGGTTATGAGACGTATCCATATTTCATTTTTCCATAAGGTTCTTCTTAAGGGTTGTTGGAGTTGTTGACGACTTCAGCCTAACGTCAAACTCAACCTACAAATCAAACACTCCTTTAGTTTTCTGATCAGGATTTATGACAATGGTCCTGTTAATGGAAAAATAAGTTTGTCCTCTTCATTGTGCAACACCCAGTAATAGGTTCTCTTTTTAAAGTTGAATTCGATTTTTTCTTACTTAATATATCGAAGCGTCTTTATGATATTTCAGTTAATTTCTTATGTCTATTTGATATGCAGGTGTGCAAACATGCCTTTTCTTTCTCCCCCGTGTATGCTGAGAATGCTCCAGCAAGGCTTCCTTTTCAAGAATTTTTTGTTGGGATGGCGATGAAGACGTGCCATGTTCTGCAATTTTTCTTGCGCCTTAGCTTCGTTCTATCGGTTTGGCTTGTAATAATTCCTTTCATAACGTTTTGGATATGGCGGTTGGCATTTGTTAGAAGCTTTGGTGAAGCTCATAGGCTATTCTTAAGTCATATATCTACGGCAGCTCTTCTTACAGACTGCCTGCATGGGTTCCTCCTCTCTGCAAGCATTGTATTTATTTTTCTTGGGGCAACTTCATTGAGGGACTACTTCAGACATTTACGTGAACATGGAGGACAAGATGGTGATAGGGAAGATGATGGGGATAGAAATGCTGCCCAAGCTCGAAGACCTCCTGGTCAAGCTAACAGAAATTTGGCCGGTGAAGGAAATGGCGAAGATGCAAATGGAGCTCAAGTAATTGCAGGACCTGGTCAGCTGGTCAGAAGAAATGCCGAAAACGTTGCTGCCCGTTGGGAAATGCAGGCAGCAGCACATCTTGAGGCTAATGTTGAACAGATGTTTGATGGGTTAGATGATGCTGAAGGTGCAGAGGATGTACCATTTGATGAACTTGTTGGCATGCAGGGGCCAGTCTTTCATCTTGTTGAAAATGCGTTCACTGTAAGTTTTTTTCCTTGTAATTTTTATTTTACACCACAAGTTTAACAATGTGGAGGGATTGTTCCTATTTCCTACTTTCTACCCTATTTAACATCTCATGCTACATGCTTGGCATCTTGTTATTTTCCACAGGTACTTGCTAGTAATATGATATTCCTTGGGGTCATAATCTATGTCCCTTTTTGGCTGGGTCGTATTATACTCTATTATTTGACATGGCTCTTGTCCTCTGCTACCAGTCCAGCATTGTCAACTGCCACGCCTCTTTCTGAAACAGCAATTTCTTTGGCTAATATCACCTTAAAGAGTGCATTGACTACTGGTGCAAACTTGACATCTGGAAACCTGGATAATAATTTGCCCGATCAAGTAGCAGAAATGATGAAGGCAAATGACACTGGACTGAATGAAGTGTCAGCCAACCTCAGTATGGTAGTTTCAGCTGAGCTTTTGAAAGACACATCTATTGGGGCTTCACGGCTTTCTGACATGACCACTCTTGCTGTTGGATATATATTTATATTTTCTCTCGTCTTCTTCTATCTTGGAGTTGTGGCTTTAATCCGGTACACTAGAGGAGAACCTTTGACATTGGGGAGGTTTTATGGAATTGCTTCAATTGCCGAAACTATTCCTTCTCTTTTCAGGCAATTTGTGGCAGCAATGAGACACCTAATGACTATGATTAAGGTTGCTTTTCTTTTGGTTATTGAACTTGGGGTTTTCCCCTTGATGTGCGGATGGTGGCTGGATGTTTGTACCATAAGAATGTTTGGAAAGTCAATTACACAAAGAGTTGAGTTTTTTTCAGTTTCTCCATTGGCAAGCTCACTGATCCACTGGGTTGTAGGGATCATCTACATGCTACAAATAAGCATCTTCGTTAGCCTTCTCCGAGGGGTACACTGTCGGTTACTCTTCTCTTATTGTCATGCTTGCTGTTTTTCCAATGCTAAAGGTTCTGCCATTTCTCACAGGTCTTGCGTTATGGAGTTCTTTACTTTCTTCGAGATCCAGCCGATCCAAATTATAACCCATTCAGGGATCTCATTGACGATCCTGTACACAAGCATGCTAGGAGAGTTCTTTTGTCTGTAGCTGTTTATGGCAGTTTGATTGTGCTGCTGGTGTTTTTGCCCGTCAAACTTGCCATGCGAATAGCTCCCACCATTTTCCCTCTTGATATTTCGTAAGATTACCATCCTTTTGGTTTTCTTTTCATGACTCAGTTCAACTTGTGTTAGTAATAAATGTAGATAGCCTTTAATTTACTGGTTTTCTAATGCTATAAGTTTTTGTTTAACTAGACCTTTTGTTTTATCTTACAGTGTATCAGATCCATTTACTGAAATTCCTGCAGACATGCTTCTATTTCAAATCTGCATCCCTTTTGCCATCGAACATTTTAAATTGCGGACAACAATCAAGTCTCTTCTGCGATATTGGTTTACAGTTGTTGGTTGGGCCCTTGGCTTGACCGATTTCTTACTGCCTAGACCAGAGGATAATGGTGGACAAGAGAATGGAAACGGTGACCAGGGCAGACAAGGTAGAGTCCACGGGCAGCTAGGTAGACAAGATCAGGCTATAGTGGGACTGGATGATGATTTAAATAGAATGATGAACACAGCAGCACTAAATGACAATTCTACAGAGGAGCATGATGGTCACCAACAAACTGACTCTGAGTAAGTTAAATTGCACATGGCCACCTGCAGTGGGCATTGACTTCTCTTGACCCTATATTACATAATTTGAAAACCACTTCAAAATTTGAAGCACAATGTGCCAGGTGTTATCAATGTCGCAAATGGCGTGCGCCATAAATGCGCCATTGGCATTTTGCTCTCCCAGCGCCACAAACCTTCTTGTGGCGATCTATTATCCTGTGGCAGCGCCATTATGTGCCTGGCATTGACATTGTTTCTTGTGTATGCTATATACAGTTGCATCACCTCATGCATATATTCAAGATTGTTACTGCTTGTCTCATCACCTGTTTTTAACTAGTGTTTCTATTGCCAATATTGAAACTCACATGGCTCTGCATTTAATAAGGCTGATGCATATTCTTTAAGAGGCATCCTGATTTGATCACCAGTACCAACAGTATCTTCATAAGTAACCCATTCTGTCTGTCTAATGAGTGAATACTAATAGCAATTTAAAATTCAATTTGCTTCCACATTCAACTTCACAAATGGTTAGGTTATGGTGGCTCCTGGTTTTTTGTTTGTACTTTTTCTAAGCTGCGATTAATTTTTCTTTTGCATATATGTGTTTGAGACCCTACTTTCGTGGGATCCAACACTCTATGTGGGTCAATGTAGAACATGGGAAATGCTAGGGAAAGATCATACGAACTCATATCAGTGCATCTTGAAAAACATCAATGACTAGAAAATAGAAATATGGCATGGAAGTATTTGTTTTTATTGAATATGCAAGGCTTCTATAGGCTGTACTCTTGTAGAGACTGTGGAGATAAGCTATTAAGCTCTCTATCACAGCCCAACAACCTCCTGCAGCATCTGCTCCCTTTTTCAGCTCAACACGTTCTTGACTCTTTCTATTCCTGCAAGTATTCCCACACTGAGGCCCCTTAGAACTACGAAGTAGGATCCTCTAAAAGTGCATTTTGGCTCATACTGTTCCTAGATGCTCAATTAAATAAAAATATCAAACAAAGTAGGCCAAAATTCCAGGACTGAATAAAATTGGAGACTTATTATACTTCATACATCCCAAATCTAAAGGCATATTTTGACTTTTTGGTCAAATTGCTACACAGTTTGACCACAAAGTTCGAAAAAGGTTTTTTTATAATGTAAATGTAATATAATTGGTTCATTATAAGATTTGGTTTTGATATATCATATTTTTATGACATTTATTTATTAAAAGTTGTATTTATTACTGGTCAAAGTGTAATTGTTTGACCAAAAAAATTAAGCCATGCCTTTAGTTTTGGGACGAAGGGAGAATTATATTTGTAATTTGTGATTACAAATTAGTAGTTGTATCATGTGTGTGCTACATTATCATGATTTAAGTGCTGAATTGTTGTTTTGCTTGCATTAAAAATGAGAAAATATCTTAGATAATTTTTTATACTATCATTCAGCAGGTACAGCTTTGTGCTTCGAATCGTGCTGCTTTTGGTTGTAGCTTGGATGACTTTGCTTACATTCAATTCTGCCTTGATAATTGTACCAATTTCACTGGGACGTGCGCTCTTTAATGCTCTTCCGCATTTGCCAATCACACATGGAATCAAGTGCAATGGTATGATAGTACTCAAAATAATTAGTTGGCTGATGATGGTATTCAATTTTGCTTGTCTTGTGCATGTAAAACTTAGACCTCTACGGCTAACTTCTTCTCTCTTACTTTTATAGATTTGTATGCATTTGTTATTGGAAGTTATGCTATTTGGACTGCCTTAGCTGGAGCTAGGTACTGCATTGAGCATGTCAGGACTGGAAATGCTACCATTCTTATTGGCCTAATTTGGAAATGGTGCGGCATTGCTCTAAAGAGTTCTGCTCTTCTGTCGATATGGGTAATTGCACATTACTGCTGATCTAATGTACTATGATTTCATGTGCTATTAAATATGTGCAAAACTTTATTCATGCCATCTCGGTTCTTATTGTTTATTCCTTCATATTTTTTTAGATATTCGTCATCCCAGTTTTAATTGGACTGCTTTTTGAACTTCTGGTGATTGTGCCTATGCGAGTGCCAGTGAATGAGAGTCCGGTTTTCCTCCTATATCAGGATTGGGCTCTTGGGCTTATCTTTCTGAAGATCTGGACTAGGCTGGTATGAAAAGCTATCTTCATCTGAGACTAGTATAAAGTTCAATCACATTTTATTATAACTAGATGACTTGGGAGATGTGCTAGCTAATGCGAGTGGAGCCATATTACACTTCTTCCTTTTGAAGGTTAAACAATAAAACAACAATCATCTCCTGAGAATTTTGGCAAACAAATATGTATATGTTTTGGGATGGAGGAAGTTCTTTTAATAGTATTTTCCTACCAAACAACTTCGTTCTTTGTTTATGCAATCATTTGGTGAAAACAACTAATATAATTAGGTGATCAGCTAACGGCTAGCGGTCAAATAAGGCCTTAGATTCATTTCCCTGTGCCCATAAAAATGTCTCGGCTCATTGCGTCACAATGTTGGCAAGCATGTAGATAGGACCTATGAATGATTTAAAAAAATTCATCTCATTATTCCTCATGAAGGTTGAAAGGCATTGGGCATAAAACATTGCCGCTATTTTTTTCTTTTGGAGAATTAGTTAGCACTACAAATTTAATCCCACCAACTTAACTACTTTGGATTATGGTGGTGATGCTGCTGCTGCTGATGATGATGAAACAAATGTAATGTTACGAATACTGCAAGTCATGTTTGTTTTAAACATCCCTTTTCTCTCCTAATAACAGGTAATGCTGGATCACATGATGCCATTGGTGGACGATAGCTGGCGAATAAAATTTGAGAGGGTGAAGCAAGACGGGTTCTCTCGGCTGCAGGGATTTTGGATCCTTCGGGAGATTGTCGTCCCGATCATAATGAAGCTTCTCACGGCGCTGTGTGTTCCTTATGTGTTAGCCAGGGGGGTTTTCCCGATACTCGGCTACCCTCTGGTGGTCAACTCTGCCGTTTACCGGTTTGCTTGGCTGGGATGCCTCGGCTTCAGCCTCTTGTGGTTCTGCGGGAAGCGATTCCATGTATGGTTCACCAACCTCCACAACTCAATCCGGGACGACCGCTATTTGATCGGCCGCCGGCTTCACGATTTTGGTGAAGTAGCACCACAATATGATTCAGACGACGACCAACTGGCTACAAATATGGGTAGGGTGAGGCACAGAATTGGTTATATGCAAGTTATTGATTAAGGATTAAGGATGAGAACCAAAAGAAAACAAAGAAAACAGAGGGAGAGATGTGAAGTACTGCTGCTTTGTGTTAATTGATTACTCGTCAATGAAGAAGGGGGGAGTTTGTTAATTGGTGAAAACTTCTGTGTTGGTCAATAATTTTTAGTTCGACTCTGGAAGTTTTGTGAATATATTTGTCTGATTGTGGCTTGAAAAGGTGTAAATTAGCTCTATATATACACTACAAACAGGTCTCCGTTACCGCTTTTAGTCCATATGCTCCTCTTGTTAACCTTTTTGTATCATTGATTTATGGTTGGTGTTTTAATTACTCTTTGCTTCACTTCATTTACCTTGTTTCACTTTTCTTTGATCAAACTAGACTCGTACCCGTGTGATGCACGGGCAGTAAAATAACTTAAATTTAATCATGGATTGGAATAAAAAAATGTTACAAAAATTTAAAAATTACAAATTTTATTAAAATTGCCCAAAATAAGGTATTATACAGTAAGGACCGTAGTTGATATGCAGTGTTATAAGTTTTGAAATACTTCTTTATAAACTACATTCGTAGTTTTGTTTGTTGACGGAATTTCTTCATTGCAAATCAAGATCTTTAACCCCTCGCGACTTGTAACACGTGAAATCGCAACATAGAGCTGACCATGACTGAAAACCATAATATTTCACTTAAATAGCTAAAAATAAGAAAGAATAGAGTAGTAAGACATAGAATGATGTTTAGAAGATAGGTAGTGTTTGGATTTTGTAATTTCATAACAAAAACTAATCTTGGTCATAATCATAATAGACATACAAATATTTACATCCTTAGCATTGTTCCAAAAAGCATGTCAGATAGATTACATACGAAGAGCTTTTTAATTTCTTCCAACATTAGAGATTCATACAATACAAAAGTGGCAAAATTAAATATCTTACGAAAATATTGATAATCTTAATCAAGGACATAAAGATCATTGAAATACTTTTTGTTTGGAATTTTAACTCGTTCAGATCGTCGTAGTAAAGTGGTGTGGGTATAGGTGGTGCCGGAATCACACAATGATCGCAAACGAAAAATAATCCCCATCCCACGTCACCAATTTGTAAGCATGTCAGATGACCACGTACGACAAAGCATTTCCAACAATCTTCCTTAAAATCTGAGTCTTGAATAGTCTTACACTTGTAACATGGGGTCAACCAACTGCTAATTCCTGTTTTAATTATGCAATACATAAACTAACTTAAAAATAAATTGTTATTTGTAAAAACAATTTAAAACCCGAATCATTTAATTGGTTTAGAAAGGCTGTTTTAGTAATAACAAATTTTATTTTCTATAAAAACCATGGACCATTATTTTTAAAATTTTTTGTGTTCTTCCAAATTTAAAAACCTACACCTAAGGATAGGAGAAGCCCAATTTACTCATTTCAATTAAAGCCAAACCTACGCAGCCCAGTTTGTTCAGCCCAATAACTATTAAAATATCTATCCCTACCCTAACCGTGGCCATGTTTTGGCCACACAAACACGCCGCTCTCAGTTCGAAGTCTCTCCATCTTCCGTTTTCGTCTCTTTGAGAACGCCGACGATGGAAGTAAGGAGAGAGAGACAGAGAGAGAGGGCTCCGAGAGATAGAGGATGTCATCGCCGGGTTGTCATCGCGGTCTTCACCGGTATCTTTATTTCATTGTTCATTAATATCAATTTTTTCCTCAGTTGATACTCCCATTCATTAATGTTTGAATTTTTGTTAGATCCGTTTATTTCTAAATGATTTCTAAATTTGAAAGCCCTTTTTTAAAACTTTAGAAACCCTTGAATATTTTAGATCTGTTTAGAACAACCATGCATGTGAATTTTTGTAAATGATTAATAATAAGTTTTTGCTTTATAAGTTTAAATCATCTTTTAAAATTACGGTAAATCGGTGGAAGAGAATATGAATTTTCTCCTTCATGCCTTGTTCTAAAGGCATGTTCATTCGTAAAAATATTTATTTATTTGATCATAATAAGATTAATTTCTAAATACTGGTACGTTAGATTTCAAGCCTAAATTTTGATGTTTTATTGAAGGAAAAATTCTAATTCTCATTTACTACTTGTAAATGTTTATAATGTCTTGTTTAATTCATAAATTACAATAATTTCTTAACATTATATTTACATTGATTTCGATAGGAGTTTTGTTGTATTTCCAGCATCAAGGTTTATATTTCCTTGTTTTCAAAAATTTATTCGTGACATGTTGCATTTAAAAGTCATGATTTTACATCTTTTGTTCTGACCAAATAAATGGGAGTGTAGATTAAAATAATGACAAAGTCATTGAACCTGTTTGTACATGTTCAGGTTCAATTGCACATATCAAACCTCATTCTGCTAGCGTATATATATACATACATATGTGTGTGTGTGTGTGTGTGTGTGTGTGTGTGTATGTTTTATTTTTTTCTTGAGCCAATAAAAAGTACGGAGTAGATGGAATGTTAAGATATTTTACAACAAACCATAAATATTTTTTTGGACAAATAAGATTATAAAATTTTGTAATTTTATAAACCTATTTCTGTGGATGGAATATTACATTTTTTATGCAATTAAATATTATTTATATTAATAAATAATATCCATATACCAACATTTGACAAACTAATATTTCTGATTTTTTTCTATTTAATACAATTTTCAGTTTGTTGTTGCTTGGTTCATTCTATACTTTTCACAAATTTCTATATATTTTTTAATCTTTTCAATAGGAATATATATATATATATATATATATATATATATATATATATATATATATATATATCTGTGTGTGTGTGTTTAATCTTTTTCTTGAGCCAACAAAAAGTAGATGTATTAACTGTAAGTGTACTCTCAAACCCAATTAACCGTGTGTATATTCCTTGGGCAACTAAAAAGTAAGTGTCTTAAATGTTAAGATATTTTACAACAAAGTGAACAAACCGTAAATATTTTTTTGGACAAATAAGATTATAAAATTTTGTAATTTTATAAACCTATTTCTGTGGATGGAATATAACATTTTTTATGCAATTAAGTATTATTTATATTATATATACCTCTATATATATATATATATATATATATATATATATGAGGTCATGAACAAAGACCTGAATTCCATAAACACCATTTTCCACAATTTGATTCTCAAAACTTTTTTTTTTCATTTTTTTGAGATGCGTGTGAATCCTCGTGCCCTATACAAAGAAAAAGAGTTTAGACTAGAAAAAGTCATTAAATAAATTACGATTAAGCGCAAAAAAATTGAGAATATTATACATGTTCATCGTGAAAAATGATCTCCATTGAATCTCCGCCTTTGGTCCAAACAGAAACAAAATACCCACGCACGGCCCGTAACTTGAACAACAAATTTGTTCAAGTGTTGTCAAGCTCGGCAACGGGAGACCACATGCTTAAGGAAGACGTTTGAGACATTTGATGATTTTTTTTAGGATGTTTGAGAAGTGAATTTGTAAGGAATGAAGTTTACATCATAATGCTAGAGTATTTATAATACATGTTCCATGATTTCTTTAACCATTCATTAAATGCTTTAGATATTAAAAATCTTTAAAATAGATGGATTTGACACAAAGTAAATTTTTTTAAAATCAGCTTAATGGAGCACTAAATCATGGTTACCAATGCAACTTTATAGAAGAGATAATTGAATAGACATAAAGTAAAAAGTAAATTTGATGTGTACAAAAGCTGAATCACGTCCACCAATGCAGGTCCATATCCGTCCAGCAAGCAGGCCCAAACCCGATTCAACTACATCTCACTTTTGGTGGGAACACTGTTCACGAATTGCACCTAGCATTGTATATAGGAGGATTACGAACTTTGATCTAATTTTTCAAAAAACGCATGATTAGGCCCTGTTTGGGAAGTGTAGAGTTCAGAGCCTGGAAGAGATGGGAGGGGGGTGGGGGTGGGGAGGGAGAGAATGAATGAGAAGGATTTCTTTCACCTTGTTTGGTTGGATGAAGGGAATGAATGTAGGGAAAAACTACAATTTTCTTCACCATGCTCTAATTAAAGCATGTACAATGTTGAGACAAAAATTAAATGTCACCCGATCATGTGAAATGTTTTAAGAAATTAAAAATTGCCTAATCAATGTCTGGCAAGGGGATGTAGTGGTATGTCATAGAGTGGCAAGTCATTGTTATAATCATTTTTATACTTTTTCATGTATTTTAATTATTAAAAATTGTTTTATTTTTTTCAAATAAATAATCTTAAAAATTGCTTCTTTCTTGTATAAAAAATTAAAATAAAAAAATAACATGTCATGAACAATCCTAACATCCCTCGCACCATCCCTTTTTTATTTACGAGTCTTTCAAAAAAAACGGTCACTTCTTAATTAAGGGTGCGTTCCATTCGCATGATACGATCTGATTTTTTTTTTGAAATTTTGATCCAATTTGATATAAGTTTAATTTAAATTGAAATTAAAATTATTATTATAGGTATAATAATAGTAATAATAATAGAAATATTAATAATAATAATAGTAATAGTAATAATAATAATAATAGTAAAAAAAATAGTAATAATAACAATAATAATAGTAATAATAATAATAGCAATAGTAATAGCAATAATAGCAATAGTTATAGTAATAATTATAATAATATGAATTGTAATAATAATAGTAATAATAATTATAATCATAATAATAGCAATAGTAATAGTACCAATAATAGTAATAATAATAACAGTATTAATTTTTCTTAAATTTGATCTGATTGGATCTAATCTGGTCTGACTTGGTCTAATTTTGTTTTAATAAGAATAAGTATTAAGTAAAAAAAAAGTTGAATGGAACCATAGTTGGCGTCTAGACAAGGTTTTATGGACGCCAAATTGGTCGCCTAGCTTTTTTTGTGGAAACACGGAAGAAGAAGATGACAGGAAAAAGACGGAGAGAAGACGAAGGAGACGAAGAGGATATGAAGAAGACGAAAGAGAGAGAGACTTACTATTGGAAGAAGACCGACTTTATCTTCCTCGCCGATGCTAATTCAGTGTCGTGAGATTTCCAACATCTTCCTCTAAAACCTCCGACTCTCTCTAGTTATTTAAGTTAACTAATTTGGGCTGAATTTATTAAAAGAGTTATGGGCTTTTACACTTATTAATGGTAAATACTAATATTTAATATTTAATATCACAAATTTAAAAATTAAAATTTTAAATTTTAAATGTAAAATGTAAAATTTTATGTTTTTAAATTTTAAATTTTAAATTTCAAATTTTTATTTTATATTTTCGATTTTAAATTTTAATTTTTTAAATTTTAAACTTAAATTTTTAATTTTTAATTTTATATATTAAATATTAAAGTTTAAGTATTAATTTTTAAGTTTTTAGTTTGTAATTTTTAATTTTTAGTTTTAATTTTTATATTTTAAATTTAAAGTTTAAATTTATAATTTTAAATTTACAAAAATAGAAGTGTTTTGGGGAAACAAAAAACGTGAAAGAGAAATTGTTTTAGAAAGCAGATGGAGTAAAAATTAATTTTTTTGAGAAAATATTTTTCTTTGGAAATCATTCAAGGGAAATATTTTACTCACCAATCAAACAGAACCCAAGTCTTAAATTCTGGACTAATCGCGTAATCTGATTTGTAAAGTACTCCGTAACAAATAGTGGTGCATTTCTTCATTTTTCCTTCCCATGTGTTTTCTTTTTGAAAAAAAAAAGTTTGACATTTTCCCATTAAGAAATTACAATCCAATTCATCATTTTTTCTGGAAAACATAATCAGCATCGTTTACGGAATATTATAAGAAAGATGTGAGTTTGATATCAAAATTTGACACTAAATGTTTCACAAGAGTGATGTGTGCATAGTTCCAAGGTCTATATTTTGAATGTGAGAAATCTCATATTTTCATATAAATATGTAACGTGCAATCAAACATTATTTTCTTGGCCTTAAAAAAAATTATTTGTGAAACGGTAAATTCTTCCGTCAACCTAAAATTCATGTTCATTTTATAAACCTTATTATATTTGTAGCTTAAAAGAAATAGACAATTTTCAAACTAGAAAATATCTACATGAAAGCACATGGAAATGTGAGAAACTCTACATTTTAAATATGAATCTTGAAATCATATAAGAATCACTCACTAACTATATGTATGTGTCATATATTATGTTACTAGAGTATTTTAAGAAAAAATGGTTATCGAAAATATATAAAAATAATATAAACTCATGAATTAAAAGTTATGTAGAAATTAGTGGAGTGAATTTAGTATTGTAAAATTTGCACTGAATAGGTCTAAAATATAAGTCATTTCCCAATATAGGACTTAAACTTTTTTATTTTCTAAATAGGACTTAATAATGACCAGTGAGAAGAATAATGTCCAAGTGATGCTGGATATTTAGTTGAATAATGACTAATAGATAATGACCAATAGTCCTACGTTAGGAAATAAAAACATATAGTCCTATATTAAGAAAGTTATTATGTTTTAATCCTATTTAGGTAAATTATCCTTTGGTATTTGGGTGGGGAGTGACTATCAACCACCCTAATATTTTTTACTTGGTCCGTCCCTGAGTGTTTGTCCACTTTTGACTTTTGGAACTGTTCATCTAAGCACTTTGACTCATCAAATTCTCTCAATGTGTAAGCCTAAAAATAGTCGTGTGTGATCTTGTTCGATTTGTCTTAACATATAGATTATTAATATATAATTTTTATAATTTTTTAATATACAAATTACACGATAAAATGGATTAAAGAAGTGCATTGGATGGTGTGCAAAAATGAAAGTGGACAAACACTCAGGGACATAGGGCCTGTTCTTTTGGACTTGAACTCTTAACTTCCAGTTTTTTCCAGTTCCTTCCAATTCTTTCCAGTTTCTTTCAGTTTCTTCCAGTTCTTCCAGTTTTTTCCAGTTTCTTCCAGTTTCTTTCAGTTCATTCCAGTTTCTTCTTGCTGTTTCTTCTAGTTTTTTCCAATCTCTTCTAGTTTTTCTTGTTTTTTCCAGTTTCTTCTAATTTCTTCCAACTATATTTAATTTCTTCAAATTCTTTCTACTTTCTGACAAATCACTCTAAAAAAATATATTATTATTATTATTATTATTATTATTATTCTTACAGTTTTTTTAATTATAACTTTTATGTTGATAACTATAGTTTATAAATTATTTCATTTTTGTCATCTCACTATAAATTATTTCATTTTGTCATCTCACTATTTTAAAAATTATGGTTAAATAGTTATATACACCCTCCTTCTCTAAATATTCACAACATTTGCTTTTTCAACAGTCGCGGGAACTTTTGTTTATTTCGATGTTTTCATTGATTATTTGATAAAATAAAATATTTTTGACACCTCTTATTTCGAAGAACTTTTCATGTAGTTTTTTAATATGTAAATTTTAATTTTTATTTCTATACCAATATGTAAATAAAATGAATTGAAAAAATTTAATATTTTGTCTCGGGAATACAAATGTGGCAAATAATTTGGGACGGAGGGAGCAGAATATTTTTTAATCTAAATTTATATAAGGTAAACATCAATATTTTAATCTAAAATATAGTACCTTCAATTAAGTTTAACTACATTGTAGAATATTAAGTGCTAGTTCATCTCTAAACTGTTTCATTGCATCTTTCGTTTGTTCATCAAACAGCATCACCTTGGGCCTATCTTGAGTTGTTTGCTGCCTTAGTGAAATTGGTATTCCCTTTCGATGAACATTTTGATATTTATACTAATTTTATATTCTAATTATTTAACATTTTGATATTTATGCTAATTTTATATTCTAATTATTTTTTTAAACTATCTTTTTATGTATGAAAATAATATTCGTAATATTTTTTTTATTTTAAAGACAATCATTTAGATAACGTAATAACACCACCACTACCACCACCACCACCACTAACAACAACAACAACAACAACAATAATTTATATCAACAAGAATCAGAATGAGAATAATTTAAAACCACACATAAAAAATTTTTAAAAAACTTTTTTTAGATTTTACAATTTATTCTAGTTTTTTGAGTTTCTTTTAATTTTTTCCAGTTTTTCCAGTTTCTTCCAGTTCCTTCCAGTTTCTTCCAGTTCTTCCAGTTCTTCCAGTTTCTTCCAGTTTTTTCCAGTTTTTTCCAATTTCTTCCAGTTTCCATCTCTTTTTTTCCAGTTCTAAAGAACAGGCTCGTAGTACGGAGTAGGAAGTAACGGAGTAATTTTTTAAGTTTTGATATAGGGAGTAATATTTTTTACTCGTTAATAAATTTAATTGTAAGTGTTAAATTTTGGACTAGTGGTGTAATCTGATTTGGAAGTAATCCGTGACAATTACTCCATGTGTTCATTTGTTCATTTTTCGTTCCCATGTGTTGTCTTTTTTGAGGAAAAAAAGAGTTTGACAAAAAAAAAAGTTGACCTTTTCCCATAAACAAATTACCCTCCAAAAACGTCATCAGTTTCGTTTACGGAGTATTTTAGCAAAAATGTTAAAAACATGTTAGTTTGATATTAGAATTTGATACTAAGTGTTTCACAAAAATGACTTAAAAACAATAATGATCTATATTTGTCACAAATTGTGTTACCAGAGTATTCTAAAAAATGATTAACGAAAATATATAAAAAAAATTAATTTGATATGTGAACAATAAAATGAGACATTTTCGTCAAAACTTATTCGTTCCAAACTTAATTTAATAATGTTTGATATGATTCAAATCTTTTTGGTATGTTCTGATCAGATTTGATTCCAGTTAAAATTTGAGTTGTTTCTGGTCTTGTTTTAGTCTTTCGAATATGAATTTTTCTGATTTGATATGATTCAAATAAAAATAATTACTTTGTACTCTACATTATTAATCAATTGTTAATACAAAACATATGTTTCCTAGAACTTTTACACTATCTTCGGTTCAAGAAATTTAGAAAAAAAGTAAAAGAAAATGGTTTTCTTTCATTTTTCTCACCAAAATGGAAGAAATTTGGTTTTCTCTCTTTTTAGTACATTTTATCTTCTCATTTGCTTTTCTTTTCATTTTTCTTTTCTTTTCTTATCTAACCAAACATGAACTAATTGATTTCCATTTCTTTTCCTTTTATTTTGCCTTTCAAATTCCTTAGACCAAACGTAATATCATGCAATTTGTTTTTTGGATTCAATCACAAAAATCAAGTTCTCTTCGATCTTGGAGACATAGTAAATTAAAAGCGGAATAATGTTGTGATACAGTTGAATGAGAATATATAATGTCATGTCGTTACATTACAAAATCTTATTTTCGGAATAAAAAATTACTCTCTCTATTCTCAAAAACAATTTTCTTTCATTTTTTTCACTTCCAACAAAACACTTCCATTTTTACCCTTACTTTTTCATATCTTACCTATCACATCATACTTTATCTCTAATAATCTATCCATCGCATCTTACTTTTACCTATCACATCAAGGGCAAAATTGGAAAGTCAACTACAATTTAATACTTCCTTATTTTTACACAAAGTCAAAAGAGGAACACTTTTTCCAAATGGAGGGAGTATTACTTTTATTTTGAATATAAGAGCTACACAGTACTCAATCCCCATTCTATATTGATTGTCTATTAACATTTTTCTTAGTATACTTCATTTTTAATTGTAATAAAGAGTAATAATAGATATTTAATACTTCCTCTATCCCAAAAAGATTATTTAAATTTTTTGGTAAATTGTGGCACCTTTTTATCATAAAATATGGAAAAAAAATATTCAATTATAATGAAAAATTAGTAAAATTCAATTTATTTTAAAATATAATTTAGAAATATCAATTTTTCATAATATTTAATGATTTTAAACTAATATTTTTGTGGTTAAAAAAAGTTATAACTTGACTAAAAAAGTCAAACCGTGACCATCTTTTAAGAACAGAGAGTACGATCAATTTCTTCTTAAACAAGTTAAGTCTACCCTCGTGCCTATATATATATTGAAATTGATAGTGCACAACTCATTCCATATCTCCGTACACATAATATTGCTTTGAAGAGAGAAAAAAAAAGGATTCAATCTCTGAGAAAATGGGCCAAATCCACGTTTTCTTTATCCCGGTGATGGCTCAAGGCCACATGATTCCCACACTGGACATGGCCAAGCTCTTCGCTTCCCGCGGCGTCAAGTCAACTATAATCACCACCCCACTGAACCGGACCGTTTTCGCCGGAGCCGTCCAAAAACAGACCGGGTTGGGTCAGGAGATCGAGCTCCGTCTCCTCGATTTCCCCGCCGCCCAGGTCGGCTTGCCGGAGGACTGCCAGCGGTTCGACCAGCTCGCCTCCCACGACGACCTTCCCAAGTTCATGAAGGCCTGCTCCATGCTCCAGGAGCCCTTCGAGCGGCTCCTGGAGGAGCTCCGCCCGCACTGCGTCGTCGCCGACACGTTCTTCCCCTGGGCCACGGCGTCCGCCGCCAAGTTCGACATCCCGAGCCTCGTGTTCCACGGGACCAACGCCTTCTCCTTGTGCGCCACGCACAGCCTCAACACCCACAAGCCGTACCTGAGCGTCTCCTCCGATTCGGATCTGTTCGCGATTCCGGATCTCCCGCACCAGGTGAAGCTCACCCGATTGCAGGTTTCTCCCTTCTCACGCGGCGTCCCGGGAGAGGAATCCCCCATGTCGGGTATCATGAAACAGATTAGCATGACGGAGGAGACCAGCTTCGGGGTCATCTTCAACAGCTTCTACGAGCTCGAACCGGAATATGCAGAGCATTACAGGAATGTTCTTGGTCGGAGGTCCTGGTTTGTGGGGCCGCTTTCCCTCTCTAACAGGTTAGAAATTAAAACTAATTTTGTATTGAAATCCGATTAGGAATTTTAAATTAATTAAATTCCGGAGCTCAATAAATAAATAAATAAATGTACGTGTGTAAACACTACAGGGACACAGAGGACAAGGCCCAGAGGGGGGAGAAATCCTCAATCGGCGAGAAAGAATGTTTGGAATGGCTTGATTCCAAGAAACCCCACTCGGTGGTTTACGTTTGTTTCGGAAGCGTTGCCAGCTTTGCGGATTCTCAGCTCCGGGAAATGGCCGCCGGGATCGAAGCTTCCGGGCAGGAGTTCATCTGGGCGATAAGAACACCAGCCGGGGAGGAGGAATGGATGCCGGAAGGATTCGAGGAGAGGACCAAAGGGAAGGGGTTGGTCATACGAGGATGGGCCCCGCAAGTGCTGATTCTCGACCACGGATCAGTGGGCGCGTTCGTGACACACTGCGGGTGGAACTCGACGCTGGAAGCGGTGTGTGCGGGCGTGCCCATGGTCACCTGGCCGGTCTTCGCAGAGCAGTTCATCAACGAGAAGCTGGTGACGGACATTCTCCAGACGGGTGTAGGGGTGGGGTCCAAGAAGTGGAAAAGATTGGGAAGTGAAGGGGTAAAGAGAGAAGCGGTTTCTGAGACAATCAAGAAGGTGATGGTTGGGGAGGAGGCGGATGAGATGAGGAACAGAGCCAAGGCGCTGAAAGAGAAGGCGAGAGAGGCGGTCGAGGAAGGTGGGTCTTCTCACTCGGGTTTGAGTGATTTGCTTGATGAATTGAGGACTTACCATAATGCTAAACCCTAATAAAATCGATGTGGGGTGACCGTTCGATCGATTTTGAAAGATTCTGAAGATGAGATTCATTTCCCTTTTTATTTTGATGCATTCCATGTTCTACTCTCTATACATGTCTTCATCAGTCCCACGTTATTAATTATTGTTACTCATTGTTATGTTGTGTGACACAATCTAGAAAGATGGCATTAGTGCTGCTCTAGGCTAATTGTGTTGCTAATTATGTTGTTTATCTTCTATCAACCTGTTTTGTTTCATTCACCTTTTTTGCATTTTAATGGGTTTACATGTGAGCATTCTTTTCATGAAATGGCTCATTTTTATATTACAAATACACTAAAATCCATGTAATAAACATGAACCTTAGATCCACGAAAGAATTTGCCTTTAATTTAATATGCTTCTAGAATAGAAGAGTTTAACATTATGGTAGGTCCTCAATTCATCAAGCAAATCACTCAAACCCGAGTGAGAAGACCAACCTTCCAATGCCTTCTCTTTCAACGCCTTGGCTCGGCTCCTCATCTCCTCTGACGCCTCCCCAACCATCACCTTCTTGATCTCCTCCGCAACCACTTCTCTCTTCACCCCGTCACTTCCTGATCTCTTCCACTCCTTGGACCCCACCCCCACACCCGTTTGGTCTGTCACCAGCTTCTCGTTGATGAATTGCTTCGCGAAGACCGTCCAGGTGACCATGGGCACCCCGGCACACACCCCTTCCAGCATGGAGTTCCACCCGCAGTGTGTCACGAATGCACCCATTGATTCGTGGTTGAGAATCAGCACTTGCGGGGCCCCCCTCTCTTATGATTAGCCCTTTCCCTCGTGTCCTCTCCTTGAATCCTTCCGGCATCCATTCCTCCTTCTCCCATGCTGGTGTTCTTATTGCCCAGATGAACTCCTGGAAGCTTCGATCCCGGCGGCCATTTCCCGGAGCTGAGAATCCGCAAAACTTGCAACGCTTCCGAAACAAACGTAAATGCAATCAGAAACAAACGTAGATCATATCAGGCCAGATCGTACGAGATCAAATCAGAAACATCTTTAATTATAAATGCAATCAGATCAGATCAAGCCATATTAGATAAGATTAGATCTTTAAAAAATTAGATCAAATAAGTCGAACGGAAAGTACCATAATTTGAGAAAACACCTTATTAGAAAGGACTATTTTGGAAATTTACTCTAAAAATAATAACATATACTCCATTTATCTCAAATTAAACATTTTTACTATTTATTTTCTAGAATAATTTCTTTCGTAAGTTAAAAAAATCCAAAATAAAAAACAAAAATAAAAATGTGGAAAAACGAAATGAAAAAAATTCAAACATGCAAAAAGAATCTTATACAAAGAGAAATATTTAGAATACCTAAAAAAGTCCTTAGAATTATGATGTTTAAAAAGGATATTCGTTTTTTATTTTTTTGTTTATTTTATTTTTTATTTTTCCTCGGTTTTAAAATTCTCAAAAAAAGTTTTTGCTTTTTTATTTCAGAAGATAAAAAACCAAAAATGTTAATTTGAGACTTACAGATGCAGTATATGTTACTCCCTCTGTCCGGAAATGTTTTTCTCATTTGACTTTTCACAGTCTTCAATATTGCGCTTTGTCCATTAATATCTATATATATATACATAGATATATTTTATAAAAATTTGATATTTGAAAACTACGTTTCATTATGAATATATTGATATTAAATATACATAATAATACAAAGTGTTTTTTCTAAAAATTGTAGTCAAAGTTTACAAACTTTGACCAAAAAAAGTCAAATGTGAAGAACATTTCCGGACGGAGGGAGTAGTTTTTGTTTTTTTAAACAAAAATGATTTTAAATTTTAAGAACATTATTAAAACAATTTTAAAAAGAAATTTAAATAACATTTGTTTATAAAAGAAAAAAATAAAAAAGGGGAAAAAATAAATGAAAAATAAAAATGAACACCAATGGCCCCTATGGTTTTTTCAGCAATCGCAGAAACTTTTGTTTATTTCTACGTTTCCATTGGTTATTTGATAAAATAAAATATTGTTGACACATCTTATTTCGAAGAACTTTTCATGTAGTTTTTTTATATGTAAATTTTATTTTTTTATTTCTATACCAATATGTAAATAAAATGAATTAAAAAAACTTAATATTTTACCTCGGTAATAGAAATATGAGATATATTTTGCGACCGAGGGAGTATATATTTTTCCAAACCATGGGAGTACGGGTGCTATGGCCTATTATGTTTCCTAGAAAGTTTATACAGTTTTTTTATTCAATCACAAAATTCAAGTTCCCTCGGATTGTGGAGGCGTAGTAAAGTCAAAGGGAAATAATGTTGTGAACTTGATTTTAATCATGATTTGCAAATACTCTAGCAACTCCAATGGGAGGGGTATATGAAAGGGTAAAGAGGAATATTTGTGATATATACATCTTTTCATTAAAAATTATTCTTCAATGGGAGAGGTAAATACGAAGGTATTAGGGCATCCACAGTAGTAGCATCTCTTATTAGATGTCCAAATATGGACCCCACTTCAAAGATGTTATTCTAGCATCTCTCCTAACATCCAACTGCTCCAATGCTGGCATCTCATTTAGATGTCTAAACATTTGTTTTATTACATATTTTAGTGTGTCCTACTTCCATATATATAAAATAATCTTTTATTTTTATTTAAAAATTGGTATATAAATAAAAAATAAAACTTATATATTTAAAAAGTACATTAAAAGATCTATAAAACAAGATGTGACGAGAATATTTTATTTCATCAAATAATCTAGGAAAACACACAAATAAACAAAAAGTTCCGCAATTTTTAAATAGTGTGAAAATATTTAGGTACGGAGGGAGTATTAAATAATTAAAGCTTTTATTAATACATTGCCAACAACACACCACGATAATAAATGAAAAAAACTATATTTTAAAACACTCAGTTGGTTTGTGTAATTATTTTAAAACACTTAATTGGTTTATATAATTATATTAAAACACTCAATAACCAATTGGTTTGTATAATTATATTAAAACACTCATATAGTCATACTGAATAGGAACTTAATTTAAAAAAAAAAGTCATTGCAATTTTGCTAGCTAAATTCTAAGAAAAAGCTATCAATAAAAACCCTCTACACTAATTAAAAGAAACAAATAAATAATAAAAATGACACATGGCACATTAACTATTGGAACACTATATTAAAGTAATTAAAGGAAGTAGTAATTTCAAGTTGGAACATCGGTGCTCAACCTAGCATCTTCTCTTCTCTCTCTTCATTGGGCATCTTTATTGAGCATCTACCTACAATGATTGCATCTCTTAACATTACATTCTCTCTCATCTAGGCATCTCACTTGAGCATCCCATTGGAGATGACCTTATACCTTCTTTAATTTTGAAGAGGTATCTTTACCTTCTTTCATTTGGGGAGGTATATCAATTTTCCCACCTTTTAAATTTATTTCATCAATTACTTTAGTTATTGTATTTTTGCTTGAATGTATTATTATAAATTATTACTCCCTCCGTCCTAAAATTTTCTTCCCAGAGCACTATTCCAACTTCACGGGAATTTATATTTATTTGTGTATTTTCATGGCCTATATGATAAAATAAAATATTCTTGTCACCACTTGTTTTGTTGAACTTTTAATGTAGTTTTTAAATATGTATGTTTTATTTTTTATTTCTATACCAATATTTAAATAAAATAGATTGAAAAATCTTGGGATTTTTCAACGTTTTGCGCAACGGGAAGAAAAATATAGGACGGAGGGAGTAATTTGTATCTTTGTCTTTGTAAAACTTAACGAGTCAAGAATTAAGAAAAAAGGATACTTTGTTTTTTAATATTGCACTCTGTATTTTTAAGTTTTTTCTATTCGGGTATTTATAGTTTTACATGTGTAATTAGACATAATGTATATTTAATTATTTCAAAACTGACATTCTAATTTTTTTTCCCCAATAAATTAGTTGTATTTTTATAAAATCTTTAAATTTAAAAATTTAATCAAGAAGAAACAAAGGCAACAAACCTCAAATTTACCTCCCCATGATTTATTTAAGAATGTATATTTTCTTTTTTAATAATTAAAATTTGATTTAAGAATGTAAATCAACTAATTTTTTCCCAATAATGTATGTAGATGGATTTTTTCCCTCTTTTGCCTTTTGATTTACCTTTCCCCATTGGAGTTGCACACTTTTTGGAAAGGTAAACTTGATCATTTGGAAAGGTAAATGAGATATATACCTATTCAAGACAACTCTTACCATTGGAGTTGCTCTCATCAAATTCAATGAAACGAATTAAAGCAGGTTGAGTGATGATAAACAACACAATTAGCACTAGAGCAGCACCGTGTCAGACAACATAACAATGGGTAACAATAAGAACGTGGGATTGATGACAACATGTATAGAGAGTAAAACATGGAATGTATCAAAAAAAAGAAAGAAGAAGAAGATGATTCTCATCATGAGAATCCTTCAGAACCGGTTGGACGATCACTCGAGTGATAATCCTTCAGAGTGCATTGTGATAAGTCCTCAATTCATCAAGCAAATCAGTCAAACCCGAGTGAGAAGACCCACCTTCCTCGACCGCCACTCTCGCCTTCTCTTTCAGCGCCTTGGCTCTGCTCCTCATCTCCCCCGACTCCTCCCCGACCATCACCTTCTTGATCGCCTCCGCAACCGCTTCTCTCTTCACCCCGTCACTTCCTGATCTCTTCCCCTCCTTGGACCCCATCCCTACACCCGTCCGAAGAATGTCCGTCACCAGCTTCTCGTTGATGAACTGCTCTGCGAAGACCGGCCAGGTGACCATGGGCACGCCCGCACACACCCCTTCCAGCATCGAGTTCCACCCGCAATGTGTCACGAACGCGCCCACCGATCCATGGTCGAGAATCAGCACTTGCGGGGCCCACCCTCTTATGATCATCCCCTTCCCTCTCGTCCTCTCCTCGAATCCTTCCGGCATCCATTCCTCCTTCTCCCCTGCTGGTGTTCTTATCGCCCAGATGAACTCCTGCCCGGAAGCTTTGATGCTGATGAACAAAAGGGTGTTGGCCAAGAGAATAATAGTGTTGAGATGAAGGAATATAATGAAGCTCATGGGAATGTCTCCAAGGTGTAAATATGCCTAGTCTAGCTAGTAGTAGTTTTTAATTGATGAGAACTAAAAAAAGAAAAAGGGTAGAAAAGGAATCTCAGAGGGGAAAAGGTTGCACTTGCCAAGTTGTATAGTTTGGTTCCCAATCCTTGTAGCAATTGGACTCTCAGTTCAAGATCCCCATGTATATGGAAATTCTAATTAATTTGGAATCAAATATAATATAATGGTTTATTTTGGGGTTTAAACTACCTATTTGTTCTCTCGTAGATTTATTTTGATTGAAACTAAAACTCTAGGGACAATGGCCCTCTTTGACACACAATTTGATGGGATAATTTTTTAGTGGAAAATTATTTTTTTGTGTAATGATTAGTTAAGAGCTATTAGAGAAATGTTTGATGAATCACTCTTTTTAGATAAAAAGTTAGATTATAAAAAAGAGGAATTGTAAAGTTAGACCATTTCAATCGGGTCAGGATTCATATAAAAGTTTATTCAGGTTCGAGCTCCGTAGATACAAAAGTATTAGTCTTTCAACCTACATTAATTATAGTAAAATAATACAGAGTATATATTATCATGTCGTTTACTCCGAAATACATAAGTATAAAATTCAGATATACTACGGGGTGGGATCCAAGGAGTGGAAGAGATTAGGAAGTGACGGGGTGAAGAGAGAAGTGGTTGCAGAGGCGATCAAGAAGGTAATGGTTGGGGAGGAGTCGGAGGAGATGAGGAGCCGAGCCAAGGTGTTGAAAGAGAAGGCGTTGGAAAGTGGGTCTTCTCACTCGGACTTGAGTGATTTGCTTGATGAATTGAAGACTTACCATAATGTTAAACTCTTCGATTCTAGAGGCATACTAAATTAAAGCCTAATTTTTTTCGTGGACCTAGGGTCCATGTTCATTATGTGGATATTAGTATATTTGTAATATAAAAGAATTGAACCTTTTCAAGAAAATATGCTCACATGAAAACTCATTACAATGTGAAAAAGGTGAATAATGTTGTGATTTACTTAAATTCGTGTTAAGTACTCTATATCATGATTTGCAAACACTTTAAATACGTGTAATGAAACAAAACAGGTTAACAGAAGATAAACAACATAATTAGCAACACAATTAGCCCTAGAGCAGCACTAATGCCATTTTTCTAGATTGTGTCACACAACATAACAATGAGTAACAATAATTAATAACGTGGGAGTGATGACGACATGTATAAAGAGTAAAACATGGAATGCATCAAAACAAAAAGGGTAATGAATCTCATCTTGAGAAATCTTTTAGAACCGGTCCACCCGACAGATTTTATTAGGGTTTAGCATTATGGTAAGTCCTCAATTCATCAAGCAAATCACTCAAACCCGAGTGAGAAGACCCGCCTTCCTCGACCGCCACTCTCGCCTTCTCTTTCAGCGCCTTGGCTCTGTTCCTCATCTCCCCCGACTCCTCCCCAACCATCACCTTCTTGATCGCCTCTGCAACCGCTTCTCTCTTCACCCCGTCACTTCCCGATCTTTTCCACTCCTTGGATCCCACCCCCACACCGGTCCGAAGAATGTCCGTCACCAGCTTCTCGTTGATGAACTGCTCTGCGAAGACCGGCCAGGTGACCATGGGCACGCCCGCACACACCCCTTCCAGCGTCGAGTTCCACCCGCAGTGTGTCACGAACGCGCCCACCGATCCGTGGTCGAGAATCAGCACTTGCGGGGCCCACCCTCTTATGACCAGCCCCTTCCCTTTGGTCCTCTCCTCGAATCCTTCCGGCATCCATTCCTCCTTCTCCCCTGTTGCTGTTCTTATCGCCCAGATGAACTCCTGCCCGGAAGCTTCGATCCCGGCGGCCATTTCCAGGAGCTGAGAATCCGCAAAGCTCGCAACGCTTCCGAAACAAATGTAAACCACCGAGTGGGGTTTCTTGGAATCAAGCCATTCCAGACATTCTTTCTCGCCGATTGAGGATTTCTTCCCCCTCTGGGCCTTGTCCTCTGTGTCCCTATTGTTCACACACATCTATTTATTGAGCTCATAATCGGATTCCAATACAAAATTTGGTTTTAATTTCTAACCTGTTAGAGAGGGAAAGCGGCCCCACGAACCAGGACCTCCGACCAAGAACATTCCTGTAGTGCTCCGCATATTCCGGTTCGAGCTCGTAGAAGCTGTTGAAGATGACCCCGAAGCTGGTCTCCTCCGACATGCTAACCTGTCTCATGAACTCCGACATGGGGGATTCCTCTTCCTGGCCGCCGCGTGAGAAGGGAGAAACCTGCAATCGGGTGAGCTTCACCTGGTGCGGGAGATCCGGAATCGCGAACAGATCCGAATCGGAGGAGACGTTCAGGTACGGCTTGTGGATTTTGAGGCTGTGCGTGGCGCACAAGGCGAAGGAGTTGGTCCCGTGGAACACGAGTCTCGGGATGTCGAACTTGGCGGCGGCGGCCGTGGCCCAAGGGAAGAACATGTCGGCGACGACGCAGTGCGGGCGGAGCTCCTCCAGGAGCTGCTCGAAGGGCTCCTGGAGCAAGGAGCAGGCCTTCATGAACTTGGGGACTTCTTCGTCGGAGGCGAGCTGATCGAGCCGCTGGCAGTCCTCCGGCAAGCCGACCCGGGCGGCGGGGAAATCGAGGAGACGGAGCTCGATCTCCTGACCCAACCCGGTCTGTTTATCTACGGCTCCGGCGAAAACGGTCCGGTTCAGTGGGGTGGTGACTATAGTTGACTTGACGCCACGGGAAGCGAAGAGCTTGGCCATGTCCAGTGTGGGAATCATGTGGCCGTGAGCCATCACCGGGACAAAGAAAACGTGGAGTTGACCCATTTTTTCAGAGTTTGAATCCTTTTCTTTTTTCCTCTTTAAAGCAATAATATTCTGTATATGGGTGAGTGGTGCACTATCAATACATAGCCCACTTCTCTTATAATGGGGGGTACGCTTAACTTGTTTAAGAAGAAATTGTGAACATCTTATTTCCTTTGTTCTTTCAATATTATCACATTTTGATTTTTTTGATCAAATCATGACATCATTTAACCACTACTTAAATATAATTTAAAATAATTAAATATTCTAAACATTTGATGTTTCAAAACTATATTTTAAAATAAATCTAATTTTACTATAATTGAACACATTTTCCATAATTCGAGATCAATATGGCGTCATAGTTTATCCAAAAAAATTAAACTGTGACAATTTTTTGAGACAGAGAGAGTATTAAGTATCTATTATTATTCTTTATTACAATTAAAAATGAAATATACTAAGAAAAGTGTTAATAAACAGTTAATATAGAATGGAATGAGTAAACCTCTAGCTCTTATATTCATAATAAAAGTAATACGTAGTATGTTTTTATTCCGAATATAAGATTTTGTAATGTAACGACATGGAACTATATATTTTCATTCAATAGTATTTTTTGGTATTATATCTTGAAATTAAAAATATTGTAAATCTTATTTTCGGGTAAAAACATGAAATTCTTATTTTCGTTTATTCATATAATTTATTCATATTTTAGTTTTTCTTCCTCTTCTTTAAACTATGCTTGGTTCAAAGAATTTGAAAAAGCTAAGAAAAAAATAAGGATAGAAAAATATTTTTTCTTATTTTGTCAGAGAGGAAACAAAAATATGAAAAATAAAAAATAAAAAAGGCAAAATATAATTAGAAGAGAGATAAAAAACCAAATTTCTTATATTTTGACATGTAAAATAAAAAAAAACTTTATTTTCTATTCTTCTCTTTCCTAATTTTTTTGAACCAAATACTTGCATAATTTTTATGTTTGAATAGTACGGGGTAATTTATTTCAAACGGCTAGACTCATGCCAACGTCACGAAGATAATCTGGAACGAGGTGATGTCATGGCTTACATTCCCTCTTTCATTTAGTTTTCCAAATTATTACTCCTTCCGTCCTATAATGATCTTCCCGGTTCATTTTACGAAGTTTGACTGACTTTATTTTCAATTCAATTTATTTGATTGTAGGTGTAAAATTAAAAATTAAAATTTATATATTTAAAAACTACTTCAAAAGTTCTAGGAAAAATTGATATAAATACTCCCAGAAATTTGAAATTTTACAATAATACTTCCAAATTTAATAAAAGACTCTGGTGCTCCCAATTAAACTATAAGTTTACATTGCTACTCCCACTATTCCTAACCAGCTTTTCTTATGCTTACATGTAAGTAATTATGCTTAGTTGACATCTTAGTTGTTTTTTTTGTTTTAATAAGAGAAAAAAATTATATAAATACTCCCTGAAATTCATAATTTTACAATAATCTCTCAAAACCAAATAAAGACTCCAGTACTCTAAAAAATATCTTCCTTTTACGTGTTATGATGTTTAATAAAAGTGGTGTGAAATCAAACAATAAAATTATATATCTAAAAACTACATTATAATATCTATAAAACTAGTAATGATATAATTATATTATTTTATCAAATACATAATTAAAATAGATAAGCAAAGTAAATAAAATTTGATCTTGTTAATACTCTTAATAGTGAATGAGAAGATAATTTTTGGACGGAGGGGTATTTTTTATTAAAATATAAAAAACTACTTAAGATGCCAATTAAGCTCAATTAATTAATCTTTAATATTACTAAAAAAATTATTTTTACATATTAGTATATTAGTTTTTAATATGTAATTTTTATTTTTAAATTTCACACCATTTTTCATATAAAATACTTTAAAAATAATTTCAGTAAAATATAGTAACGTGAAACGAGAATATACTTTTAGGAGAACTGGAGTTTTTATTTGATTTTGGGAGAATTATTGTAAAATTTTGAATTTCTATGAGTATTTATATAATTTTTTCCTCTTATTAAAACAAAAAACAACAACTAAGATGTCAATTAAGCATAATTACTTACATGTAAGCATAAGAAAAGCTGATTAGAGATAGTAGGAGTAGTAATGTAAACTTATAGTTTAATTGGGAGCACCAGAGTCTTTTATTGAATTTGGGAGTATTATTGTGAAATTTCAAATTTCTAGGAGTATTTATATCAATTTTTCCAAAGTTCTACAAAACAAGTTGACAAGACTATATTATTTTATCAAATACCTAATGAAAATAGGTAAAGAAAGTGATTAAAGTTTGACCGGGTAAAAAGTGTGTGGGAAGAACATTATAGGACGGAGGGAGTATATTAATAATACATGGGTAATTACCTAAATAGGACTAAAACATAATGACTTTCTCAATATAGGATTATATGTTTTTATTTCTCAATGTAGGACCGTTAGTCATTATCTATTAGTCATTATTCAACTAAATATACAGCATCACTTGAATATTATTCTTCCCACTATTCATTATTAAGTCCTATTTAGAGAATAAAAAAGTTTAAGTTCTACATTGGGAAATGACTTATGTTTTAGCTCTATTCAGTGCAAATTTCACATAATACATTTTCATTCGTTATCTTTTAGTAGACTTAAGTCATGTTTATTAGGTGTGAATTTAACATACTTATACTAATGTTTTTATACTACTTTATTACTATGGAGTACAACTCAAATTATAACTTTATTTGTTGAAATATCAAACTACATTTATGTTTTGTCAAAAAAAAAATTGTAACCAAACAATACACCTATTGAGTAAAAATGCACAAAAAAATGCTCCAACTTTTTTAATTACGTCGATTATTTATTAAGAACAAAAATGGTTTCAAAGCGTCGAAGTATTGTGCTATGATATGTCATTAGTAGGGCATAGTATCATTCTATTTTCGAACAACATGATACCAAATGGGTTTAGGCATAATAGCGACACTGTATCGAACGGTTTGAATAGTTACGATATGGTGCGGGTTCTTTAAAAATACTAAACTGTTCTGGGATCATGTATGTCCACCCCTAGTTTCTCATTTATCACCCAAAGGCAAAGAAGAAAATTGTCAGTGGGTGTTGCGCCGTTGGCAAAGTCAAGGAGTGCCAAGTGGGTAAGGTCCGAGTTCGATTTTTGGCAACTACGTTGGGAGGCAACTATAATAAGCATAGGGTCTCTGCAAATACCAGATGCAATCTCCACTCTTTGTCACAAATCTGCGATCAAAGCCCAATTTACCTCCTTTCAATGACCGTCCGACCGGGTCTCAGGGAACCCTCGGAGATAAGGCTCATTCTTATTTGTTAAGAAAATAATAAAAAAGATATGGAGTACTATATTTTACTCAATAAGCTTCACATATGTCCCACAAGAATTAAGAAACTAGTTTAACACTTTAATACTCCATACAGTCCATAGTCATCTAGTTGACTTACTAGAGCTCAAAGGTGACATGCAACCCCCTTATTATTCTTTAACAAATAAAGGATGAAATTAATTATAATTTTATAAATGTAATTGAACTTCTGTTTTTAATTTTGTATATTATTTTCTAAAAACTTCAAGTACCTCTATTGTAGATGAAATAAATGATGTTGTTTTGTTTTTGCTGCTGTTGTTCTATTCTTTATGGTAGAATAATAAAATGATATTATCAAATTAAAAATTGTTACGGAGTATTAATTTTATTCATTTGCACTTGTTTCCGTCGCGGATGATGGATGAATAATGAGTGTATTAACTATTAATAGGTGATGGATAAATTAGGTGATAGATAACTGGGTGAATGATGTTGGGCTTCGTAAAGGTTTGTTTGTGGGCCCGGTGCATAGTCTGTAACCCTATTCATATAAATAGAAGTTTATATTTTGGGACATCAAAATTAAATTGAATTTTTCCTGTTGTAGCCGTGGTTTAAAGAAATCGAATCACAAAAAATCTTATGTTTGTTTCTTTATTTTTTGTTGATTTTTTCAAAGTCAAGTTGTACAACACGAGAATACAAATGGTGATAGAAATTTTATCACCTAGGTTGCAAAACTAGAGGCGTGAGTGCTATAGAGAGAACCCTTTTTTCTTTGATATAGATCATGCGTGCTTGGTATTTAGCTTGTACCGATCTAAATACTTTGATTTGTTATGTCATTTTACATAATAACTGATGGATTCTAAGGATGAAGGTAGTAATAAAATGGTATAGAGAGAAAGCTCAATGTATTGGATTTGAATACTCAAAACTTGATCCTCCCTGGTTGAAGAATGAGATATACTTATACTACACTACACGAGCGACGGGACGAGGCCCAAGTAATCTAGGTTACGGCCCATGAGCCGCATTAATTACATTTGTCCTCCCACTACTATATAATGATGCTCATCTTATTGAACCTATCTATGATGTGTCACTCTCTCATGACGCTCACCGCCTTGACTGCAGAGCTCGCGATTCCCCAGGACTTAACTTTAAGAATGGGCCATAGCAACTTTGAGGCTACGGAGGGCGCATATGGTGGCCGAGCCGGGCAAACTACTAAGGTATTGCACCTCGACCTCATGTAAAACGGAGTGTGTCTGCCGAGGTTGAGCGTGCCACCCCTGCGATGTGCCTATTCTAAGCTTAGATATCTCGACCCATATCTCCATTAGTCCTGATCTCGTTCTCGAAATATCAGTTTTTTTATGATTTTAGATTATTCGATATCGATTTCGATAAAAACCAAGATGAATTTTATATGTACATAATTTATACATTAAAATGCAAAAATTAAAAATCTTTTTAAAAAAAACAAAGTTATACTCCGTATTTAAATAAAGAAATATAAAAAACCAAAAAAGGAATAATTAAATTCAAGAATTGTCATGATACGTACTTTATATTCACAAAAAAAAGAGTGATGTCAAATTATTATTTCAAATGTTTGTTAATATTTTCAAATTTATCCTCAAGCAGTAAAAGTTGAATAGAATTAGAATTTACGCATATTACAAAAATGTCCTTTCAAAAAAAAACTGAACCAATGTATTAAAATAAATTTATTATTTATGCGATGTTCCATGTTTGGAATATAAGTTTCCTTCTCAGGAATTTAAAATTTCATATTTTCCATGTGAGGGAAAGTGGGAAACCACCCTCAAAGACGGCCGATGGACACGGTAGTGTGAGCTTCAACTTTGTTATGAGATCTACAAATTATGTTGTCCACCTTGTGGCTAGAAAATTTGTTTTCATGTCTGATTCGGTGAAATGTCACGTCGTTCTTTCTCATTTCCTTGTAAACACTATTTCTAATGATATGATGAGATAGTAAAAAGTCAAAATTGATTTATTTTTTCTTCTCGATTTTTATCTTTTTGAAAGACACTCGCTTTGTCATTTTCCAAAAAGTTAAAATCTTTTGAAAATTCGAGGTAGAAAAAATTGAAAACCATATACATACAAAGTAAACAAATGAATAGTGAATACCGAGTATCAATTGATATGGCGGAGGAACAAAATCTCTTTTCATTTTTTACTAGTAGCAAATTAGCAATATTCTTCATTCAAATTAAATTTACCGGAGTACGTTTTTATTTTACAGGATGTACGAGATGAATGAATTACATAGAGTTAGCTATATGTAGTTTAGCTCTGGTGTTAAGGGCCTCTTTGAAAACAGTATTAGAGATTAGTATTAGTATTTTGAAAAAATTATCTACCGACAGCGTTTAGCGTTCGTCTTTTCAAATTCAATCTGCACTGTTAAAATTTTATCTAAAAGACTAACGCTCATCTCTAACGTCACTCCGAAAGAGACCCTAAAATTTACTCTTTCCGTCACAAAATGGAACCAAATTTTAAGTTTTTTCTGTTCATTTTATTTAAAGATTAATATGAAAATAAAAAATAAAATTTGCATACTTAAACACTAAATAAAAAATTTTCAAAATAAAAGGTGACAAATTAAAAATATTTCATTTTTCTACTCTTTCCAAACAAACAGAAAAATAGTACTCCCCCCGTTCTCAAAAATTCTTCCTCTTTCATTTTTTTTTACTTCCAACAAAACACTTCCACTTTCGATTAAAAAACCACTTTTACCATTACTTTTTCATACCCTATCTATCGCATCATACTTTTTCTCTAATACTCAATCCATCACATCTTACTTTTAAACATCACACCAAGAGCAAAATTAGAAGTCAACTACAATTTAACACTTCCTTATTTTTACACAAAGTCAAAATAGGAACACTTTTATAGAACGGAGGGAGTAATTCCAAATAATTTTTTCGAAGTGTCATATTTAGATCATTCTTGACATCAAATTTCACTCCCACTTGTTTTTTCCATTCCAAAAGTCAACACGTCTAAAACTAGGAAAGTCATTTTTTCACTCCAACTTTAATTATAACTAGTATTTAACCAGTGCAACGCACGTGGTCGAATGCATGTTGTTTTTAACTTTGTTAATTATTTTGTTTTAGTAAATAATTAAAAAATATAGCTAAATATAATATACAATGTTAGAAGTTTAATGAATGATATGACATAAACAAAGTATGCTAACTAAAATTCATGTATATAAATGTATTAATTACATCCAAATTTTTTGAAAAACATTAGGATAAACCACATTTTTGGTACAATTGCAAGAGTTACCATTTTCGTTTAAAACTAACACTTTCAATCCTTTTTTACATAAAGTTGACTGAATTTTTGTCCAGTTTTGATGTTTTCAGTCAATCATTTTCAACCTTTGACTTATAACTAAATGAAATATATATTGTATATTAATTAGATAAAATAATATTTTGAAAATATTTGATATAATAAATCGAATAAAATTATTTTTGTATCAATATCTAATATTATTTTTATTTAATTTGAGAACGTACACCAGTATTTAACGGTAGTCTCAATCCAAAGTGCTCAAATAAATGTTAACTATATTCCGAATCCAAAGTGCTGAAATAAATTTTAAGGGCAAACAAAGTATAGAATACAATAAGATAGATGAAATCCTTCACTCCAAACTTTATATATTGATTGATGACAGTTACATCAACCAGGGTAGGTTTGTTCAAGCCTCCATTTCCCTTGGCCTTTAAAATAAAATTACAGAGAAATTTAATAACCCACCTGAAAAACAAAGGGGAAGGTCAAAATTTTGTAGGGCAAACGAATAGATATTTTCTATGCGGGACTCAATAATTTGACGGAATCCCAATAATAACATAGCTTGCAGTAGATACTTGGTTCATTGATACACATTAACAAATTATCATTTTCACGCACATAGGAGATGGTAAACACTATAAGAAATGGTAACCCCCCCTCCCCCAGAAATGCAAAAAAGAAATAGAAAGGGCCTATTAAAAGCACTCCATATCATTGTTAGGGCTTTTAATAGTTTTTCATTGGCCAATTCATATTTTTATATTATTTTAATTATTAAAAATCAATATTTTTATCTCTACATTAATAGTAGAGGTAAAATCTACATACACATACTCTCCCTCCCCAAGCCCTATAACTATTTCTTCCTGAAATCAACATTAAAATATTTGGACTCTTGACCCTCCAACTTGTTTACGCTTATCTTAGTTTTGAATATAGTAGTTTTGAATATAGTGAAGGCACCACTGCACGAAAAAAAGCAAAGAATTGTCCTTATTTAATCTAAGCACACTCTCTAGAACATGATTTTCAATGTGCGAGGCTAACATTAAAAAAGGGAATAACCAACTTTTAAGCAAGACATTATACTCTATAATTGAGAATCTAAGATTTTCATAGATTGAACGGCTTTCTAGAGAAGAGGTAGTTACCTTATGTGATATTTGATCAGGAATCCTGAGGCTTCAAGAATTATGTNCATTTCAGGTTATAGAACAAAGCAGTGGGAAAGTTTGATGTGTGTGGTGATATTCTTGCTCTTAAGTTTAATATTAACATCAGTGCTAAACAAATCTCCTTTCTTTGTACGTGATTACTTTGACTGGTGAAAATGACAATAGAACAGATAACGTGTGAGCATGCAAGTACATACACATGAAATCAAAAGTAAATTTTGAACACAACTGCTAAAAGATTAACTAAAGCAGTAAACTTTTATTACACGCTATGTTATAAAATAGGGTCATTATTTATACTGTGTGCTCCAGCAAACATTGATTCACAATTAAATGTTTTTTAAAATTCGTGTTAAGTTCAAAATTTTATTTAATCTGTGAAGAGGGAATTGCACCATTGTTTTACTAAACCACATTTTGACTTAAACATTTTTTAATGCAATCCACCAATTGTTTTAAGTTTTGTTTCTTAAAAGCCCTTTTTTATGCTTCATGCTTTTTGAATTTGTGTCTTCAGTATTACCTGGGTAGTTGCACAACCCATCTCTTCGGCATTGGTAACTTCTAAGAATGCATCTTACAACAATGACAATTGATAGATCTTAGTAACAACGAAGTAGGGTTTATTCTTGAAATTGATAGATTCATAGTAAAAAATCTAGCCCTTCAAATAGGTAGGCCTAAACTTAAGCTAATTTCGTGAAAACAAATGTGAACTTTTAAGTCTAAAATAGTAAATATACAATATTAAATGAGCCAAGTACACATACTGGATACAACTGAAGAGCAATAAAAACACTACCTGCAAAGCCACCCTCCTTGTTTGAGTGCAGGCAATCAGGCGACCTCTCTTCCCACTCAACTTCTTTAAGGTACTGCAGCCATTGTTTAATAGCAATGAATAACATTTAATTAAAAGAAATCCAAAATTTAATCATTGGAGTAATTTTTGAAATATATCGAACAAACTGTAGAAGTGCAACAAAAAGATTGAATTTCTCAAAAATATCTGAGGAATCAGGGTCATTTTTACGATGCCAGTCTCCCCCCACAATGATAGTGGTGGAGTGCCCTGATAGAGAATGGTAGCCCTGTACTTATGTACCGATAGTCGTTGCCTCGCTTCTTTATAGCCTCGACTGTAAAATCCACAAACTGCAACTTTTAGCCCTTATGAGACTAATAACACACACACACTCACTCACAACAATCTCAAAAGAGAACCTTTATGCATAAATTCACCAAGCAAGAACTATGAATCGTCTACAGCAAAACAATAAAAATTAACTAAGCAAAAGAATAAAAACAAAATACACGTGCTTAAATAAACAAAGTAAGAACTATGAATCATCTTAAACATCTGAATTCAAAGAACTATGTGAAAAATAAAATGCTATGTATTACTTCGTCTTCTTGAATACTTCCTAACATCTCTAGAGTGTAAAACTTTTCTGCTACTCCACACCCTCTATCATCGTCAGCTCACCAATATCTCTGAGCTCCGCCCACAACCGTTTTCATTGCTGATTTATAACATAGCAATATGTTAGGCTTTGAAGAGTGGCCAGCGGCTCTACTACAAAGTAGAGCAGATGTTGTAGATTATTAAATTGTTGCAAAGGCAGAGATTGTGGTATGTCTTCTCGTCGCCGGGGGAGGGCAACGAAAATCATAATAAAAAATTACACAAAATTTAATCAAGAAAAGTAATACTAACCTGCGACATTTTCACATTCTAATGTTACGTTGAGGATGATAGCCAACCCTTGAGCATTCTACTTTAATTAACGCCCTATATATTTCCCAAGAATCATGACTGTGTTTCTATTGGAAAAAAAAAATCACAAACAATTTAAATAGATCAACATTCATTCTTAGATAAAATAAATATTGGAATTTTAATGGTTTGCTTGGACAAATGAGAAACTTAATCTAAAAAACTTAATGTGGACATTATCATAAAAGAACGTGTAGTTACTCCATTCAGAAAAAACCACACATAAAAATTTGGTAATACAATATGCTGTATGTATGAGATAGCTAAATAGAGACTCTTTGGCCAATGACAATGTGTACAAAGATCATATCTGGAATATGAAAAATTATAGGGGAATAATGCCTTTTAGTGATCTGGATGAAAGTACCTTTTTTATAATGCATGAGTGAGACTCCTAAATATCTTTTTGATGGAAAAACTCTTTATCCACCATTCTTGTTCATAACTTGCTACTTCAAATATGAAATTCCATAAATCATTTGTCATCTCCTAAAAGAAAATTGAGATGAAGAGGTAGTCTCGCGGTGATTCAGTGATGAGATCAGATTGATCTTTGTTTTATTTTGGAAGCTAAGCTAACTTTCATATACATATTTGTGAACTATTGGTCTCTCGTCTAACATGTTGATGGCAAAATAACATGTTAGTAACAGTATAGGCTAAACCTCTTTATGAACACGGAAGTTGGTTTTAAAAAAGGTATATGAATATGGTTTTGGTCTTTGGTTGCATCTGGTGATATCAAAACGGTGTACTTAGTTGCACTATACATGATACTGAGGAGGGTGATAGTTAATAGAGGTAGCACACTTTAAAGGTGACACATGATTATCACTGAAAAATTGTCTTTGATCAAACAATCATCCAATTGAGTCATCAAAGTGACTACATTAAAAGTGCACAAACTGGCTTTAGGAATAATATACAGTCCATGACATTGTTCTTAACATTTTCTACTTAATATAAGTACCCATCAATGGCATGCTTTTTAGAGCCATTAGTAACCAAATTTCTGTGTTTGGGCAAAATGCAACTAAAGAAGTATTAGAGAAGTGCTTTTGAGTTTCTAAAAAACCAAAAGACCAGTGATTGGAAAACTACTATGAAAAACCATGGAAATTCTTCAATATTAATTATCTCAATCATGAGTGTCACAGTGAAGAAGAGAGAGGCATGGGGTGCAAGATACAACTACATTTTAAGCATAGCAAAAATAAACCAAATTGCCTTTACTTTCACAATTTTAATTTATAAAATCTGGCATATGTTATAGCAAAAATAAACCAAATTGCCTTTACTTTCACAATTTTAATTTATAAAATCTGGCATATGTTAATGCATTTGTTTTGACCACACATAAGTTAATCCTAATTTTGAAACAAATGGGTATTAAAATTATCACTATTTTCATGTAATTTCCATTTAAAACTCAAACACACAATTGATACACTGATAGAATCAACCGCAGACAAAATGGACATACCGTATACAAATGAGAGCATTCGTGTTCTGGACGGTAACTGTTGTAGGTAGAGGAATTACAATTTCTTCCCTGAAATTGATGAAGGGATTTTGAATAAATATCAATTCATACAAATAATCAAAAGACTAACATGTATAATTAAGCGCTAGTTAATACGGAGTAGTAGGAAGTAGAGATGTAGAAGCAAAAAACAGAGACAATAACTAAAGTAGAAAAATAAAAAGACTGAATTTTGGTATTGATTGATAAACAAAGAAGAAGGAGAACAAAACCTTAGAGTCTTGGTGAGGCGCTTCTCATGAATTGCTATACCGAAATACCGAATTATCACTTGCTGAAGAAGGAAAGAGATCAATAGAAAATCGTTCGCTTACCAAAGAAGGGAGGAGATCCGGTGAAGATCTGAGATAATCGAGAGATGTTTCCGCTTAGGAAGGAGATCAGGTGGGCATGTGAGATCATCGCTTAGAAAATCGTTTGCTTACCAAAGAAGGAGAAGAAATAATGCTTCTCCGCTGTGATCGGTGGAGGAGAGACGCGAGTTTCCTTCTGTGAAGAAGAGATCCCAGAGCAGAGTGAGAGTTTCCTTCTCCGCTGGTTTTCTTAAATCGGAGAAGTGACGTGTGGCAACCTACGTGTCAAAAAAATAGACCTTGGACATTGCCAAATGGCACATTCTTAGTTCTCAAATATTATATTAAAGGATACTCTAAATTTATTACTCCCTCCGTCCTATAATGATCTTCCCGGTTCGCAAAACGAAGAAAAATCTCAAGTTTTTTCAATCTATTTTATTTAAATATTGGTATAGAAATAAAAAATAAAACATACATATTTAAAAACTACACCAAAAGTTCAACAAAACAAGTGGTGACAAGAATATTTTATTTTATCATATAGGCCATAAAAAAACACAAATAAATATAAATTCCCTTGAAGTTGGAATAGTGCTCTGGGAAGATCATTATAGGACGGAGGGAGTATTTATCACAAGAGACAGAATTAAAGTAGCTTTCACAAAATAATACAGAGTAATAATTAATTGACAATGTCGTACGTAGTGTCAAATCAATTATCAAATACTCTCTCCGTTCCAATGTATTCTTGTAGTTTATATTACTCCGTATTTTTTTAGAGTTAAACTATATGAATTTTTATTATCAATTACAATAAATGTTTGTATACGTATTAATATAAAGAAACAAAAGAATAAAATTTTTTACAAAATAAATATAATGAAATCATTATTATAGTAATATATCATAATTTTTATTTATTTATGTTTAGAATTCCTTCAATTTGATTCAAAAAATTTAAATTAGACAAATAAACTTGAAGGAAGATATTACATTTTTTGATGAATTGACAAAATTAAATATTATTTTTCTAGATATCACTTTTAAAAATGGGAAGATTCAATTCTCTAAAGATTGTTGGGAAAAAAGACTAAGTACGAGTAAAACATTAAAAATTATACCAAAATAGAAGTTTTATGTTTTTAGTCCCGAAATAGAAGTTAAAATGTACTTACATTATCAATCATAAACATGTATATTACCAAAAACTATAGTAAAATGTACATGTGCAGTGTCACGTTACCATAATACGAATTTCTATTTAGGGAATAAAAATATAAAATTTATATTTTGACACATTCTTTATATTTTATATATTCTTGTTTATCTGATTTAGAATTCATTTTTTGGGTATGTATCATGTTAGTCCACTTACGATGAAGGGTATGCATAACAACACTATGTTCATTTTGTTTTTTTGGTTATTCTTCTTTTCACATCAATTTTTTCTTTAATTTTCAATCAATTCAACATTTTGTTCTATTATATTTAGAATATAAAATGTAACTCATAATCTTTTCTCACCTCTAACTTCAAGGTGCACCGGAGGGGCTGAGCTCATTGTTTGCTTTTTTGTTCATTTCTTGGTTTCTTTTTTCGTTTTTTGTTTTTCTTTAATTTGTTTACTTTTTCATAATTTTTTTTATTTTTTTAAAAAATTATTTATCACAATGGTTATTTTGACATTGGAATTTTTGAACTTAAAATGAAATAGGACACTTATGGTGTTTTGTTAGTAAAATTTATGGTTCATGTCTCTTAAAAGTTAAAATTTTCTTGCACACCTCAGCTTCCCTTTCCTCATTAATTTAACTAACAAAGCACGTAGGTGCTCAAAAATGCTTGGGTCATTCTCGGGTCAAATGATCCTTACTGTATTTATTATAATTTTTTTTAAAATTCAAATTTGTTTTTGTTTGAAATTAAAAATAAAAAATAGAAAAAAGAAAAAGATACAAAAATACTATTATATATAGAAAATGAAAAAATATTCCTAGAGTACGCTACAACAGTGGTGAATCTAGGATTTGAAGTAGACGAGGCAACATTGATCGGGGATCTTGGGGCAGCGCCCCCAGATTTTTTTTATAGACTATTTGAAATAAGAAAGTTTTGATTTTTATTTCAAATATTTATTGAATATAAATCATTTTTTAATAGGTAAGGTGAAATTTTATTTTACAAAATTAATTATATGTAATAAAATGGACTTTAATAAGAAAATTTAAACAAAAAAAATTAAATTTAGCCTAATTAGATGGAGCCACATTAGTTTTTAACCTTATTACAAAAAAGCACTAGAAGATTCTAATTCTTGATTTTTTGGGGTCTCAAACCAGAATGGTATGGGATGGACCACACGTGATTTGATATATGGGCACTTCCTCAGCCAAACTATAGTCGCACTTTCAGAGCATTGAAATTCACTAGAGGAGAAATACATGCAACACATTGAAACCTTAAAAATATTTGTGAGTAAGTTTGAAAAAAAGATACTCCCTCCCGTTCCAATTTTGTTTACAATTTTATTTTCTCTCTTCTCTCGATAACTTTTGTTTTTTTACATGTTTTCATTGACTATTTAATAAAATAAAATACTCTTGTCACTCTTGTTTTGTATAAGTTTTGACGTAGTTTTTTAATATATAATTTTTATTCTTATTGATGTACCAATTTGTAAAGATAATGATTTCAAAAATCGTGAGATTATATCTCGTACTTCTCAATTTGTAATCAAAATGGTGACGGGGGAGTAGGACATTGATGCTCATTACTCAACTGCAGTGGAACTATCTATCTATTATTTAAAAAGTCATGAATTTGCATTGGCCTTTTCCCGCTCATTTTATGGTGTATAAAATATGGTAATTCTTAACTACATATGATAATTACTAAATGGTATTTAATGTAACCGTGTAATTAAAATCGTAACCGTGTATAGTAATCTCAACTAAAAATGGTAATTTAATATAACCGTATAATTAAAATCGTAACGAATGTTAATTTAATAAAACCATGTAATCTATCTATTATTTAAAAAGCCATGAATTTGCATTGGCCTTTTCCCGCTCATTTTATGATGTATAAAATATGGTAATTCTTAACTACATATGGTAATTACTAAATGGTATTTAATGTAACCGTGTAATTAAAATCGTAACCGTGTATGGTAATCTCAACTAAAAATGGTAATTTAATATAACCGTGTAATTAAAATCGTAACGAATGTTAATTTAATAAAACCATGTAATTACCATAAAAAACTTTATTTAATATAAACGTGTATAAAAAAGGTACGAATGGAAATTTTATTTAATTTAGCTCCTATATTTTTGTATATATTTTTGTATTTAAAAACGTATGAAATAAAATTATTTATACGAATGGTAATAATAAAAGGTAACTAAAGAAAATGAGAACATATAATAGAAAAGGTATTTAAAGATGTAATTACCATAATAAACTTTAGTTGTATTTGCTTAAAATTCCGGAGAAAGAATTATATGTTACCATTTAGAATATGTGTGAACTAAATAAAGGGTTTTAAATAAGGGAAACGATTAGTGATGAAAATTTTTATGGAATTTGTCTAACAATAACGATTAGTAATTTGTCTAACAATATTTATGGAAATATTTGTAATGGAAAGAAATTTAATTGCGAGATTTGTTACATATTTTTTTAGAATTCGTGTGCATTAAATAAAGGGTTTTTATTAAGGTTAATTTAATATAACTGTGTAATTAAAATCGTAACGAATGTTTATTTAATAAAACCGTGTAATTACCATAAAAACTTTATTTAATATAAATGTGTATAAAAAAGGTACAAATGGAAATTTTATTTAATTTAGCTCCTATATTTTTGTATATATTTTTGTATTTAAAAACGTATGAAACAAAACCATTTATACAAATGGTAATAATAAAAGGTAACTAAAGAAAATGAGAACATATAACCGAAAAGTATTTGAAGATGTAATTACCATAATAAACTTTAGTTGTATTTGCTTAAAATTCCGGAGAAAGAATTATATGTGAGACGATTAGAGATGAAAATTATTTATGGAATTTAGTGCACTAAATAAAGGGTTTAGTGCACTAAATTATTTATTTAGTGCACTAAATAAAGGGTTTTAAATAAGGGTTTAGTGCACTAAATTATTTATTTAGTGCACTAAATAAAGGGTTTTAAATAAGGGAAGCGATTAGTGATGAAAATTTTTATGGAATTTGTCTAACAATAACGATTAGTAATTTGTCTAACAATATTTATAGAAATATTTGTAATGGAAAGAAATTTAATTGCGAGATTTGTTACATATTTTTTTTAGAATTCGTGTGCAGTAAATAAAAGGTTTTTATTAAGGGAAGTGATTGGTGAGACGTGTCTACCTTTAAAAAAGGAAATACTTTTAAAACATTAAGAAACATAAAAATAATCTTAAAAAAAAGGAAATCTTTTGATTCTTAAATAAATTTAACGTAATTATTGAAGTCATATTGAAGTCAAAGTACAAAATATAAAACCAATAACTATCCAAAAATAATGTGATTATTGAAGTACGTTGTAATACAATTATACAAAGGTAAATTACTCCATGAATGGAAAGACGGAGAGTAATTAAACATTAAAAGAAAATGACTAAAATAAGAGTAAATCATTGAAAATATACCAAATTGTATGTAATTATGATTATCATCCATACTTTATTTAAAAAGGCATGGAGTCAACATATGATTTTCCCGCCCAAAAAGCATGACAATTACAAATGCCAATTGTGAAGTTAGAATGGTATGTGGACGAAATTATATTAATAATTATTATAATTATTATATTTATAATAATTAAAGAAAGGTAAGTTAAAATGGCCGAAAGTTAAGTTAATAATTGCAGTGGCCGAAATTACGGTAATAATTATTATAATTATTATATTTATAATAATTACAAAAAGGCCAAAAGGTAAGTTAATAATTGCGAAGTTAAAATGGTAAGTGGCTGAAATTGTGAAGTTCTAATTATTAAAAAAAGGTATAAATATAATAATTAACGTATTGAAAATTGGAAATAATTAAAAAAGTTAAGTTAATAATTGTAGTGGTCGAAATTGTAGTAATAATTATTGTAATATTATATTTATAATAATTATAAAATGGGGAAAAGGTAAGTAAATAATTGTAAAATTAAAATGGTAAGTGGCCGAAATTCTGAAGGTATAATTATTAAAAAAAGGTAAAAATATAATAATTAAAATTACAACTAATTAAAAAAGTAAGTTAATAATTGTAGTGACCGAAATTGTAGTAGTAATTATTATAATTATTATATTTATAATAATTATAAAATGGCCAAAAAGTAAGTAAATAATTGTGATGTTAAAATGGTAATTGGCCGAAATTGTGGATTTATAATTATTGAAAAACGTATAAATATAATAATAGCTATTATTTTTATAATAATTAATTAACGTATTGTAAGTGTGAAGTTAATATAGCTAATATTTTTATAATAGTTAACGTGAGTAATATAAAATGGTAAGCGTGACGTTAATATAATTATTATATATAATAATTAACGTATTGAAAATTGGAAATAATTAAAAAAGGTAAGTTATAAAATCGCAGAGCGTAAGTTTCTAATAAAATTGGAATCAATGTATTATATGTTAATAATTAACCAATGTTATTTGGACTACTGATTGGAAACGTCTAAAATTATTGTAAGAATAAGTAACTATCATTTCTAATCATCGGAAGTTAATATAATTATTTTTATAATAATTAACGTGAGTAATATAAAATGGTAAGCCATCGTAAGTTAATATAATTATTATATTTATAATAATTACCGTATTAAAAAAGGTAAGTTATACAAATCCAAGACGTAAGTTTTAAATATAGGTAAGTTATACAAATGCAAAGAGTAAGTTTTTGAAAATTGGAAATAATTAAAAAGGTAAGTTATACAATTATACACCCAATTTCGAAAAAATAATTATGGTAAGAATAATTATACACCCAATTTCGAAAAAGTTAACCCTTCTTAATATAATTATAATCATAATAGCCTATAGCTTATTACAATTAAATACACTATAAATATTCCCACAAATTGTACAATAATGTAGTCTATAAAGAAGTCTTTCGAAATTTGTAAAATAGTGATGTTTTTTACCTTAAAATAATATAATCTCTATATTTTATTGCATCTCATTTTTATCATTGAAAAATGATTTGAATTTAATAACATAAAAATGACCCGTGCAACGCACGGGTGTGATACTAGTTTAGAGTATTTATCCTATTTTTGGTCTTAAACTCTGCAAAGTAGTCCCACGTCTCAAAAAAATCTTTCTACTTCATTTTGGATTCATCTTAAAAAAACAATTCTATTCCTAAAGTAAGGGAAAACATTGGAAAAATATACCAAAATAATATTTTCATATTTTTATTCTCGAAATAAGAGTTAAAATGCATTTACATTACCAAACGTGATCATGTACATTACCAAAAAGTATAGTAATGTGCACGTGTACAGTGCCACATTACCACCGTGCGAACTCTTATTTCGGGAATAAAAACATGATATGGAAGTTCTATTTTGGTAATTTTTCTATGTTTTAGTCTTATTTAGGGTGATTTCTATAAAATCTACTCCCTTTGTCTCATATTTATCTTCATTTTATGCAAAACAAAATAAAATTTTAAATTTTTTCAATTCATTTTATTTAAAGATTTGAATATAAATAAAAAATAGAACTTACGTATTTAAAAACTATATCCAAATTTCTACAAAATAAGTATTGACAAGAATGTTTTATTTTATCAAATAATCAATGAAAGTACAGAAATAAGTAAAAGTTACCGTGATTTTGAAAATAATTCCGGAACGGAGAGAGTATTTTTTATTCCAACTAATTATTAGTACTCCGTATATATATACGGAGTAATATCTTATGAAATATTTGCACTAAATAGCACTAAAACATAAGTCATTTTCCAATGTAATACTTAAACTTTTTTATTTTCTAAATAACACTTAATAATGTCTAGAATGAGGAATAATGTCTAGTGATAGTGAACATTTATTTGAATAATGACTAAAAGTGTTATATAGGAAAACAAAAAAGAAAAGTCATTATGTTTTAGTGCTATTTTGGTAAATTTGTCATATCTAAAACACTTCTACTTTCTTTTAAAAAAATCACTTTT
Source organism: Cuscuta campestris (assembly GCA_900332095.2). Classification (NCBI taxonomy): domain Eukaryota; kingdom Viridiplantae; phylum Streptophyta; class Magnoliopsida; order Solanales; family Convolvulaceae; genus Cuscuta; species Cuscuta campestris. Next base: position 223,259 of record OOIL02000495.1, on the reverse strand, counting down.
ACCCCTACTTTTCCATACCCTACTTATCACATCATACTTTTTCACTAATAACCAAACTATCACATCTTACTTTTACCTATCACATCAGGAGCAGAATTGGAAAATCAATCACACTTTCCAAGGGAAGGATTTAAATGAACGGAGGACTTTTATCTATTCATAACAGAGTTAAGACAGCTACCCTTCTACTACACTACTCATTCTCCGTATAAAAGCTAAAGACCGCCATTTTAATTAGATGAATAAACGAATACCAACAGGAGTAGTTAAAAGAGTAAGTTTATTATTTTGAGCTTTTAATATAATGGAGATGATGAGTGGTGATGATCATAAGCAGCAGCTGCATGTATTCTTCTTTCCTATCATGGCTCACGGCCACATGATTCCAACACTAGACCTGGCCAAGCTCTTCGCTTCACGCGCCGCCGTCAAGTCAACCATAATCACCACCCCTCTCAACCAGCCCCTTCTCTCCAAACCCATTCGTAAATACGCGCAGCTCGGCCTCCAAATCGGCACCCTCTCCCTCCACTTCCCCGGCGCCGACGTCGGCTTGCCGGACGACTGCCAGCATTTCGACCAGATCACCTCCGACGACGCGGCCTCCCGCTTCTTCCGGGCCTGCGCCATGCTCCGGGAACCCCTCGAGCAGCTCCTGGAAGAGCACCGCCCCGACTGCCTCGTGGCGGACTCGTTCTTCCCTTGGGCCACCGCCGCCGCTGCCAAGTTCGGCATCCCGCGGCTCATCTTTGACGGAACCAACCACGTGTCTTCCTGCGCCATGCACAGCCTCAGAGCCCACAAGCCCTTCGACGAAGTTGCGTCGGATTCGGACGCGTTTACGATTCCCGACCTCCCCCACGAGCTCACGCTATTGCGGTCGCAAGTCTCTCCGTACGAACGGAAAGACCGAAGCGAGATCGGTTCCGAGGCGGAGGCTCCGATGGCGGAGTTCATATCCCAACTGAGAGAGGCAGAGCGGACGAGCTATGGGGTGGTCTTCAACACCTTCTATGGGCTCGAACCGGACTACGCGGATCACTTCCGGAAGGTTCTTGGAAGAAAATCGTGGTCGGTGGGGCCGCTTTCGCTGTACAACAGAGATACAGACGACAGGGCCCAGAGGGGGAAAACCCCCTCAGTGGACGAGAAAGAATGTTTGGAATGGCTCGATTCCAAGAAACCCGACTCCGTCGTTTACGTTTGCTTCGGGAGCCTTGCAAACTTCACGGATTCTCAGCTCCGGGAAATGGCGGCCGGGATAGAGGCTTCTGAACAGACGTTCATCTGGGTGATAAGAAAAATAGGGGAGGGGACAGGGGAGGAGGAGGAATGGATGCCGGAAGGGTTCGAGGAGAGGACGAGAGGGAAGGGGTTAATCATAAGAGGATGGGCCCCGCAAGTGCTGATTCTCGACCACGGGTCGGTGGGTGCATTCGTGACGCACTGCGGGTGGAACTCGACGCTGGAAGGGGTGTGTGCGGGCGTGCCCATGGTCACATGGCCGGTCTTTGCAGAGCAGTTCATCAACGAGAAGCTGGTGACGGACATTCTTCGGACGGGTGTAGGGGTGGGATCCAAGGAGTGGAAACACACGGGAAGTGACGGGGTGAAGAGAGAAGCGGTCGCGGAGGCGATCAAGAAGGTGATGGAGTCGGAGGAGATGAGGAGCCGAGCCAAGGCGCTGAGAGAGAAGGCGAGAGAGGCGGTCGAGGAAGGCGGGTCTTCTCACTCGGGTTTGAGTGATTTGCTTGATGAATTGAGAAGTTACCCACGCAAATTAAGAATTACCCAATCAATTTAATAACGAAATGTGATGATTGGAAGAATAACTAATCCCTTTTCCAATCACACACATGACACATTTTATTTCTTTGTCAACTTTCCTTTGTGTTTTGTTTTGTTTTTTTTACATCCAACCACCTACCTATACAAAATGAAGGACCTCACTACAAGAAACTGAATAAAGGGGTTGGACATTATAAATTTAAAGTGTGAAGATTTCTCTTTTATAAACTTTATTATGATCAATATATATGATGGCATGTCATATAATCTCACATTGAAAGTTCAAACGAAAAATAATTGTAATAAGTTTGTAAACTTTTACGTCAAAGTTTTAATATGGTTCAACTTAATGACTTAGTTCATATCTCAATCCTTACTTTTATCACATATCCACTATAATTAAACGCTTGATTATTTTGTAAATGAATGAATAAGAATTTGAGCATGAGACTCTGGTTCATCTCTTAATTAATTACTCGTAGTTCATGTGCCATTTTGATAATTAATTAATTTGCGCTTTCATAGCATTTGGTTGTATATCAAAAGTGGTTGAATACGCAAGGAGAGATGAATACTGGTGGTGGACACGGTTACGGTACCGTTCGGTCGAATAAGTATTCGAAAATTCACAACAATCACATACTCGTTCTTGTTACTTTCGAGGTTTATTCGATTGAATTTTGGATTGAACAACTAAAATATTCAATTTCAATATACATGATTCTTGATTAATCCGCGTTATCATTATTATCCCTAACATACTTGTCATTTCAATAATGAGTAAACAGGTGTAAAGGTAATTCACTTTTTTTAAAAAAATGAAATTTCTCCGTAATATATTCCTATCCTATCGATAGATGAGTGTTTCCTCTATATGCCAATGTCAAAGAAATGTCTTCTTTTCCCACCGGAAAGTCATGCCGTTTGCTTCTGTGCATCTCTCATAGAGAATGTCTCATAGTCATCTCCCCTTAACCAATTACTGAATGACACGTGGTTATTTAATTTGATACGAAAATGGGGTATATATTTCATTTTAACATTTTTCAAAAATTCATCTACATTCCTAAAATTTTATTTAAAACCATAATAAAAAATGTTGTTTTTAAACAAGATCCAAAAGCTCTATATCAAGACTTTCTATAGCCATGTCAATATATAATGTTAGAAAGTACTGTAAAATGATATCACAATATTTATTTAAGTATAAAAACATAAGAAATACTACCTCCGTTTCTCAAAAGAGTTCCTCTTTTGATTTTGGGGGAAAATAAGGAAGTGTTAAATTATAGTTGACTTTCCAATTTTGCCCTTGATGTGATGGGTAAAAGTAAGATGTGATAGTTTAGTTGTTAGTGAAAAAAGTATGATGTGATAAGTAGGGTATGAAAAAATAGGAGTAAAAGTGGTTTTTTAATAGAAAAGGGAAGTGTTTTAAGAAAAACAAAAAAAATGAAAGAGGAAGGGTTTTAAAAAACGGAGGGAGTATTTATTTAGTAAACGTTAAATTATACGGAATAACCCAAATAGAAAATACCCAATCGATTAGACGGTGTAAACAAATTTTGAATATAAAATGCGCTTTTAGTATACTACCTCCGTCCCTGAGTATTTGTCCACTTTCATTTTTACACACCATCCAATACACTTCTTTAATCCACTTTATCTTGTAATTTGTATATTAAAAAATTATAGAAATTATATATTAATAATCTATATGTTAAGACAAATCAAACAAGATCACACATGACTATATTTAAGCTTACACATTGAGAGAATTTGATGAGTCAAAGTGCTTAAATAAACAGTTCCAAAAGTCAAAAGTGGACGAATATAGCGGGACGGAGGGAGTATGTTTTAAGAACATTCGGCATATGTTAACAAATACAGACGTGTATTAAACATTTCTCCCATCTTTTACACTATGTTTGGTTCAAGGAATTTAAAAGGGAAAAGAAAAGAAAATGAAGTGGAAAACTGTTTTTCTTGTTTGGTTAGAAGGGAAAAGAAAGGAAAAGTGAAAGGAAAAGAAAATGAGAAGGCAAAATGTACCAAGTGGAGGGAAAACCAAATTCCTTCCATTTTGGTGAGGAAAATGAGAGAAAACCATTTTCTTTTTTTTTTCTTCCAAATTCCTTGAACCAAACATAGTGTTAAAGAAATCTCTTCAAATAGGAGTAAAAAAAATACTCCGTACTTCGTATGAAAATAACAAAATATGAGTTATTAGTCTTTTAAGACTAAAATAAAAATATAATGTCATGTGGTGTAAGAATAAGCATTGGTACTGATGAAAAAGTGAAGACTGTAAAATATATCGGTGTGATCAGTCAATCGTCGGCGATGTGCGACGGCATTTGTTTCGAAACTACTTGTTTTCGAGCACTACATCTTGTCGTCGATTCACATTTTCCAAACTTCTAGAGATTCCTCTAATTAAAAAGAAAATGTCTTGCACTGCACTACAGCAAAAGTACCCGGGGTATTCCATCTGTCTCATAATCTTCTTCCGGAGTTGACTTGACACACCTATTTAAGCCCCACTCGTCAGCCCTTAGCGCTACAAATTTGTGGACAATCGTCATTTGATGACGCCACCCGATGAGACTTTTATTTTCACCGTCGTACTATAAATATGCGTTCGCAGTACGTCCATTTGTCACTCCGTACCAACTATAAATAAAATTCCAAATAATACTTCTTCTTTTTTAACTAAAAGAATTCCAATGAGTACTGGCCGTGAACTCCACGTTTTATTCTTCCCGTTGATGGCCCCAGGCCACATGATTCCAACACTGGACCTGGCCAAACTATTTGCTTCTTCCCATGGCGTCAGGTCAACCATAGTCACCACCCCTTACAACCAACCCTTTTTCTCCAAACCCATACAAACACAAACCCACATCGAGATCCGTCTCCTCCCGGAGTTCCCCGGCGTCCGGGTCGGCTTGCCGGGGGACTGCCAGCGACTCGATCAGGTCGCTTCCGACGAAGAACTTCCCAGGTTCTTCGAGGCATGCGCTTTGCTCCAGGAGCCATTTGAGCAGCTCCTGGAGGAGGTCCGCCCAGACTGCGTGGTCGCGGACATGTTCTTCCCTTGGGCCACGGAGGCCGCCGCCAAGTTCGGCATCCCGAGACTCGTGTTTCACGGGATCGGGTGTTTTCCCCTTTGTGCTCTCCACAGCCTCAGAACTCACAAGCCGTTCCAAAACGTTTCCTCTGACTCGGAGTCGTTTGTCCTTCCTGGTCTTCCGCACCGGGTGAGTCTCACTAGACTGCAGGTTCCACCGTCCGAACGCAGAGGCAGCGACGACGGGGGAGATGATGACTCGGCCATGTCGGAGTTCATGAAACGAATTTGGGAGACGGAGGAGACCAGCTATGGGGTCATCTTCAACAGCTTCTACGAGCTCGAACCGGATTACGCGGAGCACTACAAGAATGTTCTTGGTCGGAGGTCTTGGTTTGTGGGGCCGCTTTCTCTAGGAAAGCGGGACATGGAGCACAAAGCCGAAATAGGGAAGATGCCCGCCATTGACGAGAAAGAATGCTTGGAATGGATGGATTCCAAGAAACCCGATTCCGTCGTTTACATTTGCTTTGGGAGCCTTGCGAAATTCTCGGGCTCTCAGCTCCGGGAAATGGCCACCGGGGTCGAGGATTCCGGGCAGGAATTCATCTGGGTGTTGAGATCAACGGTGGAGGAGGAAAAGGAATGGATGCCGGAAGGATTCGAGGAGAGGACGCGAGGGAAAGGGCTGATCATAAGAGGGTGGGCCCCGCAAGTGCTGATTCTCGACCACGGGTCGGTGGGCGCATTCGTGACGCACTGCGGGTGGAACTCGACGCTGGAAGGGGTGTGTGCGGGCGTGCCCATGGTCACCTGGCCCGTCCTCGCAGAGCAGTTCGCCAACGAGAAGATGGTGACGGATATTCTGAGAACGGGCGTAGGAGTGGGTTCGAAAGAGTGGACGGTGTCAGAGAGCGATGGGGTGAAGGGAGAAGCGGTTGCGGAGGCGATCAAGAGGGTGATGATCGGCGAGGAGTCGGAGGAGATGAGGGGCAGAGCCAAGGCGTTGAAAGAAAAGGCGAGAAAGGCGGTCAAGGAAGGAGGGTCTTCTTACTCCGACTTGAGTGCTCTCCTCGATGATTTGAGAGCTTACAGTGCATAATAACAACAAATTAATAACAACGTCAATAACGACAATGAATCCTTAAATGTATGAGTCTGTCAATATGTCATTGTCTGAGTGTTTCAATCCTTAAATAATGTATAATTATCAAAATAAGTCTATATTTTACATAGTAATTGCAATGCCTATATTTTAGTGATTTTTAAAATTGTAAACCTTTTAAAGATTATGAGAAGAACATAATAATATGTGATGTTTTATTGTGTGTTATTATGTTGAGATTTGATTTAATAATCAAAGAAAAAAGAAGAAAATAAAGAAAACATAGAAAAAACGAAAGAAAAAGGAATGTGCATGCATACTAATGGTTAATATGATTGAGGAGTATGCATTGATCCTCTTTTGTAAATCACCGTGGGCATCGAATCTCTGCTATAGCCCTAAAAAACACTAACAAATCAGTACTTTAATTTATATATTGAATTTAAAAAGAGGGGACATAGAAGAATGAAGAAGAAAAAACAAAAGTTAGTATGAGAAATGGGTTCGGGTGAACATCATGGCCTTTGCAAAATTATAAAAATCAATTTCTATATCAAACTAGTGCATCACCCGTGCAATGCACGAAAAGAAAAATCTTATCCTAATTGTGGAAAAACATGAATGCTCACATGGTCACAAGGTTATTTAGGGTTACAATGCTATTTATAGTGGAGCATATGGTTCAAGACAAAGAATGCCCATGTCGGTCCACGTTCCCGGACGGTGCGAGGTGACTTCCCTTACCACGTAATGCTTGTCCTACTCATTTGTCGGCTTGTACTGATGACACTTCTCTTGGCGTGTAATGTTTGGACGAGAATATCTAAATATTCTTCGTGATCTTCAGTTGCTACCGTCAGTGGCGAATCCAAAAATTCAATTAGATAGAGACATTATTATCCAGGGGTGGCGCCCCAAATTTTTTGGTAGACTATTTGAAATGACAAAAATTAATAAATTTTATTTTCAAACATATATTGAATGTAAATCATTTCTAATAGGTTATGTGAAATTTTATTTTTTAAAAAATTAATTATATGTAAGAAAACACACTTTACTAAAAAAATTAACAAAAAATTTAAATTTAGCCTAATTAGATGGGGTCACATTAGTTTTTGTTGGAGGCACATATAGTTATATACATAAAAATTTTAAGTTTTTCATTTTTTTACCTTATTACAAAAAAAACTAATTGGGGGCATTTCCCCCCTACTCCATTGAACTAGATCCGCCCCTGGCTACCGTCCAACCACGCTTGGATTATTCTTACCGACACATGTACGCCAAAACTAACCATCCAGTATGAGTCCCAAAAACTTGCCCGTGTGGTTTCTTGAAGGAACGCCTGATCACTCGAGGATTCCCATGCAGTGTCATGCTAGTTGCTTGAGTGGTCTGGGTGAACCGCACCCGGGCAAGGTACAGATCCATCCAAACAACCCAACTGCATAGTATCTGGACCTTGCCAGGGGTGGTCTTGATTGAATCCCACCCGAGCAGGGTACAAATCCACCCAAACAATCATGCTCCACAGTACCTGGACCTTGCTCGGGTGGTCTTGCTGAACCCCACCCGGGCAGGGTACAAATTCACCCAAACAACCCTGATGAATAGTACCTGGACTTTGCCGGGTTGTCTTGGCTGGTCCCGACCCAAGTCAAGGCCTGAGTGGATTACACCCATCAACTCCAATATTTAATAGCAATTGGACTACATGTATTCCCACATATAGTCCTCCCTACCAACTTTTGTTTTTTGTACCCCTTTAGTATCTAAACTCAACAAACAACCCTAGACCCGGTCTAGAGTAGTTTGTTTGCGAGGAAATTTACACCATTGGGAAGCAAAGAGAAAACTAGAAAAAAAAAGAATGGAAAATAATCTGATGGGGGTATGTGTACAATATTTTGAAACCATGGGATTTTTTACATAAATTTTGAAAAGAGTGATAACATTGTTGTCCATTTTTCTAGGCAAATTTTATACTTCCTCCGTTCTCAAAAACAATTCCTCTTTCATTTTTTTCACTTCCAACAAAACACTTCCCCTTTCTATTAAAAAACCACTTTTACCCTTACTTTTTCATACCCTACCTATCACATCATACTTTTTCTCTAATAATCTATCCATCACATCTTACTTTTACCCATCACATCATGGGCAAAATTGGAAATCAACTATAATTTAACACTTTCTTATTTTTGCCTCCAAATCAAATGGGAAAAGTTTTTCCAAACAGAGGGAGTAGTAGACTAAGCTCCACTATGGACCTACAAAGGAGCAAAATTAGCATTTCTTTATAGGGTTGTAAATAGATCACCAAAAATTTGATTACCGTCCGCACCCGTATCCGTTTATATAAAAATTATCTGCATTCATTAAAAGCAATTATTGTCCATATCCGGTTAAGAATATCTGATTACAAAACGGATACGAATTTGGTAATCATACGTCTGATTCGTTTATAATCCGCTCCGCATTGACATCCGTTTAAATAACTGGTTATCCGTTTATCCGATCCGTTATATATAGTTTATCTTAATTTTTTATTTTTATATTTTGGCTCTATTGATATCTCAAAATATAAGACATTTTTATATGCAAAATATATGTGTAGACACATAAATGTTTGTAGACATATAAAAATATGTGTATATATGTACTGTATATATCTTTTTATGATACGAAGTCATCATAGAATATCATAAACTATAAATAAAGAAAAAAGTTGTCCCATAAAAAATTATGGTTGATTTAATAATATTTTGATTTAGTTTAATTGAAAATTAAAGTATTGTTTAATTTAGTTTAAAAAATTAGAAACAGATACGGATATATTCGATATCTGACCGATATCCGACGAATGCGGATATGGTTTTGATTTTCAGTATCCGTCAAGATCCATATCCGAATTCGATATCTGACAAAAATAAACGGATACGAATTTAGTAATGACACATCTGATCCAATTAATGTCCGTTTACACCCCTATTTCTTAACTATTTAAATAAGTATTTATTTATTTTTAATTAAAAAATAAAAAAATATCTTTTAGGTGAGAAGGTACACAAAAATAATATGCACCCAAGATGCACCAAAGAAGGACTCATTTTTTCTAAACCACAAATTTATCCTTTTTTCTTTATACTCCGTATACTACTCTTCCGTGCATTATTATTCTTGAGTTTAATATTCCTTGCATCCCAATTTTTTTATCCAATTTTTCATTTTAAATATTTTAAAAAAGTATTTTCCACCTTATTTCCTTTGTTTACTAAACAACCTGTGGTTCACCATAACTTTGTGTCGTCTAAATACTTTTTACTGTTTTAGCCATTCATTTTTGTTTTTTATTTTTGTTTTTTTAGAAATTCGTAAAAGTTAAGCTTGATAAGGTTTATTTGAGAAGGGTGGAGTACACTGTACACATCAATGATTCCCGTACACTACCCAATAAAAACGTGGAACGCCGATTCTCGCTCCAGGCGTCCCACACCCCGACCCGATAAGATTGTGAGGAGGGTAAATCATGATGAAATCTCAATTTGGTCCTTAGAGAGGTCGTCCCGTGCCCAATGCGCACAAACAGCTATTAGAAATAATTGAACTACCACAGTGCCACTATCGGAATTCGACTCTAGAATCAACGCAATTGACATCATTTCCTTATACAAGTTGAGCTACCCATGCACGTATACACCAATTAATTCAAGTGCTTTAGTGGACTGGTTGGTTTTCCACTACCGCTTCATTACCCCACTTTGCTCGTGTCGCCTCTCACATCTTTATCACATTTATCAAGTTATGCACAAACTCTTTCCATAGGTCATGATCGATATGGACCAATCTCACCATTTCTTAAAGGAGAAATTGCAGCAACAATAATTGGCACAGATGATTGGGCTTACTCTATAAAGAAGCTTCGGACCAGCTAAGACAGAACCAGCCAGGCATTACCACCATGGGTGATCATCTCCACGTTTTGTTCTTCCCAATGATGGCCCACGGCCACATGATTCCAACACTGGACATGGCCAAGCTCTTCGCTTCACGGCGGGGGGTCAAGTCCACCGTCGTCACCACCCCTTACAACCAGACCCTCTTCACCAAAGCCATAGAGAAACACACCCAGTTGGGGCACCAGATGCAGATCCGATCCATCGACTTCCCCGGCATCCAGGTTGGCCTGCCGGAGAACTGCCAGCGCCTCGACCAGCTCCCCTCCCCGGACGCACTCCCCAGTTTCATCAAGGCCTGCGGTATGCTCCAGCAACCCTTGGAACAGCTCTTGGACGAGCTCCGACCGGACTGCCTGGTTGCCGACATGCTATTCCCTTGGGCTACAGTGGCTGCCGCCAAGTTCGATATCCCGAGGCTCGTCTTCCACGGAACGTGCTGTTTTTCTCTGTGTGCTACGTACAGCCTTAGAATCCACAGGCCGTTCGACAATGTTTCCTCCGATTCAGAACTGTTCACGATTCCGGATCTTCCGCACCAGGTGAAGCTCACAAGGCTGCATGTTTCTCCTCATGACACCGGCGGCGGCGACGGTGATGATGGGGCCTACATGACGGAGTTCATGAGGGAAGTTTGGGAGTCAGAAGAAACCAGCTACGGGGTGATCATCAACAGCTTCTACGAGCTCGAACCCGATTATGCGGAGCACTACAGGAATGTTCTCGGCAGAAGGTCGTGGTTTGTGGGGCCGCTTTCCCTCCAAAACGGGGACGTCGAGGACAAAGCCGGAAGAGGGAAGACACCATCCATGGATGCGAGAAAGTGTATGGAATGGCTGGACACCAAGAAACCCAACTCCGTGGTTTACGTTTGTTTCGGAAGCATTGCGAGTTTCCCCCCTATTCAACTCCAAGAAATGGCAGCCGGGATTGAAGCTTCCGGGCAGGAGTTTCTATGGGTCATAAAGAACCCGCAGGCAGAAGAAGGAGAAGAAGAAAAACAAGAGGAATGGATGCCGGAAGGGTACGAGGAGAGGATGAAGGGGAAGGGGCTGATCATAAGAGGGTGGGCCCCACAACTTCTGATTCTAGAGCACGGAGCGGTGGGCTTATTCGTGACGCACTGCGGGTGGAACTCAACGCTGGAGGCGGTGTGTGCGGGCGTGCCCATGGTCACCTGGCCTGCCTTTGCGGATCAATTCCTCAACGAGAAGCTGGTGACCGAGATTCTTCGGGCGGGAGTAGGGGTGGGATCGAAGGAGTGGACGAGATGGGAGGGTGTGGTGAAGAGAGATGCGATTGCAGAGGGCATCCGGAGAGTGATGGCCGGCGAAGAATCGGAGGGGATGAGGAGCAGAGCACAGGCGTTGAAAGCCTTGGCACGGAAGGCCATAGATGATGAAGAAGGATCGTCTTGCTCAGGTTTGAGTAGTCTGCTGGATGAATTGAGAGCTTATAATGCTGCATGAATCTATTAATTCAGCGTGAATCAATGGTTACATTTGATATTGCTTCTCAATGTTTGTCCCACCATAACTCTGTGTAGAGGTGATTTTTAATCTTTGATTTATTAATAAATAAAATATGTATTGTAAATTAATTGGATAAAATAATATTTTTAAAATGACTTATGAGATAAATTTTATAAAATTATTTCTATACCATTATCGAATATCACTCTTATTTAATTTAAGGTCAAAACTTATCAATTTTGATCGAAAAAAAGTTAAAAGTAACAAATAGTTAGGAAGGGATGGAATATATATAACACCTCCTCTATTGATGGCTAACTTTGATTGGGTTAGCTTCTTGACTTCCATTGCACCCACCAAAGTCATTTTTAAAGAAGGTTGACTATATAGTTGATTTTTTTTCAAAATACTCTTACTAAAAACGTGACATAAGTGGGATATGGGAAAATTTTAAAATAGGGTAGGGTATTTTTGTCCAAACTGGCATGTATATGAAAAATGAAAAGATTAAGTCCAAACAAAGAAAAAAGAGAAACAGAAAAAATAAATACAAGAAAGGGAATGCATTTTAAGTGATTATTTCTCCAAAGTTTGGCACAAACATAAGGATTAAGGCTTTTCATCTTCAATTTATTCTTATTACTTATTACTTTTTCTTATTAGAATCATTTCCATTCACATCAGATCAGAAATAATTTTAAATATAACTATATTCAGATCAGGTCGGATCAGAATCTATTAGAACTATTCAAATCAAGTGAATAAAACATGGCCTAACATCACTTAAGAATTGAGGAGCTATAGTTTAATTTGTGAGAACATTCATAGCTTTTAAGGGAGAACCTAGAATGCATATTCTAGGCTCCACAAATTACGGAGTAATATCTACGGAGTATTTTTAAGTGAGAGCCTAGAATGCATATTTAGGCTGTTTGTGTCCCGCCAAAGCAGAGTATGTAAGCAAATGCCTATTGGGTCTTGGTTTAGTGACGGTTGGAGTAAAGCTATGATTTCCGCAGGAAATGGGGTTACAAGACTCACGGCTAGGACACTGTTGCCCGTTGTGATTTCTATAAAACGCGGCGCAATCTGCCGCCGATCTCTGGTTGGGAATCGCCGGAATACAATTCTGCTTCACGTCAAGTATTCCGCTCGCAATCAGCTTCCGGCAAATCGGACCCACTTTTGACAGGTAATTGTACGACAGCGATAGATTCTGCAGCTTCCCCAACCCGCATATCTCCTCCGGAACCGGCCCGTATATCAGGTTTCCGGCAAAATTCAGCAACTCCGCATTCTGCAGGCACCCCAAAGAGCATGGCAATGGGCCGGTCAGCCTGTTGCCTCCGACGTCAACGACTGTCGCCTTCCTTAACCACCCGAGCTCGTCCGGAATGCAACCGGTTAACCGGTTGTTCAAGAAAAGGACTTCGAGTAACGTCGCCGACGCGTTTCCAATGCTTCTCGGAATCGGACCGGCGAACTGGTTGTTCGCAAGGGTCAAGTATGCTGCCGGGGTGGATCCGAGGGTATCGGGAAGCCCTAGAAAGAAACCGTTGTCGTTGAGGAACAAGGCAATGAGAGGTTTTGAGAAGATCTGAGGAGGTACCGCGCCGGAGAGAGAGTTGAACCGGACGTCCAAGAAAGACAGATCCTTTATGTTGAGAAGGGACGTGGGGAAAGAGCCCGTGAACCTGTTGTTACTCAAATCAAGCTCGTAGAGAAATGGCAGTTTAGCAATTCCGGGAGGAATCTCGCCGGAGAAGTTGTTGCTGTTGGCATGGAAGACGGCCAAGTCAGGGAACTGATCGACGAAGCCATCCAACGATGGGGCGGTGAGATGAAAGCCGTTGAAGTCAATGGAAGCGAGGGCAGTGGCAGTGGCATTATCCGGCGGGTGGTCACAGTAGAAGCCTTTGTAGTTGCAGAGGTTAGGACCCACCCAGGAAAGGGTGACCCCTAACGGATCGGAAATGATGGTCTTCTTGAAGTTTTGAATTACCGGGAGAAGCATTGAAATCCTTTGATCCAAGAAACTGATTAGACCGGGGACTAGCGGCGGCAGGGGCGGGAGAATTGGGACTAGCGGCGGCAGGGGTGGGAGTAACTGAGAACCACATTGTTGGATAACAGCAAATGACAAGAAGATCAGACAGGGGAAAAGGATTCTCAGGAGATAATGTAAGTTATTGGAGCACATGGCACACATTTGGTGATTGGTGAAATAAAAATAAAACTGTGTTGGCTTTTTTATAGTAGTGGATTGCATAGGTAGTGGATGATAAAGGGTCATAATTACTACATTTGTCTTCAATTCTAAGATAAGAATTCCCACAATGCTTGTAAATCATATTAGTGGCTTGAGATAGTTCATACCACTTCATGGAATGTTAGTGGTATGGAGTACAACGACAGTAACCCAATTGGATTCCACGATTGTATGGTATGGAGAGGAAGTGTGTACGCATATCTTGCCCCTAATCGAAAATGGAGAGACTGTTTCCAAGAGACCCCGGCTCATGCAGCACCAAGCACAAAGAGACAAAGGTCAAACTAAAGTTAACGAAAGGAAGCACTACAAGTGTTAGTGGTATGGAGTAATATGAATACAAGTCTGCCTTTTTATGTTTGGCATTGAGAATTTTGGTGTGAAAGTGCTGACATGTCAGAATGAGCTGTTCCTTTTGAGTGGTGGGTGAAGTCAAGGCAGTCTGGCAAGCTAAGTGAGGTCATGATGACAATACCAGAGTATATATTTAGCATTAAAATGAAATTTTAAAGAATAAATAATTCAAACTGCGTATACTTAAATTTTTATGTATACAAATAAATATGTGTCGTCATATTAAGTTATATGCTCCATCTGTTCCAAAAGAGGTCAAACTTGTCATCTACACAAGCACCCTCAACTGTACTGGCACACCTTAAAGTTTTATGCCCTCACTGGGTGTGAAGGGCGCAAGAATACATTGTGAATGAGAAAGGAGGGTTGAGCAACTAAAAAAGTGATGAGAACGCAAAGGAGGTGCGACTTACAAGAGTAAGAGTTGAGAGTAAGTGATTTCACTTTATGAGAATGCATCTTATAGGTGATCCCTCAGCACCAAGCATCCTCAATGGTAAGCAATGGACATTATACACCCCGAGTTCAATATCATCGAGTTTCAGGGCTTCCACCAGAATAATTTCCTGCAACATTTGGGCCCGATTGGGTGATACATTGCTTGGTTCATTTGAAAAGAATTGACTGAATTTATTTTCGATGTCTTCTTTATGTGGTAAAACTAAATTAATAAAGAAATCTACGAAAATAGGACAAAAACATTAATATTACACTAAAATAGGACCTATGTTTTTATCCCTTAAATTGGGCTGTTGAAACGAGTGACGGATTTCCTATTTTATTGCGTACTAAGCTTTCTTTAAAAAGAGGAAAGAAAGAAGCAGTTCGACCAAAGCGTTGAATGTGAATCCATTTTAGGACGGGTATGCTCGATAAAAAAATAAGGGCATCCCTATTCATCGGCAATAACATCATGAGTAAATATTTTTACTTCGTCCCAGAAAATAGAGTTCATGTTTGAACTCATTTTATTAAATAAACCACCAAATAAATTTTAAGAATTATATGCATAACTCATGGACTTATGAAAATTGCATCGTACCAATATTTAAAAGTTTTGTGCTGGTCAAACATGACTCTTTTTAAGGCGGAGGTAGTGCTCCATACATCGCATGCATAGTTTTGGTCTGTCTAGACATAACTATAGTAACCAGTAACCACATACGCCCTTACCCTGTCTTTGAGGAAAACAAGATGGGAAGGAATCAGGTCATCATATGCAGCAACAGATAAGTAATCAATTCCTGCAATTCAAAAAACCACATGAATGTATGAATCGGTCACACCAATCGCTAAACATCAGCCCGCTCTCAAAGATACTTTTTCTTCAATAGGTAAAAATGACACGGAGAGTGTCTCACCAACAAGTTTAATGTCCGTGTTGTCCACAAGCCACTGTGCTCCATCCTTCATGAATCCCACATAGCTTGTGTCAAATGCTTTCTTCCACATAAGACGCCTGAAATGAAATCCTTAAAATGAATAAATGTTGATTTCATGTAGTGCAGATGGTAAGACATTGAGGTTAACTCTAGGAGATTATAGTGATAAAAACTGTCTTAACTACAACAACAGCATTACCCCAGTGCCTCAAAGGCTCCCGCCCATAAGGGGGGTCGGATGTACACACCCCTATGTTTAAAACATAGAGTGGTTGTTTCCAGATGACCCGTGAAAAAACTGTCTTAACTGAGGAAAAATAAAATTAAGACTTTAGAGGAATACACATGAAAACTTGATGTTGGAAAATGACGTACTACCTCCATCCCACAAAACTTGGCATATCCCCTTAATCATACATCCCAAAAAAAAACTTGTTTCCATATTTTGGTTCATATTGATTCTCACTATTTTAAATAAATTTAAGCAACACATATTTCATTCTCTTAATCTTTGTAGTATTCAAAAATGGAAATGCTTTGTGGGACGGACTATTTTCAATTTAAAAGTCATCTTGGTATTATTCTGAGAAATGCTAAATTGGCAAATTTCCAATGAGCAAATGAGGTACATACCTGTCTGTGTTCAGGGTTCTAAAAAGTACTCGCTTCACTCCTCTTGGTATTTTTAAGGACTTCATTACTTCAGCTGAATGGAAGAACATCAATGAAGTTCACAAAAGTCGGGTATTGCTGTTGAAATGCTAGTGCAGACATATATGAAAGACAAACTCTAAAACGGAAGTTTTTTCACAAATAGAATTTCATCAATGCTTTAAAATAGGGTGGGCAACCTGATTGATTGGATATACAGTAAAAGTTCAACACATCAGTTAATAAATACTAGAGAAAGAACAAATTGCCCCAGAAGAGCTGGGTAGATTTCAGTGGAAAAGCAGTACAATAATACATATTCCATATCTTCCTACAACATCAAAGAAGCTTAGAAGCATATATATGCATTTACCAGTTATGTTGTTGTCCCTCGGAACGTCAATTACCAGTGCAGGACCTGCGAAGACCCAAAAACAAAATCATCCTATTGACAAGCAAATACTCCATACTAAAAAATACAGTAACAACAAAAGACCAGTAGCATTTCCAAATGGGGGCATGGGATCATTCCCCCACCCCCACTCATCCCCTATATAATAATGAGTAATTGTATGTGCTCACACATGTAAATGTATTCTAATATATGTATGCTACTCCGTGTGTAATACTCTGGGGTATGTACGCATAGGTGTTAGTTTATATATGAGGAACGTCAAGATTTGAATCTTCACATAGGTGTTAGTTTATATATGTGGAACGCCAAGATTTGAATCTCCTAACCGGTGTTTGCCTAATCCTCTCTGTGCATATTATGCTTATACTCTGTAGTATATACATATTTGCACTTTAGCAAACAATAACCGCAACAGAATGACTGAAAAATATCTTCTTATCAAAATGTGAAGGTTTTGAGTTATCCGAGCAACCACTGAGCAAGCATACAACTAAATATAATTATTCAATTCTCAATCCAACAACTACACATAATGACTATGCAGTAGTACACAAAATTCAAAAGAATCTGTGTGGAAACATAGTAGGCCAGTTGGGGATAAGGTCCACACTTCAATAAACAATTTAACATCTGCTACCGCAATATTCTGTCCTAGAACTACACTAGGGCATAAGATTAAAACAAAGCCAACAGATTTTTCAAAATCCACATCCATCAAACAGATCAAATTGAAGCTATCTAATTAAACACCATGATTGTGACTATCAAAGCTTGTTAATTCTAATTCGAAAGCTAATTATACTGTTACCGTTGAGAACTTCAAGGTCGAGAGTGTCTACGTCGAAGCCCGCATCCAAATAGTGATCATAAACATGGCCAGGTGAATCAATATGAGTCCCAGTGTGAGTGGGAAGCTTCATCTCGGAGTTGTTGGCCAGGGAACCGTTCTTCATACTCTGCGGGAGCCACAGGAACTGACCGAGTCCCTCTTCGGATCCCCAGGACGGCATTTCAGGGCGCAGAGTGTGTGTGATGTCGAATATCCGACCATCTCCGTAGACTTCACGGCGAACGGGGACGAGATTATCGGCCGGCGAAGAGTGGAAGCTGGCCGAGTTAGCGGCGGTGTCGAGTCCGTATGGAGGAGGGTAGGCTGCAATTGTCGGTTCCGAGAAGACTGCAGCAAGCTTAACGTGCACCGCGACGAAAATTAGGAGGAGATAGAGCTTATCCATGGCTTCCCTTGATGATCGGAATCGTGAATTTTAGGCGAGAAAATTTTAGCAGACGCCCGATCAGTGCTGAAACCGGGCCGGTACCAGTGGTGGCCGAACTACAAAAAATCTGTTGGGGCACATTGCAGACTGGGACGGCACTTTAAAAAAACAATGTTAAATTTCAAATAATAATGAATTTTTTCAAAAAAAAATACTTATGAGCGAGTTTTTTTAAAATAACTTGTAGTTCTATGCATTTTCAAAAAGACATTGACCCTTACATTTTTTGTAAAGACTGGAAAGAGACATTCTTTTTACAATTCCATTAATGACCGTTAAAAAATATACTACGTATTTTTCTTAAAAAATATATATTGTCTGATTTATTCTTTATATAAAAGAAATTGAAAAAAGAAATTATGAAAACAAAATAATTGGGATTGGTTATTGTTATTTTTAGGCTCAGTTGAGTTGTCTTTTCGATTCAACGTGTAAAAAAGTAGAAATAATTTTATGCTTAATATTATTTTTGTCTCGTAGTAATTTTTTATTTTAAACTTCTTTCAGTCAATAATTTTCTATCTTTGATCTATAATTAAATAAAATATAATTATATTTTAATTAGATAAATAATATTTTGGAAATATTTTATGTAATAAATTTAAAAAAACTATTTTTGAATTAATATCTAATATCATCTTTACCACTTTTGATTGAAAAAAGTCAAAAGTGGACAAATCATTCGCGAGTAACATTTTATAATTGATCGATCAAGAATAATGAAGTATGTTCGCTTGTACTTCCTTCGTCTCGAAGTATTTGTCCACTTTTACTTTTTTCAGTCAAAATTGTCAAACTTTTATCCCAAATTAAATAAAAATGATATTAGATATTGATACAAAATAGATTTATTATATAAAATATTTTCAAAATATTATTTTATATAATTAATATTTAATATATATTTTATTTAATTATAAATCAAAGGTTGAAAACAGTTAACTAAAAAAATCAGAACTAGACAAATACTCTAGAACGGAGGGTGTATAAGCTTATTTATAGTTTCGAATACTCTACTAAGATAAGAGCATTTCCAAAAAAAACCTTCAAAGTTCTCAAAAATAATTAAAATAGAGTTTATAAACCATGAGTAGGGTTTGATATAGTTTTTTAATATATAAATTTTACTCCGGTATTCTTTAACCCCTCTCCAATTCTCAAATACGTAGTAAAATGTAATGAAAAATAACTTCAAAAATTGTAAAGCAAAATAAGGGATTTAAGAGCAAGTAGACATTTAATTTACTGTTCAAAAGTTAAACAACATTATAATTGTTTGATTTTAACCTCTATCGTTGGAGATGCTCTAAAGGCTTGCGTTATTCACCCAATTTGATTAGTTCTGATATGAATGGAATAAATTTTGATCTAATCTTGTTTGATCTGATCTTATTGTAATTATATTTAAAATTACTCCGTATTTATGAATTGATCTGATTTAAATGATATTCCGTAATAAGTAATAAAAATAAGAATTTGTTAAAGAAAACAAGTTATAAGAGTGTACATAGAAAAAAGGACCACAAAAATCAATTCCCAAATATTTTCTCATTTTTTTTACTTTTCAGCCAAAAAACATCCAAAAAAAAAAAGTTGGTGCCTTGGTGATATAAAAACCTTACGAGTTTCGAACTACAATTGGGCTGCAGCTTGCATGGGTTTTGCTTAGTTCACTGTGCTTCTCTAAGACCCAAATGTGAATGGGCTTAAAATGATTTGTTTATTTAAATGTCATGTCAGCGCTGTATGTAGCAGCCAGTCTTGTTGGTGACGTAGACAGGCACCACCGACGCGTGAACTATAGAAGGGGCCCGACCACGTGACCCATTACTAGTTTGGAGTTTGTTTGGACCTAATATCTCAATCGAGTGGTTTTAGGACACACACCAAATTCATACCCAACTTGTAGATCAAATACTTTCCTTCACATTTGTTTTTTTAATAATTATAAATACTTTTTTTTATTTATATGTTTTTATTATTTATTTGATAAAATAAAATATTTTTGACACTTTTTATTTCGAAGAACTTTTCATGTAGTTTTTAAATATGTAAATTTTATTTTTTATTTCTATATCAATATTTAAATAAAATGAATTGAAAAGAATTGATATTTGGTCTCGTTTTTAGAAAGGTGGTAAAAATTTAGGGACAAATGGAGTATATCTAACACGTGTGGAGTAGATAATAATTATCTGTGAAATTCAAAGATAATGATTATCTGTATTTGTCGGTGATTGACTTAGTATGCATTCGGGTACAAAATTGATGTATGATGTATCTGAAATTTTTTCAAGGTTCACACTATTAGAAATATGGTAATTTTAATAAAGGCGGTTTTTAAAATTTGATCCTTACTTATTAAATATTATAACGATAGTTTTTAATATATCCTACTATTTCCTACGTGTTAAATGCAGGGTTAAGAAGGTACTTCATTACTTGTCTTCTTAATTAAACCCCTCATCATCATCCTTAGCTACCAATCGGAATCATAAGCGCACTCTTTTTCTTCTTCGTAGAACCCGAAAGATACTATCTTCATCTTTTTTATATAAGATAATCTGAACTCAACATCTTAACCATAAAAAGCAGAGGCATAGTTGAGGGGGGGGGGAGTTAGTTGAGAAAATGGGCTGAGAAATTACCTTTTAAGTGTTTTAACTTTGCATTTAACAAGTAGAAAATAGTAAGAGTAACAAGAGCTAGTTGTGGGGAAAAACCAAATAAATAGGAGACTACGATTGTAATAGTTTATAAGTAGAAACTAAATATAAAAAATTACCTATTACTAGAGACAATTTATGATATTTTATTCTTAAATATAAGTACGTGCAATTGGTATTTCATTATCCACACAAAAATATTTGAGATTTTTCTTTGTTTTTCAAAAATATAACTCCGTACTAGTTTTATTTTTTTTTATTTATATACCAATCATTAAATAAAGTGATTTAAAACTATTGAGATTTTTCTTTGTTTTTCACAATTTTTTTATTATGGAATGGAGGGAGTAGAGCTAACAAATCGGACAAGTCGGGTTCAAGTTACTTCGAGTTAAGGTCAATTTGGGTTCGGGTTAAGAATTGTACGTTCATGATTCAGTATCATCGGGCTCGGATCGACCCAACGGATTATGACTCTGATTTTTAAAAATTTAAATTCATATTAACACCTGTATTTTGCATTAAATAAAATTAAAATATCAAAGATATGTATTAAATCTATTATATTATTTTATTTTAGATTCTAAAGTAATATTTAGGTATATTAATCAATATAAAGAATTTAAAAAATGCATAATTCTTAGAAAAAGTTAGATAATTATGCAATATCATTTAGGGCCGGGCACGAATCGAGACGGTCCGGATTTTAGGTTGTCCCACGTCTTGTCCCGTTATATATAAACGGTCCGGAACGATTCGGATTGCAATCTTATCCCGGTTTGTCCCACAAAATTCGGGATCGGAATAAACCGGGACGGATTCAGGTTGTCCTACTTTGTCCTAATCGCACATTTCATTCAAAAAAGAAGAAACATGCATCTAGCCATCCAACAAAAAATAATGAGTGGAACGTGACCTAATAAATTTAATAAACTTTGGGCTGAAATCTCATGCCTATGAATTTAACTTAATTAACTAATTAATAAATAAAGAATGAGTATATTTGCATTTTAGACTAGAATTAGTATTATATATTAGTAGAGTAGATGAAACGAGACAAACGGGACGGATCAGTATAAATTTAAGCTATCCCGCTCATGTCTCATTTGATACTGGGACGGAACGGATTTGGGTTGGAAAAAATGTGTCCCAATTAATCGGTACAATTACAAAACGGTTCTGGGATTTTTCGGAACGGTCAAACGGCAACGGATTTCACGCACACCCCTAATATCATTAAACTTTTTTCTGAAAGTATAAATTTATACACTAAAAATGATTAGTGAGAAAAAAAATATATTCATAACCTTATTTTTATAACAATATATTTCATAATAAAGTACTCCATTTTTAACGGGTCGGTCAGTTCAATTAAATTTGATCCATTTTAGCGAGTCATTTCAAGTTCGGTCAACAAAATCTTTATTCAAAATCTAGCATTTTCAAAGTAGATTTCGAGTAAAAAACAAGTCAGGGTTATTTTTTGGACCATGCTACACTTACACCAACAAATATACCCCATTTGTACACCACAAGTTTGCACAAACATTTCGATGGTTTACACCGACACAAGTGTTGGTGCGTTAATAAAAATTCACACGGACACAAATGTTGGTGCATTTAACAAAAATTAGTTTTACACCAACACAAAATGTTGGTGCAAAACTGCGGGGTACAAATTGGGGTACAAATCGTGGGGTACACATAGCATAATCCTTATTTTTTGCTAGATTTGAGAGGGAGTAACTACTAACTAGTAGCTTGTGAGTTGTGAGCCCATCCTAGAGATTAGAGAAACCCTATTATGTTAGCTAATGACGTGTTATGTGAGGTAATCCTACAGTTTAGCACATTCACCTGAGCAAAGTTAAACAGGGTGTAGTGCTCTTTTTTGACATTCATGAAAAATATTTATCCCTCCCATTTTAATTACGGAGTATAAATTTATTTTCTCTATCCTGCGATAACTCTTATTTATTTGTATGCTTTTTTTGATTATTTGATAAAATAAAATAATTTTTTCGCTTCTTCTTTTGTAGAATTTTGGACACAGTATTATCTATTCGTCCCATAAAATTTTTTGCACTTTCCTTAGTTTAGGAGTTCCAAAAAGACTTAACATTTTTACATTTTTTCTAATTTTGGTAAAAATATAAGGAAATAATTTACTTGTATAAGTGGAGTATAAAACGAGTAATTTGCTTACCCTTGAAAACGACTTTCGGATTTGATACTAGAAACCGTGACTCGAGTAAAATAAAATTTCAAAAAATGAGTCCTATAATGTAAACAATAGGCTAGTATACATCACTTCATTTGTTACACACATTGCATAATTTTTTTGTTCATTCAAACAAGAAAAATAATTCAAAAAAAGTGTATCCCACTATAAATGTTATCATAGCCACTAAAACATTCGCAAAATTTTAAAGTAAGATTTTTTTTATTCAATTTACGATTTTTGATGTTTAACTGAAGTTACTTTTAATTCAATTTATTTAAAATTTGGTATTCAAATTTGTCGTTTTTTAATATCACTATTATTGTTATTCAAAGTTCCATTTCCATTCAAAAGATACGATTCACATGACTTTAATCAACCACAAATTTACAAGTTTTGCAAAAAATAGTCAAACTTTTGAGCTTCCAAGCATATTCATTTACATAAAATTAAAGAGTTCTTATACAAAAAAGAATCTACCCTAAGTACTCCTATCAGTGAAATTTTTGGATTTTTCAAATTTTGTTCGAGTATTTTAGAAATATTCTAATTGGTAGGTGTGACAATTTAAAAATAAAAACTGTCTACAAATGTTTTTGTCTATTCCAATATAATACTCCCTACTAGTTTTATTTATGACTCGAGTTATTTCGTTCTAATTAAGGCGCTCTTCTTTTTGTTTAGAAAAACAAAGTTGGATGTTGGGAAAATTAGAAAATGTTCGAAAAAATTAGAAGGAGTTGAAAAAAATAAGAAAGAATTAGAAAAACTAGGAAAAGTTGGAAAATGTTAGAAGTGAAGAGTTGACACTTAGGTTCTTATTTCTTTAAACTTATTTTTTGTTTTTATTAGAACCAGATCGGATAAAAAACGACTTTCACTATAACTATAATCATATACAGAGTACTTAATCGAATCAGATCAAAATCAATTAAATAAGTTGGAGATAAAGAAGCTCCAAGTCCAAACTAGTCGAGTTGGATCCTAATTTTCAAAAGGTTAACAAAGCATAATAGTATCAGCGTGTAAATAATTTTTGAGAGATTGTAGAAGGAATATTTTCCAAATACAATATTATGGGAGATTACATGTGTTTATATACAGGAGTTTCCTAATGACAATAGGAAACTGTAATTAATGCACCCTATACAAATATGGTAGCTACCAATATACAATAATATTAAATATAATATTAACATATTTAACATGCTCCCAACGGCACTAATGAAGACCGCCGCACGCCCAAGCAATCCCGAAACTCGGAGAAGACTATAGAGGGAAGTCCCTTGGTGAATATGTCGGCATACTGTAGAGAAGAAGGTACGTGTAGGACTCTTATCTGACCAAGGGCTACTCTGTCGCGTACAAAGTGAATGTCAACCTCAATATGCTTCGTGCGCTGATGCTTGACGGGATTAGCAGATAGATATACGGCACTGATGTTATCACAGAAGACTAGTGTAGAGCGACTCAGAGGTTGCCGGAGTTCCAGGAGAAGATTGCGTACCCAACTGACTTCAGCGACAGCATTTGCAACGGCTCGATATTCTGCCTCTGCACTGGACCGAGAGGTGGTGAGCTGGCGCTTAGAGGACCAAGAGATGAGATTGTCGCCAAGAAATATGCAGTAACCAGACGTCGATCGGCGAGTATCTGGGCAACCAGCCCAATCTGCATCTGAATATGCCCGCATGTGATCTGTATGAGAGGGTGAGATGGTGATGCCATGGGTGGGTGTGCCGTGTAGGTAGCGCAAAACACGCTTCATTGCTGTAACGTGTGGGGCACGAGGATCATGAAGGAAAAGGCATAGCTGCTGAACGGCATAGGTAATATCCGGACGGGTGAAAGTGAGGTACTGCAGAGCTCCCACAATGGAGCGATAGAGAGAGGGATCCGGGGCGGGATCGCCGGCCGCGGTCGAAAGTTTCCCGCGGGTGTCGACGGGTGTAGAAACCGGCTTGCATGCTGTCATACCGGCCCGTTCGAGGATGTCATAGAGGAACTGAGTCTGAGTGAGGAACAGGCCGTGAGAGGTCCGCTGAACATTGATCCCAAGAAAGAAGTGAAGGTCACCCATATCTGTCATAGCAAACTCCCCTTTTAGCCGTTTTGTGAGATGCTGAAGAAGGGCAGTGGATGAGGCTGAGAGGACAATATCATCAACATAAAGCAGCAGTAGAGCCATGTCCGGTCCGCGACTGTAGACAAATAAGGAGGTGTCGCTCTTACATCCACTGAAACCAAGAGAGAGGATGAAGCCTGTAAATCGCTGGTACTAAGACCTGGGTGCCTGTTTGAGTCCATAGAGTGCCTTATTTAATTTGCATACATAGTGTGGGCGAGCAGGGTCCTGGAATCCTGAGGGCTGAGCAGTGTAAACAGTGTCCGTCAGGTACCCCTACAAAAAGGCATTCTTGACATCAAACTGATGAATCGGCCATCCTCTGGACACAGCAAGGCTCAAGACGATGCGTATAGTGGCAGGTTTGACAACCGGGCTGGAGGTCTCGTCGTAGTCGATGCCATGGCGTTGAGTGAATCCGCGGACGACCCAACGAGCTTTGTACCTGGACAGTTCACCTGTAGGGCCAAGTTTGTGGCGAAAGAGCCATTTCCCGGAGATAATGTTTTGGTTGGGGGAGGGGGGTACTAAATCCCATGTATGATTATCTATCAAAGCATTATATTCAGCTAGCATAGCATTGTACCAGTTAGGATCTTTAAGAGCACTACGATAGGTAGGGGTATGGGGGAGATTGTGGCCATAGTGTTGAGATTGAGGATTTGTTTAGGACAGAAGATGCCAGCCTTGGATCGGGTGACCATAGGGTGGGTG
>OOIL02000495.1:128270-195949 GCA_900332095.2 Cuscuta campestris | reverse complement strand
AGGAAGCTTGGCCCGAGGGTTGCCGTTGTGATCCGCCGCCGCCACGCCCTCGACCTCGGCCCCTGCCGCGATTGCCGCTGCCACCACTGCCGCCGCCAGGAGCCCTGCCGTATCCGCCGTAGCCACCACGTCCGTCCGCCTTGTCTTGCCGCTGTGCGCCACCCCCAAAGCCGCCGCCACTGCCGGTGCTAAGGAAGGCAGTAGGCGGCGCGCCGGCGCCGTGGATAGAGTCAGATTGCTGCTGTTCGACGAGGAGGAGGGCGGACCGAACTTCCAGAAAGGTGGGGAGAGGATTCTGGTACTGGAGAAATTGGACTTGGCCACGGATGTCATGTGGAAGTCCCTGGAGAACCTGTAGAACGAGAGCATGCTCGGTCACCGGAGCGTCAACATCATCAAGGTATTCGGAGAGGTTCTTGAGAAGACGACAATATTCGTTGATAGATCGGTTGCCCTTGACGGTGGTGCGGAAGCGATGTTCCAGTTGCATCGCCCGGGCGTGCTTGTTGTCGTGGAAGAGATTGTAGATGGCCTTCCATAGTGCATGAGCGGAGAGATTGTTGGCGAGAACGAGATCAGAAACCTCATCCGTAATGGTGGAGAGGATCCACCCTTGAATGAGTGCATCAAATTGGTACCATTCGGCGTCATCTGCAGAAGAGGCGATGGTGGTGCCGTCGATGAAGCCTTTGAGATTGAAGCGGAGAATCAAGAGACGAAACAAGCGACTCCACTTTTTGTAATTTGGCTCCGACAAACTCAGTTGTACGGGGATGTGAAGTTTGATATTTGATATAGTTGTGAAGGCGAGGTGAGGAGAGTTGTTGGAGGAAGAGGTGTCGGAGGTTGAAATAGCCTTGCCGGAGGAAGGATTTTTGTCGGCCATGGTTGCCTAGGGAAGAAGCCGATCGGCAATAGGGATGGGGGAAGGGATTTCCGATCGTGAGAGAGAGAGGGAGAAGACAGAAGCCGATTAGGGCTCTGATACCATGTAGAAGGAATATTTTCCAATAGAATATTATGGGAGGTTACATGTGTTTATATACAGGAGTTTCCTAATGACAATAGGAAACTGTAATTAATGTACCCTATACAAATATGGTACCTACCAATATACAATAATATTAAATATAATATTAACATATTTAACAGAGATTGTTGTAAACTTAATTTTTTTATGAGATTGAAATTTAAAATAATTGAAAAGTAAATTTAAATTTATAAAAAACATTTATGATTTTTGTAACTATTTTTTTTCAACTAGCATGGTTCAAAGTTTAAATGTCACTCAAAAGATGATGAGCATTTAAAATGATTATGGGGTGTGCTAGATTTTTTTATAGTGTACTTTTTTTGAAATATAATAACCTACTTCCTTAAGTTTATAATTATGATTTGTTAAGCTTAAAAGCATCACTTCTTTTACAACATCACTTTATCCTTTAACTTTCTCTACCATTTTGGAACCACTTCCTTACTTTTTAATTATTTTTTCAATATGACATCTTTTTATTGTGCAAAAAAAAACATAATAAAAATAATTGACCAATCATTTATTTTCATTCTTCAAGAAAATATTATTCTCCCCTTCTTATCTCTCTCCTCTTTTCCCCTATCCGTTCTAATCATTTTTCTCTAATTTCTCCCTCTACATCGTCCTTTCCCCTTCATTCTACTTGATTATTAGTGATGCTCTAATCAGCATGGAGCGACATATACATTCATCACTTTCAAAACTCATTTTTGGACCAACCCAAAAAAAAGAAAAGTCATTTTAGAACTTGTCGTGGAGGTCTTTCTTTCAATACTGACAACATGTCAAGATCCACCGTCCCCGTCTTCTTGGCCGCCGTTCTTTTTCACTGTCTTCTTCTTCTTCTCCCCGGGGAATCTCTGACCACCGCTTCCTCCGACGTGGAAGCGCTGAAGGCATTCAGATCGTCCATAGACACCGCAACCATCGCCCCTTACTCCTGTTTGGGTTCCTGGAATTTCACCGCCGGCGATCCCTGTTCCCTCCCTCGACTCACCAACTTCGTCTGCGGACTCACCTGCTCCGGCAACCGAGTCACCCGAGTCGTCCTCGACGGGTTCGGTTACTCCGGCACTCTCACCCCTTTCATATCCAACCTCACGTATCTCATCACTCTTAACCTGCAGAACAACAAATTCTACGGGCCGATTCCAGCCGCTCTGTTCTCCCTACCCAACCTCCAGCACCTCATCCTCCGAGCTAACTCGTTCTCTGGCTCAGTCCCGCCCTCCGTCGCTATGATCAAATCTCTGCAGCTCCTCGATCTCTCCTCTAACTCGCTCTCCGGGTCGTTGCCGGTTTCCCTAAACTCGCTCTCCTCCCTGATAAAGCTCGATCTCAGCTTCAATCGACTCACCGGGTGGATCCCGCCGTTGCCCCCAACCCTAATTGAAATCGCATTGAAATCCAATTCTCTCTCCGGGTCATTGCAGAAATCCTCATTCAACGGGTTGACTCAGCTGGAGGTCATCGAGCTCAGTAACAACTCGTTTGCCGGAGCGCTGGAACCGTGGCTCTTCCGGCTCCCGGCCCTACAACAGGTCAACTTGGCCAACAACCGATTCACCGGTATCGCCGTAGAGAGACCCGGAAAAGTTAACACCGGTCTCGTCGCCGTCGATCTGGGGTATAACAGCATCCAAGGCTACCTGCCGGAGAACTTCGCGTACTATCCATCTCTGTCGTCTCTCTCGTTGCGGTACAATCGGCTGCGCGGAACCATACCGCCGCAATACGGGAAGCAGCCGTCGTTGAGGAGGCTGTTCCTTGACGGCAATATCTTGAAGGGGTCGCCGCCGGCGGGGCTTTTCTCGTCGGTTTGGCATCACAATGTCACCGGTAGCCTGGGGGATAATTGTCTGCAACAGTGCCCGCGAGATTCGGAACTCTGCTTCAAACCTCAGAAGCCGGCGTCACGTTGCCGGGGTCAAATCTAGCGTCCAACTCCAAAGTTAAATGTCCAAATTGGGCATCACAAAGTCCAATTCTTTTTCCAAAAATGATGGGGGCACCAAAAATGTGATGGCTATTTTAGGATACACCAAATATACATCAAGACAAAATTAGTCATACACACAAGATAATTTAATGTTTGTGCATGTATAAACATTAAATGTCTGTCTTTGACTATTTTTGATTTGGCTTATATTTGGTGGATCCAAGTCGGTTCCCGTGCTACTATAGCTATTTTATCCCAAGTTTCTCACAATTCACGGAGACAATAACTGCCACAGTTATTATTTGTGGTTTGTGAAAATTTAGATGTTAAATTTTTGGTGTTACCCAGCATTACTTTTTTTTAAATTTCTTTATTCTCTTTAATGGTTTGAAGTTGTCACCAGCGTATAGTTTTTGAGGTCACTCTTCTGATAATTTTGATTGTGTAATTTATTTAGTTTTTGGTACATCTTTAGTTTACCTCATTAAAATAAAAAATTTCACGTGAGTGCAAATTGCTCCCGTCCAAATGTCCAGTTCTGCTACCCACCTTTTTTCACATGAACCCCAAAATTAAAGACATAATTCGACTCAGGTTAATGTAAGTTTTAAAATGTTGTTAGTATTATAATTTTAGAACTTAATATAAGAATAAAGAATGTAAAAATAATTGAAAATATAGAGACATTGTGTGTATTATTTATGGTGAGTTGGTAATGTCAAATATGAAAATGTGCCTTTAAAGGTAAGGAATATTTAGTACGGAGTATCAGACACCCTGTTATAGTTCATGATTGATATTTCACTCAAAAAAATGCCAGGGGTGTACCCCATCCCCTCCTCTGCCACATAAATGAGCAAAAAAATTTAAAAATAAATAATTAATTAAAATTGAAATAAAAATATGTAGTAGAGAAGGGGGTGGGGGAT
Source organism: Cuscuta campestris (assembly GCA_900332095.2). Taxonomy (NCBI): domain Eukaryota; kingdom Viridiplantae; phylum Streptophyta; class Magnoliopsida; order Solanales; family Convolvulaceae; genus Cuscuta; species Cuscuta campestris. The sequence goes on along the minus strand of OOIL02000495.1, from coordinate 192,048 downwards.
AAATGAGATACACCTTTGGTATACCCCTAGCATTGCTCTTCACTCAAACAATTTTAGATTTAAATTATTTAATATATTGAGAAAAAAAAAGAGCTTGGACCTCATACATCTGGGCCTAAAGTTCACTGATTCAGGTCCATTTAAAATAAAAGCTCTGTTCAACATTACCTTAGCATATAATTTTGGCATTTTGAAAATGTTATCAATATATGATTTTTAATATTAATGTTTATGAAGTTCATTTTCTTACCTCCCAATAAACCAAAATCAACTAAATATACTTCTTTTTTAAAAAAAAACAAAACTTTTGAAAGCTTTTAATATACTCTATGAAGTGAAAGAGTAAACTTCATTTTGCACTAGAGAAATGTATGATAGCTTAGGTTATAGTCATTCTACCACTTAAAACTCATGCAATAGTTCTCATAGAATCACTTCACACACAAACAACCTGGGTTTGTGTATTGGTGTGTGTGTGAGAGAGAGAGAGAAAGAGAGAGAGAGAGAGCTCAAGTTGAGATGATCATGTATTGAATAAGAATGTGACTCAACAATGTCATTTTTTGCTTTATATAAAGCCAAGTAATCAGCTCTTAGAAGCAGATTGAAAAATGAAAACTGTTGCAAGAATGCCCACCAATGTAGTAACGGCAAGGGCAACGGTTGGCAACGGAGATGTTAACCCAAAGTTCTACAAAACAGCACGAATGATAATACATTAGTCTAAACAACACATGGGAATGCTAGGGGTACCCAAAAATTGTACACCATTTCTACACCACACGGAAACACAAACATAATGTCTGTGTGCCCGAACATACATTTAATGTATGTGTATTCCTTTACACCATGTTTGGTTCAGAGAATTTGGATGGCAAAGAATAGAAAATGGTTTTCCATCAGTTTCGTCACCAAAATGGGAGGAATTTGGTTTTCTCTCCTCTGAGTACATTTTGCCTTCTCATTTTCTTTTTCTTCCACTTTTCTTTTCTTTTTCTCTCTAACCAAACAAGAAAAATATTTTCATCCTCATTTTCTTTTCATTTCCCTCTCAAATTCTTTGAACCAAACATAGTATTAGTGTACTAGTGGTATACACTTGTTGGGGTACTCCAATAATTTTCCAAACAACATATGTTATAAAAAAAGATACTTAGAATTGGTGCAGTTGTACCTCAAGCAGTCCTTTGCCAGTGGATATTTCGACACTGATAGCAACTGCAAAGCCTATCATAGCAAACCGACCGAGCCAAATGTCTAAGCTGCTGCCTTCCTTGGTAGTCTGCTCGCATCTTACTGTAACCGATGCTCTTCTATGGGACGGTTTGATCGGATAAGAAGTCTTCAAGACTGGTTAAAATCAAAACCAGGGTTGAGATAAACACTAGCTTAGGTTAGTTGTTTAGATCATTGACTCAGTATTCTTCTAACCTATTGTATTTACTAGAATCTTTTAGTTGCCTAGTATTATTTCTTAGCCGACGCTATCTTCTTCCTTAGTTGTTTTAGCTAGGCTCACTTGTGTAGTTTAAAAATGATTACAAGCAATATGATCATAATCAATTTGTTAAATCTCCAAGTACATTTGCCATTCGCCACATAAACATCAAGATCATCAGATGTTGTAGTCAAGTACTCCCTCCGCCCCAAAACGATGTTTATTGTTTGACCTCACAAAATGTAAGTGTTGAAAAATAAAGAGTTTGGGATTATACACATTATTTTTCACGGCCAGATACATTTTGAAGTTCACATTGAGATAAAGCCTCTAGGCAATCCTCTTAGTAAAGAGTCGCAAATAATGGGCGAAAGAGGTGTTATTTTAGACAATAGATCATAATCTCTTAGAATATGGAAAGTAGACTAGTATTTTCGGACAAACAAAAATAAGGGAAGGGAGTAATAAATAACACATCTAAATATGTTCAAAATGAATAACAATAAACAACTTGCTTCAAAATTTGGCTGCATAAGTAGTATTAATCAAGTATTCAAGTCCATATAATCAAATTGCTCAACAATGTCTAGAAACTTCTTGTTCTACCCTTTCGAGTATGATTTATATTGTGTCAGTGTTAAAATTGTATAGTTGAAACATGAAGCATTTGATAAATTATGCTAACAACTATAGTTAATATGCTGGGTTGGAACCCAATATATACAATATATACTTCAAAACCTCTATCAGTTAAAAGTTTCTACTTTTCTACACAAAAGCACCATTAGGGTGGCAAATACTATGTTATTGATTTCTCGGTGGGGAATAAAACCAAACACCTTCTCTGCGTAAGTTTTTTAGACATAAAAATGCACAAAGGAACACACAATGAACTGCGCCAATTCAAGCCAGATAAACGGGAACTCACGGGGAGTGGAACCAGCTGCAAGGGAAGTTCCAAATCGAGCTGAATTCAACAGACCTAATGGAGATCTGGAAGAGAACGCCCTCTTGCTTGAGACAATTGCAGCATCTGAATGTAAAGAAAAGGCAAGAAAAGGAATCAAGGCTCTTACTCTTTTTTCGAACGAGAGAAGAAAAAAACAGTATGCGTAAGAATTACCGCGGGCGGAAATGAAATGGGAGCTGGATACTTGGAGGACGGCGGTGGCCATGTCTGCCGGTAAAAGAATGAGGCGGTGGCGGGGGATTATCACTTTCTCTGGCCAAAATTCGCCCCTTTCTTGGCTCAGCTTGTGGATACAAATAGAGCGTTCAAGCGGAATAAGTTGTCAAACGTGCCTTATCCGAGCTAGTCTTGTATTCATTTGAAAATGTATTTTAGCCTAATTTGAATAACTATTTAATCAATGACATCATTATAATCATCAAATAAATTTGGTGGTACACATTGACTTCATTAAGAGACTTTTTTGCCTGAAGAATTTATTGGGTTCGCACCTTAGAATAAGCAATTTCTTTTCAAACCTTTATTATTGGGACTCATAACAACATTTATTAATCCTAAAAGTTTTATGTTTTATCTCCGAAGTAAGTGTTTAAAAAAATGCTCGGAGTTTCTAAAAGGAGCTCTCGGTGGGCATATTTCTTGGTTCAAAGGAAAGTTTGTTATGATAAAATTTCTGTTTTACCGAAGTTCTAAGGGACAACACCCCCAAGAGTGGGTTTAGGGTACGGTAGCCCCTGCGAGGTCCAAGGAACAGAACCCCTCAACCCCCGACTTGGACCAAAGTGTTGTGTTAAACATTCACTTGAATTTTCTGTTTTCGACATTTGGATATAAAGAACTTTCGAAAAGCGTCTCTTCTAATTTTCGCACGACTAGACGCGGCCTTTATAAGAGTGACGCGACCACATTTCTTCTCCCTCTCCGCTTCTATAGGAGTCCGGTAAGGCTTGGTCGAAAGCACAGAAGTTTGAAAATTCATATTTGTTTGCATATTTTCATCACTCATTTAATAAAATAAAATGTTCATGTCATATCTTGTTTTATAAATTTTTTTTATATAGTTTTGAATTATTCAATTTTTACTTTTTTATGATATACTAATTTGTGAATAAATTAATTTTTAAAATAATAATATTTTGTATATTGTTCAAAACAACAAATTTATTATTGGAAGGATGGAGTATAATAATAAGAGTCACAAATATTGTGGCAAAGCAGTGAGTAACTGAGTATGAAGGGTAAGTGGAGTGGTCGCCAATTAAGGCATCCCAAAAAGCTCTGTTCCTGTTAGACGCCGACCATCCCTTCCTAGTTCCTGCTATGCAAACGCTACTTTTCCCGGCGGCTCGTTCCGGCGGCGCGCCTCTTTATTTTCCTATGACATCGCAGGTGGTGGGGAAGCCCTCGGCCCTCAATCTTCTCCAGCACAAAGCTGCCATCGTTCCTCTCTCCTTGTCACAGACTCTAGCTCCCATACGGATTCGGAATGTCCTCTCGCCGCCGCATCTGGCACTCAATTGCAGAGAAGGGGTTAGAGTCCTCGCCGCGGCTAACTATTCTCCGATCGACGATATCGAAAAAGCGAAGCTCGCTCAGGTATCCTTCTTTCTCCTGTAAAAGTCCGCTCCTTAAGTGTATATTTACTTGGATTTCTATTTTAATTTTAAATGGATGTGGATGCAATTTCTGCTTGTGAACTTGGGAGAAATGTTCGGGCACTTGAATTTTCCGGTTAGGGTTAGGGTTTGGGAGAAGAAGCGTTGATAGTGTCTAGACGCTAGAAAAATCAAATTGAGATTCAATGCATGTGCAGATGTGATTTTCATATGAACTAAGATATCAATGTTTGTGATTGTCTGGCTTGTGAGGTTACAAAACCACTGAAAAATGTGAAATTGAAAAGATCAATAGAGAAAATCCTTTTTATTGGGTTCAATTAGTTTTATCACTTTTTGGAAGATCACATCTGAGGGTTGATTGCAATGAGATGTGTTCTTGAAGCAATTAAATTATAAGGGCTATACATTTTAGGATGATTATTCATCTTGCATAGTTGCATCGTAGATCATTTAGATAGAAGCTGATCTGTATGCGTTGAGTTTTCTACAGGTCTCAGAGAGATTGGAGAGTACTTCAAGGTATTTCAAGAGATTGGGGGGGTTAGGGTTTTGGGGGCAGCTGGTTTGCACACTTATTGCGGCTGGGATACTTTCTTTATCCATTGCCATGACTGGGAAGATTACATCACCCTTTACATTTTACTCTACTGCTGCGGGAATCACTGCTGCCTTTGTTTCTGTTTTCTGGTCTTTTGGTTATCTTCGTCTGTCTGAGAAGCTTAAGAGAACGGCCAGTCAGCCTTCAAAGGTAAAGGTCTCCTTTTCGACTAACATTTACTTCAATTGCTTTATGGTATGTTTGGGAACATGGTTTTGGATTTCAAATTTGGATTTGGTTCAAATTCCATGTTTGGGAAACTTACAAATTTTGAATGTGGATTTGAATCAAATTCTTCTCATTCATAACAAAGCTTAATTTTGAATACATGTGCCTCCCCTTGTCATTTGAAATTCAAGATTTCAAATTTTGGAATTGAAATACATGAATTGAAATGAAATCCTAGTTTCCAAACACTACCTTAAGGTTTTTCTTTACCCATTTGCATGAGTGCACGCGAAGAATGCCCTCAGGCTAGTTAAATGACGGTCATCGGCTGATCAGTGCTACCTCATTTTCTACTGATATCTTGTGTTTTTAGGCACCTCCTAGGGAAGATGTGGTGAAAAGCTTGAGAAATGGGATCGGGTTGAACCTTTTTGGAATGGGTGCCACTGTAATTGGTATGCAAGCCACTGTAGGGCTGCTGGTAGGGAAGGCCATTACTGCATATCCATTTTATCAGGGTGTTGGTTCTGGTAGTACTCCCGTGGTTGCATTGGATGTGTTTCTCGTGCAGGTATGCTTTCTTTGTCCCATTTTGCAGGCATAGGCTGCACTGCTGCGTTCGATAAATTTACCTCTGTTCCAAAAAAAGACAGTCCCGTTTTGTGTTGGGGGGGGGGGTGGGGGAGGGCCTCCCCTCCTTAATTTAGTTCAAGATATTGCGGGTGGTGGAGCCAACATATCTCATCCCCTTCCCCAATCCCAACAACGAAACAAACTCTTAAACTCTGTATAATCCCTCCCTTCCCCTCTATTCCAACAAACTAAACAAAGTACTTCGTAATATTCAAACCCTCTCCCCCCTACTTTCCCTCCCTCCCCTCCCTTCCCCTTGAACCTAAAATTGCTATACAAATCATTAATCCTACATGTATCTCTTAACTAAATCGATCACATGCAACTTTCTCGTGGCTATGTTTTGACAAATTATATGAAAAGTTATCGTCACTTAGATCAAATGGAACTTAATTATTATCAAATGGGACCTTATTTGGGGAGGGAGTATGACAACTCGCTTAACTATATCCCATTCTCTTGTGATATATTTTACAGGCATCAGCAAACACCATACTCTCGCACTTTATTGGGCTATTATTCTCATTGCTACTGTTGAACTCAGTGACATTACAACCCACAAAAAGCATTCCTGTTCCTAAGGTTGCATAACCTCTCCGTAAGCGTGTAAACTGGTTGCCTCAGTTATGGTATTAACCTTTTTTTCAAGTTCTTTGAGCCATTTTGATTTAATTCACTCAGTGATGTGCCTAGGTTTCATTTTCTACTCGTATCATTTTACATTTATTAATCGCATGTTAGTCTGTCCCAGACTAACTTCACCCCAATGTGCATTTTACATTGTTGCTGTCCGAATTTTTCAATGAAAGCCATGGCATGTAGTTTGTAATCACACAAGCTCAATTTAGCTCCTCCCAGGCTAGAGGCCACTATTCGGCCGGTATTGGAAGGGCCCTAGGGATGGGGTTCGCCTTTTTTAAGGCAGTGGTCGTTTAGTTCAAGGAAAAAGGGCGGTCGGAATTGTCTAATACACCTAACAGTTTTCCTCTCCATTGAAAAACAAAGGTTTATTTATCCATCAACTGCACCACAGACAATTACTACATGGTGTACCCTACTCGTTACTTAGAGCATTTACAATGGACGGAGAGACCTGCCGCACCACTCGCAGAGGCGGGGTAGCGGGCTAGCGGCGGGCACCCATTTTTTTTATTTTATAAAAAAAACTAATGAAAATAGGTAAAGAAAGTAATTAAAATTTGACCGTGTGAACTGGGAAGAACGTTTTAGGACGGAGGGAGCAACACTTACACTATGTTTGGTTCAAGGAATTTGAGTGGAAAAAGAAAAGAAAATGAGAAGGAAATTATTTTTCTTGTTTGGTTAAAGAGGAAAAGAAAAGAAAAGTGAAAAGAAAAGAAAATGAGAAGGCAAAATGTACTAAGATTAGTAAAAACCAAATTCCTCCCATTTTGGTGAGGAAATTGATGGAAAACTATTTTCTTTTTTTTCCTTCCAATTTCCTTGAACCAAACATATGTTAGATTTTTAAGGGGAGACATTGACTTTGAGACATCACTTCAAGTACACTTATTTTTTTTATTAAATTCTATAACTACTTCTTTATAACAGATGTTTTCCATATTTGGTTATCTATTATCAAATATTATGCTCGTATTTCTTCTTTTATGTGTACCTTTTTCATGGGTAGCTAGTTTTTTTTGACATTCTATCATGTTGGTGTTAAATATAGGGCTAAAGTGTAATCTCACACCGATCCTATGTCGAGTGATGTATTCTTATATTGGCTTGACGAAAAACGCAACAAAAATGTTTATGAATATGGACTAGGATTTTGACCAGAGACGACATCTGTAGACTATAGTTGAAAATAAACAGCGACTCCAGTTGATAAACAAGAAAGATATGTGATTATTGTACAAATTAAACTTTAATCTTTCAATTTAACAATAACATGACACAAGATTAAAATGGATTATTCGTGGAAAGATATTCGTCGAAATATGTGAATTTTCCAAGTAACCAACTATAGAATTTATTTTACTCATTATTTTTTCATTTGTCATTGCCATGATAACAATACGGAGTAAACTATTGTTTATATCATCCATCTACCTCAAAGAGTTGGTTTTTTTGGCCTCGTAGGGATCCACATCCACCACAATGGTATTATTTTAATGAAGAAAGTTGAAATTTACATTTTTTATTCATGAAATATCTTCTTGTTATATATTTTAGTATAATTGAAATAATTATCTGATTAATATTTTCATAATAATCATAAAACATTTTTGTTTACAAAAGCTTTGTTTTGCACCTAATTATGTAATGGGGTTCCAAACACCTTGAGGGGGTTTCGGGGACAGCACCTTTGGAAGTGAGGTTCAAAGGACGACTGCCCTGCAGGATCCAAGGGGTAGAGCCTCATTGGCAAAATGGTGTGTTATGTAAATTCATTCAAATTTTTATTTCTAAACAATCGATGTTTGAAAACTATTATATCGATCTCTATATTTTGCATGTTCTTCAATCTTATCTGAATTCAAACTTATTTGTATAGTACGGAGTATCTAATTAAAAATATTATGGTGTATTGCGTAGTAGTTTCACTATCAAAATAATCTAAGTTCTTACTACCTCAGTTCCATTTTAAATTGTCTATTTGCCTTTTTTCTCCGTTCCAAAATAAATTGTCTGTTAGTTGTTTTCGTAAACTTTTAAGAATAAAATACCTAAACTAACTCTAAAATAAGTCACTCTTCTCCACTTTATCTTCTAATTCATCGTCATACCTCCTAAAAAGTACTGACAATTTCAAAAAATCAACTCTATTTTTTCTTTTTTTTAAATATGCCCAAAAGTCAAAACAGGTGATTTAAAACGGAACGGAGGGAGTAGTATTTCAGATCTTCCAACATTTCTTACACTTTTTCTTTGATTTTTCCTAAGAAAGAAATGAACTTATTACTCCGTAATACCGGCTATTCTAGAAAGAGAAATTTATCTAAATAGGACTAAAACATAATGACTTTTCCAATATAGGACCATATGTTTTTATTTCCCAATGTAGGACCTTTGGTCATTATCACGAAGTCATTATTTAACTAAATGTGCATCATTACTGGACATTATTTCTTCCACTAGGTCATTATTAAGTCTTATTTATGGAATAAAAAAGTTTAAGTCCTACATTAAGAAAGTCATTATGTTTTAGTCCTATTTAGTGCAAATTTCACTTCTAGAAAACGGATGACTTGTTCTTCCACCGGAGGGAGTAACATTTCTTTCACCTTTCCTCAAAGTAAGAAATGAATAAAATTACTTTACCTCCGTAATTTATTTGCGAGTCTTCCAGAAAACGGATCACGTGTTCTCCCATCCAATTGACCCCCTCCCTGTCCACCTTACCAAGAAGGTACCCAGCCCTCCATCCCTATAAGTAAAAAAGAACCCACTCCCACTCTCTCACTACACAATTCACCCAAGTCTTCTCATACTCTCTCTTATCTCTCTTTTCGTGTTTATTTGTGACTCTAACGTTTTCTTATAAAAAATGGGATCAGAGGGCGCCACGTTAGACCAGTCGCCCCTGCCTCACGTGCTACTCGTCTCGTTCCCGGGTCAAGGTCACGTGAACCCGCTGCTGAGGCTCGGCAAGCGGGTCGCCAGCAAGGGCATTCTCGTCACTTTCTCCGCGCCGGAATCCGTCGGGAGAGACATGAGGAAGGCCAACCCCAACATCGCCTCCGGCGAGCCCACGCCGTACGGCCTGGGCTTCGTCCGGTTCGAGTTCTTCGACGACGAGTTCGACCACGCCGAGCCCAAAGGCGACGACCTCGTCTACTACATGAACCATCTGGAGCGGGTGGGGTCGCAGAAGGTCACCCTCATGGTCAAGAAGTACGAGGAGGAGGGCCGGCCGGTCTGCTGTCTTATTAATAACCCGTTCATTCCTTGGGTGTCTGACGTGGCGGAGAGCCTCGAGATTCCCAGTGCTATGCTCTGGGTCCAATCCTGTGCTTGCTTCTCCGCGTATTACCACTACCACCACAGCCTCGTTCCCTTTCCTTCGGAATCCGAACCGGAGATCGACGTCACCCTTCCCGCCATGCCGGTGTTAAAGTACGATGAGGTCCCTAGTTTCCTGCACCCGTCGAGCCCGCTTGGCGTTCTCGCCGGGGCTATTTTGGGACAGTTCAAAAAACTGTCCAAGCCGTTCTGCGTCCTCATGGACACGTTCGAGGAACTGGAGGGCGACGTGATCGGGCACATGTCCAAGATATGCCCGATCACGACCGTGGGGCCCCTCTTCAAGGACCCCACGCACCAGTCATCGTCTGAGGTGGTCCGGGCCGACTTTGTCAAGGCTGACGACTGCCTCAGCTGGCTGGACACGAAGCCCCCGGCTTCCGTGGTTTACATTTCCTTCGGGAGCATCGTCGTGTTGAAGCAGGAACAGGTTGACGAGATTGTCCATGGCTTGCTGAGCTCTGGGGTGAGTTTCTTGTGGTCCATGAAGCCCCCGAGCAAAGGGTCGGCTTTCAAGCCGGTGAGCTTGCCAGAATGGTTCTCAGAGAGAGCAGGGGAGAACGGCAGGGTGGTCCAGTGGAGCCCGCAGGAGCGGGTCCTGGCCCACCCGTCCGTGGCCTGCTTCGTGACCCACTGCGGGTGGAACTCCAGTATTGAAGCCCTGACCATGGGGGTTCCAATAGTGGCGTTCCCGCAGTGGGGCGACCAGGTCACCAATGCCAAGTTCCTGGTGGAGGTGTTCAAGACCGGCGTCAGGCTGTGCAGAGGGGAGGCGGAGGACCGGATAGTTCCGAGGGAGGAGATCGAGAGGTGTTTGGTGGAGGCCACGGGCGGGGCGAAGGCGGAGGAGATGAAGGCGGCTGCACTCAAGTGGAAGAAGATGGCGGAGGAGGCGGTGGAACACGGCGGCTCCTCCGACCGGAACTTGCAGGTCTTTGTCGATCAAATACTCTCCTTGTCGTCGTCTGGGGATTGTACGATTCGACCACATTAAGGAACAGTAATACTTAATTACTACTCCCAACCCACAACAATAATTATTTTGGGAGGTCAAACACAAGGAAAAAGAGTTAATTGGAAGCTGAGGGAGGTCCCAGGAGACGATAATATTTATTTATCGTCCTTTATTTATTGTCATTCATGGGTGGTTTGCATGTATTTTATTTGTATTCGTTGGGTTTGTTTGGTATTTGTTGTATATGCATGTTTAGTTCCAACTTCAGTTCGTCGTGAAACCAAATAAAAGTGCATGGTTCGTTCTTATTTACTCTTCTTAAACCATTCAAATTTGAGAAATTTAACTTTCCCAATATAGGACCATATGTTTTTATTTCTCGATGTAGGACCTTTGGTCATTATCAAGTAGTCATTATTCAAGTAAATGTCCATCATTACTGGACATTATTCCTTCCACTAAGTCATTATTAAGTCCTACTTAGGGAATAAAAAAGTTTAAGTCCTACATTAGGAAAGTCATTATCTTTTAGTCTTATTTAGTGCAAATTTCACTTCATATTTTATCTTTCGACTTTCTATTATTAATAAATTAATTTTACTCTTATTTTTTTTACTAATATTCTAATAATTTATTTATCACATTAAGGATAAAAAATTAGAAAGTCAACCATAAATATATATTTCTTATTTTAATTTTGTCGAAAGTCAAAATAGGAATAGTTTTAAAAAAGAGATGGAGTATTGTGCAAGCATGTATACAAACCTTGACTCGATTCTAATCTACAATCCGTATTTTATTAATCATCTAGTTCAAAATACTTCTATACATATCTAGCAATAATGTCTAAAGTTCACTATATTTCTCCTTTATTACAGGTAGAATTTATTCTGGATCTATTTTAAATATTTAGATGAGGCAGAACTGTTTAATTGTGCACACAAAAATGAAAAGGAAATTTTTTTAGAGAGGGAAAGTGTAGTTCTTTTGGTAAATGAGTAAATCTATAATTTACTCCGTGCTTACCATGTTAGCAAATAGCAAGAATACAGGACATAAAGACCTGATCCGACTTTTAAATTTCTGAAATTTTCTCGGACTTCTTTCTTCCCTTCATATGACGCGCGGGAAGACCTCCATTTCATTGCAAAAGTCATCATCCTAGTTGATTAAGAAAGGACTTGCATTCTAGGTTAATCCCTTTTTTCCTCAACTAATCCCATTTTTACTCTACTCTACTCCCTAATTTTATATTTCACCTTTTGACTTTTGTTTTCCTTTATCTTCCTTTAAAATTTTCTTTTCCCACAACATTAAGTAAGTTCCTATATATTACTCCCTCTGTCCCTACATATTTGCCACACTTGTATTTCCGAAGTAAAATATCAATTCAAGTTTTTTCAATTCATTTTATTTACATATTGGTATAGAAATAAAAAAATAAAATTTACATATCAAAAAATTACATGAAAAGTTTTTCGAAATAAGAGGTGTCAAGAATATTTTATTTTATCAAATAACGAATGAAAACGTAAAACTAAACAAAAGTTTTCGCAACTGTTGAAAAAGCAAATGTTGCAAATATTTTGGGACGGATGGAGTAAGTCTACAACAATGTGGTATATATTTATATTTTCTAAATAAACAATAAAAAGGTTGTGCTATATATAGGTGGGGTTATTTATGTTCCTCTAGCATATTATTTGAAAACTCTTCTTAACATAGTGTATGAGATATGTGATCATATCGAATAAGGAAAAAGATTCAAAAATTATGGAAGAAGGAGAAGAATTTGGTAAAAGAGTAAAAAAATCTGACACGGAAGATTGAAGTAGGGTTTAGGAGAAGTGATTTCTTATTGATTCTTGGGGCTAATAACATGAATGTTCCTCGTGGTTTACAAAAAGAGCACCCAAACCTGTAATAACATGAATGTTTGTAAAACTTATCTGTAAAACTCTCATGGTTTCTAAATAGTGCGCACACGCTGCCCCTAATTTCAAACATAAAATTACATTTATACCCTTCTTCCTCTCTATTAACTTTTCTTATTTATATAAATAAATAAAATAACACATACACTTTTCATCTCAAATTAAAATTTTTCATTTAAGTATTTTTAAAAACAAAAAAATTTGGAGAAAGTTACCAAAACATAAAAAATAAAAAATGAAATAAAATACTTTTTACAAATAAAAAGAAAAAAAGATACAAAAGGTAATGAAAAAGAAATAAAAAATAAAGAAAAAAGAAAACTAGAATGATGAAATAAAATACATAGTAAAAGAAAAAAAACATATCTTTGTTTTTTCTTTCTTTTTCACAATCTTTTCTATCTTTTTTTACTTCATACACAGTATTTTATTTCATTTTTCATTTTTATATATTTTTGTAACGTTGTTTGAAAAAATCTTTTTTAAAGGAATAAATAAATGAAAAATTTTAAATTGAGATGAAGAGCGTATATGTTATTTTAATTACTTTCATGAATAAGAAAATGAAAAATGAAAAAAATAAGTGGGAAACTTCATTATAAAGAGGAAGAAGGGTATAAATGTAATTTTATGTTCGAAAATAGGTTATGGCGGCGTGTGCACACCATTTACAAACCACAAGGGTTTTAGAAATAACTTTTAGTAACAGAGGATGTTTTGATGTTCTTTTTGTAAACAACGAGGGCATCTGTGTTATTAGCCCTTATGCTCGATGATGGGTTGGTGGAGGAGAAGGAAAGTTTTAATTGTTTTTATTAGTATTTTATATTTTATTCTTATTTTTCATTTTACTTTCATTTTTATTTTTATTTCTATATTTTTATTTTAATTAATACCATCTTTTTTTATTTTAACTAGTTTAAATATATTACTTATTAATTTATATTTTTTTTATTTTTTTGTTACTATTTAATTTTATTATTTATTCATTATTTTTAATTTATTGTTTCTAGTTTTTATTTATTCTTATATTATTAGTACTATTTAAATTGTTATTAATGATTTATTAATATTTCAATTATTCATGTATTATTTTTCAATTTTATTTTTTATTTGTGCTAATTTATTTATTGATTTATCTTTAATTGTTATTTTTATTATTATTTTATTTCTTTTTTAATTTATAATTATAATAAGTCATAGTATTATTATTGTTATTTTTTATTTATTTATTACTCCGTATTAATATTATAACTTTTATTTAAAAATAATTATTATTTTTTATACTTATAATAAGTCATAGTATTATTATTAATATTTAATTTTTATTTAGTATTTTTATTTTTTTATATTTTTTTATAATTATAAATATTATTAGCTTTATTATTATTTTTCGATTTGATTTTATTTATTTATTTTACTTTACTTTACTTATTTTTTATCATTTTATTTTTATTTATTTTTTGTAACATTGTTATTTTTTCGGTAACATTGTTACTTTTTAAACGATAATGACAAGAAAAACTTGATGTAAAAAGAGAAAGAAGAGAGCAGAGACGGAGAATCCTTCCTATTTCGAGGGATTGATGTGGAGAGCAAGGATGGAAATGGATGCTATAACATGTGGCAATTCTAATGTGGGGATCACCGCCGGTATAAAAAATGTGGTGGTGATCCCCATATTAGAATTACCAAAAAATTGCTGCGGGGTACCCTCAGTTTTGGCCCCATTATTTTTCAAAATGTACTTTGGAGTACCTTAAAATTTACAAAAAGTTACTCTGAGGTGACAATCCGTCACTCTCTCCGTCAATCCCTAATTGCCGTTAGCCTTTTCTTCTCCTTCACCATTCTTTCGGCCTTCCTTTTTTTCTTTTTTTTCTTTTTCTTCTCCTCCTTCTACACCCTCCAATCCCATCCAGCCGTCCCTTTTTTCTTCTTCTATTTTTTTCTTTTCTTCTTCTTGTATTAATTATTATTGTTGTTATTATTATTATTAATATTATTATTATAATTGTTGATGTTAGATATTATGGAGTATTATTTTATTATTTGTAAGTATTTGTTATTATTATTATCATTATTTATTTATATATTTATTATTTTTTAAAATAGCAGTTTTACTAAGGCCCCATAAAAAAAATTTGTGTGTGCCCCCATTAACTTTTTTTCAATATTCACTTGCGTTAACAAAACTTAAAATATTTTAAAGCTTTACTTGAAAATTAGTTTTAGTAATATACTCCATTCGTCCCATAAAACTTTTCTCCTTTCTTTTTTTATCCGTCCCACAAAACACTTTTCATTTCTATTAAAAAGTCACTTTTACCCCTTACTTTTTCATACCCTAACTATCACATTATACCTGTAACGCCCCAAAACATACCCTAGAATTATTAATGAATAAATAGTCAATTAATCAAATTTGTTTTGATTAAAATAAATTATTGTTGGGCTTTGGGCCAAAATGAAATATGTTTAAATATTCAATATTACAATCTGGATAAATCTTTTAGAGATAAATCCAATATGTTGAGTTGTTGACTTATTGTGTGAGCTTGATTGGGAACTTGAGTACAGACCCAAATTAAGAATAAATGAAGAAATTGTTTATAATGTGAACTTTGAAATGATTTATTGAAATAAATCATGGAAATAAATGATATGAATTAAATGTGAGAACCTTTTTGAATAAAAGTCAATTAAACCAATTTTGACTCTGTCAAAGTCAACCAACCAAAAATATGATGTCGGAAAAAGTATAACGAATAAATGTAAAAAGTATATCATTGGATAGAGTTTAATTGTACGATCGCAACGGTGCAAACGGATTTCAATTCAGAGAAAGTTGGACCAAAAAGTATACCCCGACTGGGACCAAGTTAGTCCCAATCAGAGAGTAACGTGCTGAGTCTCCTTGAGGCACTCGTTTGGGGATACCACCCAACCCGACAGTGAGCATTTCGGATCCGCTGTTCGGTTTTTGGATGACCTTAATCGAAGGTAAGTTTAAGATTTTGAAAACCTCTTTTTGAAAATTTATATCTTAAACTAGGCCTAGCTTAAGGGTTAGATAAGAGTACCTTAAACTTGAATATAGTTTAACTATGTTAGACTAGAATTCGTTTAAGAGTTGGTAAATATCAAATAGATTGGCCTTAGACTAAGAATAGTTTAAGAATATTGTTGAATGACAAATGATGAATATTGTATGATGTATGTTGAATAAAAAATGTTGAATATGAATGATGAATATACATGTTGAATAATGAATGTTGAAAATTGTATATTGATTATTGAATATTTGAACTAAACATTATGTGCATGATATTAAATGATTTGATTATGAATTAAGATTCTGTTTATATGGATGTTCGACGCATTAGATATGCTTACTCAGCTTTACCGCTGAGCGTGTAGTGTGTTTTATTTGCTACACGCAGGTCAATAGAATGATGTGACGTGATCCTGGAGGCAGACGGAGGCGAGATAGTCGGAATGGATGTGATGGTTTTGAATTAATGAATATAAATAAATAATGTTTGTGATTATGATTGGTTAAGCTTCCGCAATATTGAAAACTCTGTACTGTTGTGATAAGAAAAATATTATTGTGATAAATAAAAATGTTTGAAATGTTTTAAATTTTTACGATTACCAACTTAATACTTTAGTCCGAAAGGGGCTGCAGACCTGGACGGATTAGGGTGTTACAATACCTTTTTACTAATAATTTATCCATCAAATCATACTTTTACCAATCATATCAAAGGACATTTTTGAAAATTGAATACCACAATACACTCCCTTATAAAATTAAGATTATTTATTCACTTGGTTATAAAGTATACGTCCTAATTTATAATAATAATAATAATATGAAATTAAAACTATTTTTTATCATTTCAAATTATCTTTAAAAACAATCTAGAGACACTTGTTCGTCTTATTCTCGTTTCAGGTCCTCTCGTTTTCGGGATTCACTACTACCAATGACGGTTGCCGATGGCTATTGCATGACTAATGTGAAAGACATCAAATGTCAAAAAAATTTGAGTAGTAAAACTACTACTAATTTTCATTAATAATAATAATAAGTGTTATTTTAAATAATAAGTACTATTTTTATAAATATTCCCTCCGTCCCTGAGTGTTTGTCCACTTTCATTTTTGCACACCATCCAATGCACTTCTTTAATCCATTTTACCTTATAATTTATATATTAAAAAATTATAGAAATTATATATTAATAATCTATATGTTAAGACAAATCAAACAAGATCACACATGACTATATTTAGGCTTACACATTGAGAAAATTTGATGAGTCAAAGTGCTTAAATGAACAGTTCCAAAAGTCAAAAGTGGACGAATATAACAAGACGGAGGTAGTAATAATTAGTTTTATTTTCTTAAAAATAGAGTAATAAAACTACTAGTTAATTTTTAATAATAATAATAATAATAATAATAATAAATAACAACAATAGAAGAAAAAGAAAATAATAAGAAATAGATAATAATTAATACAAAGTAAGTAATAAAGTACTTTATAAGAAGTTCTATTTTTCTAAATAACAATTATTGTTATTTTTTTAAAAAAAGAAGAGTAAAACTAATAAATAGTTTTTAATAATAGTAAATAAAATTAATAATAGTAAAACTACTAATTAATTTCTTTATAATAATTATAACAATTAATAACAAATAATAATTATAATAGAAGAAGAAAAAAGAATTCAAAACAAAAAATAGAAGAAGAAATAAAGTAGGCGCTAGGCTGGATCTGATCCGAAGGCAAGGAAAAGGAGAAAGACGAGGAGGAGGAGGAGGAGAAGAAGAAAGAAGAAGGAAGAGGAAGAAGAAAAAGAAGAAGAAGAAGAAAGAAAGAAAGAAGATGGAGAAAGAAGAAAAGAAACAAGAGGAAGAAGATGGTTGAAAGAATGGTGAAGAAGAAGAAAAAGTTAACGGCAAATGGGAATTGACGGAGAGAGTGACGGATTGTCACCCCGGAGTAACTTTTCCTAAATTTTAAGGTACCCCAGAGTACATTTTGAAAAATAATGGGACCTGCGAGTTCTTATCACAAAACTGAGGGTACCCGGCAGCAATTTTTTGTTAGAATTACCTCCATTAAATAGCATTGGAATGTTTTTAGTGTCAAAAGTTAAAAAGCCTCAAATGAAGAGTCACTTATTCATTTTGTGTTGTTTTCAGATTGTGAGCCTACTACATTTGAAGAAACCGTAAATAATCCAAAATGGTAGAATGCAATGAATGGAGTGAAGTGGGTTTACAAAACCAAATTGAAGGCAAATAGAAAAGTGGATAAATACTAGGCATGCTTGGTAGCTAAAGGCTATAAGCACGAATTTAGGATTGAATATAAAGAGGTCTTTGCTCCTGTTGCAAGGCATTACACAATCAGATTAGTGGTTGCCTTGGCGGCACAACATGAATGGCCTATCTAGATGTGAATTTAACATTCTTGCACGGTGAGCTTCACGAACAGGTATTCATTGAGCTGAGTATGTAGTTGCAGCAGGTTGTGCTTGTTAAACTATTTTGCTCAGAAAAATTCTTGAAGGATTGCAATTCAAGCAAAAGACAACTTAGATATATTGTTATAACAGTTTGACAATAAGACTCTCAAGGAATCCAGTTTCTCATGAAAGATGCAAACACATCTAGCCATCCAACAAAAAACAATGAGTGGAGCGAGTCCAAATAAATTTCACGCCTTTGAAGTTAATTCAATTAAATAACTAATTAATTAAAGAATGAGTGTATTTGGATTTTGGACTAGAATTAGTATTACGGAGTATATATTAGTAGAGTAGATGAAACAGGACAAACGGGACGGATCGGTATAAATTTAAGTTGTCCCGTTCATGTCCCATTAGATATTGGGACGGAACGAGTTCGGGATAAAAAAATGTGTCTCAATATATCGGTACAATTATAAAATGGATCCGATATTTTTCGGAACGATCCAACGGGAACGGATTTCACGCTCACCCCTAATTTCTTCTGTCCACAACATGTTTGATAAAAGTCCCCAAAGACAAATATCTTACAAAGTTGTCCAATTAATAAGAAATATAGTAAATTTAGTCATAACTAGAGTATATAATTAGAATATATTATTTGTAATAGCTTCTTGTGCCGACCAAATACAGGACAACCTCTTTAAGAACGTGATTGAGATTATACCCTCCACCTTTTTATAATTACAATCATCACAAGCTATTACAAGTTTTACAACTCGTGCATCTTTTTTGACATTCCGATCGGTGGCCTCCCGGCGACCACCACAGGCATCTGATCAAAATACGCAGGTCCACCGCCTCTGCGTCCCGGCGACCCCTCCGCCCTTTCACTGTACATTACCATTCTTCTGCCCCTGACTAATTAATGACTGGATTCATTCATTTAAAGAAAAGGGTCTTCGGTCTGGTCCAGAAAAGGTGGGATCTGTCCACTGAATTCGAATCAAAATTGAACAAAATGTGAGCCGCAGCAGATTATTCCAGTTGAGCGCCGCGGCGGCGGGCTGTCCGGGGGACGGCGGCGCGTGACAAAATAACATCTCCGCTGAAGTCATAATGAGATACTACGGGCAAAGCGATGTCGATGGGGACAAGACATAATCCCCTTCCCCTTAACATCCTCCCTCCCCTGTTCTCTCCGCCGCCACAATCCTCCTCCTCCTCCGTAATACACGGCGGCGGAGTCAGATAGGGAGAGCAAAGAACCTGAACTTGATCCTGAAGAGATCTTATGTAACAATTCGCTTCAGTCAGCACTGACACCGTATCTCCCTGTTAGATTGAATTCAGATTTTATTTTTTTTCATTTTCTTTAATTTAAGATTAACAACAACAACAACAAAAAAACAAACCCAGTAAAATCCAAAGGAACAATTTAAGATTAGTTTAAGGTATTATTTAAAGATGTCCAAAGAACCTTTCCAAATGGCGACACGAGTTGCTGCAGTGCCGCAATTCTGTCGCCAAGCTTCTGTCTCCTTTTTCCCTGCTGCATGTATAAATAAAGTGAAATTTACATTAAATACATTTTCTTAAACTCTTTTATTCCTTTTTCATCATAAATAAATAATTAATTACTCCCTAATTAACTAATTACGCAGAAATTTTAGATTTTTCACCTTCGCCGGAGGGGCAGTGACATTCTTCTTGGAGTTGTTTCCCGGCGGATTATTCATGGATTTTCCCCTGTTTTGACGAGCTGAACTACCTTTGCCTTCACTTTTGACATGTCTCTTTTTCTTCAAGAAATTAAATCAAATGCGGGGCTAAAATTGGTTCTTCGGAAAAGAAAATAAAGAAAAGAAGAAACAATTAATTACATTACCTTGTTGGGTGGTAAATCGAGTTTGGAAGCAGGGGAGTCCCGGCGGCAGCCGGAAGACGACGGCGGACTGAAGTTGAGGCGCCCGTCTGAATCTGCACCAAGACTCACAACGACGTCGTCTTCCCCGAAAAGTAGGTGCGAGTAGATCCCAGCTCCTCCTATTCCTCCTCCGGGTGACACATCATCATCCGCCATTGCTGCTGATTGCTTCCCTTACCTCACTGCATGGGACAAGGGAAGGTTTGGGGTTTCTTGTGGAAGGAGACAAGAACGACAAGCATAAGCTAATTAAAAACTTTTATGGGCGGCCTTTTGAAGTTTGGTCCAAAGGATATCTTTACCTTGTGTGTACTTCTCTCCCTCATTCTTCCAAGACTGTTTATTCACTATTTAATATTTATACTACCTCTCTTCCCAAGATATTTGACTGCTCACGAGTCACGATGGATAATTATTATTTACTCCCTCTCTCCCAAATTATTTGTCACATTTGTATTCTCGAGACAAAATATCAAGTTTTTTTCAATTCATTTTATTTACATATTGGTATAGAAATAAAAAATAAAATTTACATATAAAAAAACTACATGAAAAGTTCTTCGAAATAAGAGGTGTCAAGAGTATTTTATTTTGTCAAATAACCAATGAAAATGTCGAAATAAACAAAAATTCCCGCGACTGCTGAAAAAGCAAATGTTGTGAATATTTAGAGACGGATGATATATTTGTAACATATTTAGACAATTATTATCTATGGCGGTATGTAACACTAAGACTATGTGTTATGCTAATGACTTGATGTTGTGTTAGAATGTATGAAGTAGAGTGATAGAAATATATGTACTACGGTGGGTATTAAAGGAAATGATAAAGTAAATATAAATTTATATATGTTAAATTTTAATTGGTTGAAATATAATAAGAAAAAGAGGAGCGTGATGGATAATGATCAAGTCCCTCCTCACGCCCCATAACACACTGCCTAAGTAGTGTACTCTTAGACTATCTGTAATGTCTCACCACCGCTGACTCCAAATCAACAGCCACTTAGCGCCACATCAGTTCACTCCCTTCACACCTGTAAGACTATATGATATGGTATGATGGATCACACCCATCCCACTCAGCGTCACTCCATGCCACCTGAACTTTTCTTTTTCCCATCATAGCCCATCACACCACCACTATAATAGCCTATCACACATAATTTTTTTAAAGAATTAACTTAAAATAAATAACTCAAAAAAAAAAGAAGATGAAAATTTTAAAGTGTAAAAATGTGAAGTGAAGATGATGATTTAAATACAGGAGAGAAAGGATGGAAGAAACAAAAATAAATAAACTAGCCGTTGAACGGCTAGAAATGGGGAGAGGGAGAGCCGTGGTGGCCGTGATGGCCATCGCCCCATCACGGTCACCCTCTAGGCGGAGGTGTTCCACGCCGTGATGGCATATGATTGGTGCCACTTGGGCATCACGACACCACCGCAGTGTCCATGCCGTGTGGTCTAAAATAAAACCTCACCGTCACTGCAATGATTACACTTTTTTTATACAAATAATTACCTATTTCTATTCAAATTAAATTATAACTTATACAAAATAATAATAATATTCATTTTTTCGCTCTTATTTTTTCATAATTAATTTTGTTGCAATTATTTTTATAATTTTTTTTCGTAATTAAATTTTGTTTGTTATTAACTTTTTCGTTTTTATTTTTTTCTTTTTTATTTTATAACAAATTATTGCACAAAAAATGACAATTAATTAAAAAATATGATGTTGAATAAAAGAAAAGTGCACACAAGCATTACATAAATTTTAAAAAAAACACACAAAGAGAGGAGTTAATAGGCTTGAAATTTGAAATTTTTTTTTATGGCCAACATGACCTTTACATGGAGGATTGAAACAAAAAAGGGAAACAGTCAGATGAAGCACCATGGGCGTGACCACGGATGCTCTACCGCGGCGTGGCTTCGAGGGTAGGGGGCAGTACGTGTTCATGTGAGGGGGGGGGGGGGNGGGTGGCATGGGGGCATTGCGTTCAAAAAAATTTGCAAATTTTAAAAACTACGTCAAAAGATCTTCAAAAATAGTGGTAATATGACTATATTATTATGTCAAATGACTAAGGAAATTAAGGGAACAAAGTAGATAAAGTTTGAGGATCCTGCTACACTTACACCATAAATTGTACTCCAAAGGTATGAACCAACATTTTGATGGTTCACACTGACACAGAGTATTGGTGCATTAACAAAAATTTACACTAACACAAAGTGTTGATGCGTTAACCGGGTGAAGACGACTAGCTAGGAGCGTAACACAATTTACTTATTTATTTGTCTCGAAATAAAAATTTGATTCCTTGTTTCTTAAAGAAAGACTATGATCATCGTTGAACATAGTTCAACTCATTTCGTTTCACTATGTGAAACAACGAGCTGTTTTCTTTCAAATAAATTCCAATTCAGAGGCACATTTGTTTACTTTTCAACATTTTTCTTGAATTCTACACACTTTTGGTGTGAGAGGGAAGGAGTACTTTTTTTCATATTTTTCTCACTTGTGCATCTACTCTCCTATTTCTTCCCTAACATTAATACTTCCTCCTCCCCGTTTGGAATAAGTTCTATCAGATTTATGTTTCTCCCTCCCTTTCTATGTCTACATTTATATAAATAGCAGTGCAAGTGTACAAAGAATTGCATAGAAAAGAAAAAGACAGGAATTGTTGGGTGAGGGAGTGATAGAGAGACGTGACAGCCGTTTGGATTTGTAGGGACTTGCCCGTCTGGTCTACTCAGTCAAAATTTCAACTTCACCCTAGAAAACCATGCCCTCTTACCCCACACTATATCAGTCCTTTCCACATTTTTGCTACCCAAACAGTTCCTTAGCAACACCCATTCAAAACTCATTAAAATAACAACAAACCTAACTCTCTAGAGTCAATGTGTATGAAACCTTATATCAATTACAACCCAATAAGATTCCACAAGAATTTGGGTCTAGGGAGGTGTGTGCATGCAGACATTACCCCTACATGGTAGTAGAGAGGTCGTTCCTAAAAGACCCTTGAGGCCTCGACTCAAGCACGGAAGCACATGCAAACAGAGTAAAGATAGTAACACGAACAAAGTAAGAACGCATGCAAAAGAATCACTCATGCCAACACCAAAGTCCAAAAGCCTATTTAACTACTCTGATTCTAGGCCTCGGTATGTTCTTGTGCATGAAACCTTATCTCTAAAAAAATACAAAGAGACTGTTTAAGTTACATCTTGATGCATTCGTTATCCAAAATTTCATTGAGAGTAAGAAGCTGAAAGAATTTTAATGTATAGTTTTGATATAGTGGTGTATTCACTACTCAAAACCATTAAAACAAGAGTAAAGAATGTTAAGCCACATCAGCATTCCACTGGTATTTGCGCATTGACCTCCAATTTGAAGAAGGATGATTGGAGAACATTTTTTAAAAGGTGAGGTACCAAAGTCACGCTAAAACAAACAATTTGCATCAATGTACAACACGACTAAAAGGTGAAAGTGTTTGGTGGTTTTCGCCCTTTAAACAATTTTAAGTTGTATTCCATCTACTTGTTCAATTTGGTATACCTAATCCTCCCCTAGTTTCATATTTATGTTCATAGTTCATTTCATACTAAATTTAAGATTGGCAAAAGGTCAGCAGGGTACAAAGAAGAAAGAGCGAAAAAAGTAAAGGAAATGTTTAAAGTATTGTATGAATTTAGGGTGGGTGGTTTAGAGAAGAAAGGGAGCCAAGTAAATGAAAAATTACATTATACCCCAGACTACAAAGTATTAATTGTGACATTTTGAAAAACAGAAATAGGAACATTAACGTGGAACACATAAAAAGAAAAATAGAATCGACATTATGAAACAAATGAAACTACCCTTCACTCTCACATAAAGGCCGAGAATTTGTGCAGCTGGCTTTGTTTTCCTCTGGCCATGTTTCTTGTTTTTACCCATGGCCTCAACTCAACGTCTCTCTGGTTTGGAAAACTTAGATTTTTTATGGACAACAAAAGAAACTACCCCATCTAGGCTTGGACCTGCTTTTGATAGTACTCGTGAACTCAAGAATGAGAGAAGTAACTAATCATACAAATTAGCAACTAGATATATCAGTGTAAGCCTCAAACTCAATGCCCTAAACGAAAAATACAAGCATTGTATTTTTGTGGATGTGGGTTAATAAAGTTCTAGGTGGCATACCCTATTTCTTACTAGGGAAAGTTAAACATGGGACTTCCCCTTTCTGTAACCACAATATATGACAAGTATGTCAACCAAAACATAATCATACGGATTGGCAACAACTGCATATAAGATAGTTGCGCTATATCTACAGGCAGATGGGGTGAATCGGGTCCCTCTAGGCATGGCATATGAGGTCTTTTCTAATGTAATACATGCCTATGTCGTATGATGTTTGATCCTCTTTGTCATTATTCATGGAACATATCTTTGACGAGATCGTCTCGGAAGCAATCCTTGGGTTTGGCCCACGAGGTTATTATTAATAATTATATGGGCCTTGATTATTAAGCAGCAAGCCCACATTGTTTGGCTGTTCCATTTGATGGATTGGTATTCTTATTGGGCCAGAAGCCATTTTTAACCCATCATCTACATTCTTAATGAAGGAAAAAATTCACATTTCATTGGTTTTCATATGTGCTGGTACAGTTCCAGATTTAAAGACTCCATTCTCATAGGACTAACAGCATTCCATTAAACGTTAACAGAAAATACTGCATTTGGTTGGTTCGGATATCTGGTGGCATCACAACTGATGGCCTCATATCTTATGGTACCTAATAATGTGAAATTATGCCTTGTGGTAACAATTTTGATTATTTTCCACTTTTTATAACATCAAAAAGACTTATAAATTATAACTATTTCAACTCTATTTTAACAGACTTTCAATCCCCCCCCCCAAAAAAAAACTCAATTTTAGCAGACATTTGTTACTCCTGTAACTAGCATCTAGCTTGAATTCCATATGAAATCAACTCTAACGAATTTTTGGTGTTGTTTAGATCATAAAACTAGTGTTTTGATGAGTGATGCTGATGAAGAACTTTCTCAAATGTATTTGCCACTTTGAGCAAAGAAGTATAAAACCATAACTTTTTCCTCAAATCTCAATATGAAGCTGATATATCATCATGACCCAAAGAACAAAAAACATAAAAAATTAAAATGTGAAGCCAGCAGGCAAAACTTGTCACTTTTTTACTCAAAATTAATGCTCTATGCTAGAAAGTACAAACGACTTTGTAACACTTCAAATTGAGTACAATGTTTTGAAAAGTCATAGGGACTGGTTTTTAGCCCGAAAGTATTAGTGTTGAGCTGAAAATATATAGGAAGGAACACTAAAATGTACTGGTGCCAAACAGAAGGCATTGTAATTTGTAACAAGGGAAAGATCTTGAGCAGACAAGACAAGCACATTTTGCTCACGTTATTTGGGCATAAAAGACATGCTCTCTAAAAAGGTTGAATAGAAAGACAAAGGGGGTGCAAAATTAGTACCAGCACGAGAAAAAACAAGAATAAACTCCAAACTTGCCTCTGTGGAGAATATCAGCAAACACCTTGTGGGCGTGGATAAACCAATCAAGCAGAACAGATCTCCTTCAGCCTATTTGCCGTCGATTGGTCCACAGAATACTGGAAACGAATCACAATTCACAATCACAACCAGAACAAACAAAAAAACTTAAATATGCACGAGTATTACAGAAATATAGTAGAAGACTGTTTTACTCACCTTCTTCAAGACCCAGATTGAATGATTGTAAGTGCGTTGAAGGAGATCGCGGAGAGTGACAGAATCTTCGGCGTCGATTTCTCTGTAGTTGACAAAGTTCTCCCGAGCGTATTTGGCATAGTAAGGCCTTGTGTCCTCTGGAAGTCTCTTCACCAGCCGGAGCACCTCCGCGTAAGCCATTAACGCTTTCTTCATTTCTCTACCGTCACCTCCTCTTCGCAGCTGATAAATGGCGGCAATGCCAATTTGACTTCAATAACTCAGGTAGGTTTTTGAACCAGGGCGGCGGTTAATACCGGAAGGTATGGAAAATGACAGAAAAAACAGAGGAAAGAGAAAATGAAAGAAATGAGGAACCTAAATAGGACTAAAAACTTTCCCAATAAAAACAGAAAAAACATAAAGACTTTCTCAATATATGACCATATGTTTTTATTTCCTAATGTAGGACCTTTGGGCATTATCAAGTAGTCATTATTCAACTAAATGTCCATCATTACTAGACATTATTCTTTCCACAAGGTCATTATTAAGTTCTATTTAGGGAATAAAAAAGTTTAAGTAAGAAAGTCATTATGTTTTAGGCCTATTTAGTGCAAATTTCACATGAGGAAATCGAGTTTCTATAGTTAAATTTGGATGAAAGGAAAATAGAAATTAAAGAAATGAAAGAAAAACAAATTTTTTAATTTACTCCCTACGTCCGGAAATGTTTTTCTCATTCGATATTTCAGCATCTTCAATATTGCACTTTAATATTTAGTATCTATATTTATACATAGATATATTTTATAAAAATTTTATTTTTCAAAACTATCATTCAGAATATATTGATATTAAATTTACCGAGACCAGTTTTCGGTAGAGATTTTGGTCCTTAACCATGTTCACGATCTGATTTGAATGATTCTCATTTGATTGAGGGCCTGTTTGGGAATAGCGTTAGAGATTAGGGTTAGCGTTTTGAATAAAATTTTAATGGTGCAGATTACTTTGAAAACGCTAATGTTAAATGTTGTCCGTAGATAGCCTTTTCAAAACGCTAACGCTAATCGCTAAAGCTATTACAACCAGGTCCTGAAATAAGTTCTGATCTGATCTGAATGTAGTTATACTTAAAACTCTTTCTAATCCGATTTCAATAAAAATAAGTAGTACTCCACCCGTTCGGAAAAGAAGTTCACACTTTGACTT
The DNA here is from genome assembly GCA_900332095.2 of Cuscuta campestris. NCBI lineage: Eukaryota > Viridiplantae > Streptophyta > Magnoliopsida > Solanales > Convolvulaceae > Cuscuta > Cuscuta campestris. The sequence continues at coordinate 165,353 of OOIL02000495.1, read as the reverse complement.
TTCTTCATTTTTATGAGGGCTTGATCAAGGACATGGATGGTCTAAAATGCCCCTACCATACTTGCCGAGTAGTTTTTAAGGGCTATCCAGTGAATATTAAAAGCTAGTTCTGATTTCCGACGAAAGTTTAGCTACAAAACGACGAAAGTTTAACTAGGACACTAGGTTGGCGGCGACAATAACTTTCCCTCTTTTTCTTCTTCTCTTCTTCTTCTTCGCGGTTCGCTCCTCTTGTGGTTTCCGTGCGTAAAAAGAGATGAGGTCGTGCGACCGTGTAGGGGTTTCGCGGCTTGGGCCGTGATTTCACATGCATGGGTACAGTTTATTTATAGCTATAGGGTTTCATGCTCCGTAATTAAATAATGTATGTCAGAAAAATATACTTCTCGAACCCACTTGTTTCGAATGAGATATGTTTGTAGTTTGTACCGTTGGATTCATCTCGTTGAACCCTACACAACGATATACTTTTTATAATTTACTGACAAATATTTCTAACTAACCCCGAGTCCGTCTCCATAATTACTTAATTATTTTCATTTAATTTGGAAGTCCTAATCCTCACAAGCTTGAGCGAGTCACCATACTAATACCTCTCACTTTCACTATTTTGTTTGAACCACTCTCAATGTGACAGCCAGACCAATGAGGACGGGAACTCCATGGCCCCCGCCTTTTTTCTGTCTTTACCCGCCCAAATTGCTGGCCGTTCCTCTTTTCGAGCTTCACGTTGCCCAATTCGCTCCCCAGTTTCTTCCTTTGATCTCAAGACTCCTCTTGTATCGTGCACGCAATGGCATCTGGACAAGATAAGAAGGCGAATTTTTTTGTTCCATTTCATATCAGTCGAAGAATTTATGTAAAATTGTCTGGAAACGGACGGCGACGATTGGATTCCGGTGAAGCGATCTACCGACGCCGACATGTGGAGCTCGGGCTTGGGAAATCCGCTGGAGATTAGGTTTAGCGAGCCGGCGAAGCATTGGACAGATGCTCTTCCTATCGGGAACGGCCGGCTTGGCGCTATGATCTGGGGCGGTGTTCTGTCCGACACTCTCAATCTCAATGGTAAGTGACCTTTCTTCTTCTTCTTCTTCTTCCCTGAAACCTTTTTTTTCTCCACCATTTCTGTTTATTAGCGAGGGGAAGTAATCTAGGGTTTTACGGTCTGTACAGAGGACACCTTGTGGACTGGAATGCCAGGCGATTATACTGATCCTGATGCTCCCAAATCCCTTGCTGTCGTCAGGAAACTCGTTGATGACGGCCAATATGCTGAGGCCACCAAAGCTGGATCCAAATTAGTGGGTAAACCAAACGAGGTAAGTCCGTTTGATGCAAAAAATCATCTAGAGTGATAAGCACATGTGTGATTGCATAAAATGTACAGACCTTTCCTTCGTGTGAAGAACCGATAGTTCTTCACACGAGTCGGGAACCACAATGATCAAGTGCTGATGCTGTTGTGTTCATTTGGAACATAGAAAACACTACGGAATTAGAATGCATACTAGTAAGAAAAACATAGATGAAAATTGGAATTTGGCAAGAAAGAAAATGTGGGCGGGGGAGAAAGGCTAAAAATCAATACTCCGTATTTTATTTTAGATATTTGTTGGTAGTCTTGGTACCTTTTTTTTTAAATTTATTTTTATTATATAAAGACTAAGGAAACTAAATACATGAAAAAAATAGAATTAACAAATAATCATATTTAAGTTTTCTTTGTATTTTTTAAGGTTGAATCAAACATAATCCAGTAACTCTCCTCAGCAGTTTTACTTCTCTTATCATATTTTGTGATCCACACACAAACATACTCTCACAGTCCATTTGGATTCAGGGAGTTGATAGGGAAAGAAAGTAGGGAAGAAAGTAGAGCGGAATGTTGAATGACGGATAATTTGATTTGTTTAGAAATCCATTCAAAATCAATTTTTTTGAACACTAATAACTATATTATAATGTAGTATCTGTTCATAGATTCTCAACCCATTAAGCATGTAGAGTTATTACCCACCCGGGATCAAACATGTGACCTCCAATATGGGAGAGTCATCATCATGCCGCTGGACCACAAGGGCTTTGGCCAAAATCAATAAATCAATTGTTTTTAGTTGTTTCAAATCTTGTATATATACGGAGTATGTTTCTATTATAGACTAAGAAATACTCCCTCTGTGCCAAAAAAAACAACACTTTCCTTTTTTATCTGCCCTAAAATAGAATCCCTTTTCCTTTTTTGCTATGGAAAATCCGAAAATGTGGACAACTGGACATAATTATTTCTCTTTTAATTCAGTTCCAACCTATTCACTTTTAGGATTTCTTAAGCTTTGTATCCAGTCAAAGTGGACTAGTAGTTTGAGATGGGAGTATAAATTTATGTAAATTTTACTCCGTATAAAGGTTTAACCAAATTTGATTTTCTTTGTATTTTCCGTGTTTAACATAAAAAAACAAGTTCCCTTCGCACTTTTCCCCTTTCCCTACCATTTTCTGTTTTCCATAATCAAAGAGTATCTTCAGGAACATAGGCTTATGGAGTGGAGCAAATTAAAGCAAATATGTTTATTGATTGTTCCAAGATAACTTTACATCGAAGGGAACTCAATGGCATATCATTCCGGGGTATATTTGTATCTGCTTCCTTTGTAGTGTGTGGATTTGCTTTTTCCTTCTTCCTCATCCTATTGGGGCTATTGCGGAACTGCCTCTCTATCTAGCATATGAAAATTTAACGTACGCCGTATGCATACACCTTCCGCCGTAGACCCCACGTGTGAGATTAAAGTTTGTTGTTTTTGTTATCATGATGTTGTGTTTTCCTTTTCTTGATTTGTGTTGGCACCTTTGACCTTTTGTCTATCTAAAGCTAGTTCAGCCAGTATCACAAGCATTCTCATGGTTTTCCTGTTATAGTAAAGGTTTATCAGCTTATTGGAGATATCAAGCTGGAATTTGATTCTTCACATGCCAATTATAATGAAGAAACATATCAGAGAGTGTTGGACTTAGAAACTGCAACAGTGAAAGTAAAATATTCCACAGATGGAACAGAATTTACGAGGGAATACTTTTCCTCAAATCCAGACCAGGTGATTGCAGCAAAACTAACTGCAAACAAACCTGGCTCTATTAATTTCACCATGTCAATGGACAGTCAAATGCAACATTGCTCTCATACAAATGAGAAAAATCAGATCATAATGAAAGGTAGTTGTCGTGGAAAAAATGAGAGCGTGGAAGATGGCATTCAATTTTCAGCAGTTTTAGATTTACAGATAAGTAGTGGATCAGGGACATTTAGAGTTTTGGATGAGAAGAGACTTCAGGTCGAGGGTTGTGACTGGGCTATCATACTTTTGGCGGCATCTTCCACATTTGATGGGCCATTCACCAAGCCATCAGAATCGAGGAGGGATCCCGTTTCAGAGTCTCAAAAAACATTGAGTGATAGTAAAAGATTTTCGTATTTGGAAATTTATTCACGCCATCTTGATGACTATCAGAATTTATTCCAGCGTGTCTCACTGAATCTTTCCAAAAATAATGATGGAAAATTCTCCAAAAGTTGTAATGGTTTAAGGCCAACAGCTGAGAGAGTGAAATCCTTCACAGTTGATGAAGATCCTGGTTTGGTGGAGCTTTTATTCCAGTATGGGCGATATCTACTAATTGCTTGTTCACGCACTGGAACTCAGGCAGCAAACTTGCAGGGTATATGGAACAATGATATGGAGCCAGAATGGGAGTATGTGTAAACACATTTCAGCCACATTTTCTTATTTAAAGAAGTGTACTTTTGTTTTCTCTCCATAAAATGATTTTTTGGTTCTTTGTACTCATCTTTTTTTTTTTGCTTGTCTTTCCTTGACAGTGCTGCCCCTCACTTGAATATCAATCTTCAGATGAACTACTGGCCTGCTCTCCCTTGCAATCTCAAGGAGTGTCAACAACCTCTACATGACTATATATCACTTCTTTCGTCCAATGGAAGCAAAACTGCGAGCGTAAGTGTTGTTTTCACTTTCATTGTGTGCTTACGAACTAGTATGTACTACGTAGCATACAATGAAATTTTTGGACCGATATATGATACTAAATCGTTGTACTACTGATACTTGACTTTTCCAAAAAAATAAAACTATGTAGTATCTACTACTGATTTAGAATAACTAAAATGTCCACACTTGGTGGGTATTTCTCAACTTTAAAATAATACTCCCTCCGTCCCTAAATATTTGTCACTTGTATTCCCGAGGTAAAATATTAATTTTTTTCAATTCAGTTTATTTACATATTGGTATAGAAATAAAAAATAAAATTTACATATCAGAAAACTACATGAAAAGTTCTTCGAAATAAGAGGTGTCAAGAATATTTTATTTTATCAAATAACCAATAAAAACGTAGAAATAAACAAAAGTTCCCGCGACTCCTGAAAAAGTAAGTGTGGCAAATATTTGGGGACGGAGGGAGTATATCTTTGGGAATTTGGATATTTTGAGCTAGAAGCAGAGCATTTTCAGTGCCAAGGAATTAAAGAAGGGAAGAATTTGAAGTCAGAGTTTCATAATATAACTATTTTAAGACTTCTCAAAATTCTTCCCATGCAAAATTTTCATCCTTCACTACCATGTGTGTGTGTGCACACACGCGGCATGCCACTATATGTAAACATCAATGTATTTACTCAGAGAGTTTTACAGGTGAACTATGAAGCTAGAGGCTGGGTTGTACATCACATATCTGATATATGGGCAAAAACATCCCCTCATCCAGGCAATGTGGAGTATTCTATATGGCCCATGGGTGGAGCATGGCTCTGTACACATCTGTGGGAGCATTATATGTTCACAATGGACAGGGTACAAGCCCAGGCTTTTCTAAATAATTATAAAATACATGGCTAAGTTATAAAGCTTGTTTCTAGATTCTGATTGATATGCAATATTACAACTTTCTTTTCGTAACATTCTAAAGCATGCTTCATGTGAAAGTCATGGTTTTAAAAGGTGCCCGAGGCGTTTGCATTTCGCCTCTGAGGCTTAAGCCTCAAAATGGATACCTGAGGCGTAAGCCTCACAATGTTGAGGCAGTCCGAGGTGGTCTGAGGCAGCAAGGCATAACCAAGGCATAAGCCTCACTTTTAATAATAATTTCAACTTTTGTAAGGGTTATTTTAAAAAAGCTATTGGGCCTCTTACAAAAAACGCTTTTGGGCTAATGCACTATATAGTTTCTTAAGAAAACTTAATAAACCTAGTAGATAATTAACACCTCTTTCCAAGACTTTAGTGTTAACTTTCGTATCTCCATCTTCAACCGCACTTCTCTCCATCTTCAGACTTCAGGGGCACAGCTCCACTCTTGTGGTAGCCGCTAAGGCAACTGGTTCATATTTAATAGCTTCTCTTCTATTTCTTTCATCTTCTTCTATTAACTTTTAATTTTTTCGGCTCCTTCTTTTCCAACATCCCTCCCTCTATGAAATTCGGTTCAAACTCCAAAGAATCTAGTAACTTTTTTTTTGCATGAACATTTGTCCATATTTAATATTTATAAGGTTTGAAGATGGGTTTGAGAATTTGTGTTTTATGTTACTGTGTTTAATTTTTCTAATTCTATTTTTTTTGTGTTTTAAGAATTAAGATATGGTATCATTTTTTGTAAATTTCAGGAATTATGATTTTATCATTTATTTAACATGAAAATGGATTATGCATTTCGTTTTACCTCGGAATACATATTTTAGTATTATTTTTTTCATATTGAATAGAGGCTTACGCCTCAAGGCATTTTGCTCCACCACCTCGAGCTTTGCCTTTCAAAACCTCGGTGAAAGTCGGAATGTTTTATTATTTAACATTCGGCAGACACGATCATAATAATGGATTAATAGAAAGCTTTTTCATCTCCTGGAAGCATCTATTTCTGCAAGGATATTCAATGTCCCTAGACATGAATATGTTCCAGAGTAAAAAACCACTCTTTGATTGACTGTTTGTTTTTGTCCAGGATTTTCTGGAAAAGACCGCATATCCATTGTTGGAAGGATGTACTTTATTTCTACTGGACTGGTTGATTGAAGGAAGAGAAGGATATCTGGAAACTAATCCTTCTTCTTCTCCCGAGCACAATTTTATTGCCCCTAATGGTGAAATTGCCAGTTTGAGTTACTCAACCACCATGGACATGTCAATCATCCGAGAAGTTTTCTCTGCCATTGTTTCTGCTGCTAAGGTAGATCCCACTTTTAAATTTTCTTTTCTATGGTGTTTACTCTTTAGTAGGAAGTTTGAATTTGAAAGAAGAATGTTTTTTCATGAACAGGTTTTGGACAGAAATCAAGATGATCTGATATTGAGGGTTCAAAATGCTCAGTCACGTCTTTGTCCAACCAAAATTTCGAAGGATGGTTCTTTAATGGAATGGGTGCTTGCAAAAACTTTGGATTTCTGATCTTGACCCAATATTTTTAAATTTTTTTAATCAATTACCAGTAATAAAAGATGACTCTTCACTTTAACAGTTCTGTTTCTAATTCCTCTGCAATGTGCAGGCAAAAGATTTTGAGGATCCTGAGGTGCATCATCGGCATCTCTCACACCTTTTTGGCCTATTTCCAGGGCACTCAATAACCCCTGAAAAAAATCCTGTCCTTTGTAAAGCTGCAGAAAACACTCTGTACAAAAGAGGTTAGTGATTGAAGGAGTAGGAAAGTCATGTCATGAATTTATTGAAGCTACACCCTTGATATATACCCTCTCTGTCCCAAAATGATGTTTACACTTCTTTTTTTGGGTTGTCCCATGATAAACTTACATTTCCAATCACACACTTTTTACTTTTCCGTAAAGTCAAACCGCGAACTTCATTTTGGGAGGAGGATATTCTACAGTCTTAAAGGTCAATGTCTTTTCTCAATCAGGAGATGATGGTCCTGGGTGGTCTACGGTGTGGAAGGCTGCTCTTTGGGCACGCCTTCTTGATAGTGAACGAGCATACCAAATGGTCAAGCATCTCTTCTCATTAGTGGATCCTGAACATGAGGCCAGTTTTGAGGGAGGGCTTTACGGTAATTTATTTGCTGCTCACCCGCCATTCCAGATAGATGCAAATTTTGGGTGAGAACATCTTCCTATCACATTCACTGCAACTTCTCTACTTTGAATGATGCAAAATAGTAAGGTTATAGGCATGATGGTGTTAATCTGTGTTCCTTTTTTGAACCAGCTTTACAGCAGCCGTGTCGGAGATGCTGGTTCAGAGCAGCATGACAGATTTATACTTGCTTCCCGCGCTCCCTCTGCATAAATGGCCGACCGGCAGCGTTAAGGGCTTAAAGGCCCGTGGTGGCGTGACAGTCAGCATCTGTTGGAATGAAGGCGAGCTTTACCAAGTTTGCCTTTGGTCATGTGCTCAAAGTTGTAATGTTGTTACAAGATTACATTATAAAGGAATCAGTATCACATTGAACATATTGCCTGGAAGAACCTACACATTCAACGAGGAGCTGGAGAGTGTGAGTGTGAATGATATACACTATTTGGTTAGTTAGTCCAATATGTTATGAACCTATAACACCTTTTATTACGTGTTTAAATGTATGATCATTGAACCGTTTGTATTATTCTTCTTTTAAGAAAAAACTATATTTCCTGTGCGCAAAATAAAGGGAGAAGTTGATGTCATGTTACATTTATAGAGTATAAATTGATTTGGGCCACACAAGTCATATTTTATTTGACCATAACTTAAAGTCATTCTTCAACTTCACATTTTTTTAAAAAAATGTACTCCATATCATAAAAGTATTTGACAATGCTTTTGGTGAATCATTCTCAATTTTTTGTTAGAGAAAAAACAGATTAAATTTTTGTGTAGCAATAAACAAATTTGATAGTTTTGAATTATGAGTTCAATCTCAAACACCCGAGGCGTGCAACGCACTTCTGACTAGCTAATTTGGACACATAATTTGATCATCTTATTCTTTTTAGAAGCATTCTGTTCATCAAGATAAAAACTGTGTTTGAGAACATGTGAATTGTGAAATCTGTAATGAGTTCATTTAAAAAATTGAAACCCCCTTCTAAAAAAGTGTGTTCTTTTGGTAGCATATGCAAACAAAACTACTCCATTTGTCCCAAATTTGATCACAAATTGAAATTTACAAGATAATACTCCATATTTTTAAAATCTTTTTATTTATAAATTGTTATATCAATAAAAATAAAAATTACTAGGTACATATTAATAAGCTACGTCAAAAGTTTTACAAAATAAAAAATGACAAGATTATTTTATTTTATTAAATAATCAATGAAAAGTTATCAAGAGACGAGAGAAAAAATTATAATCAAAATTGGGACGGAGAGAGTATTTTTCAAGGAAATTTTGAGCAGGCTTATCGAAACAAAAGTTGACTTTCACTATAATTACAACAGAAATTGCAACAATAATTGATTGTGCACAAAATCAATTATTGAAATACTCAATTTTTCAGCTAAACCTTACAAGCTCTAATTCATTGCAAGTCTTCCCTTTCAAGGTTTGCATCCAAACAGGGCCTTAAGAATCCCCAGTTTATAATGCAGTTCTTCAAAACACGGCACCACTGACATCTTGTGTGTCCCCTTTCTTTCTTCTTCATGCATCACGAAAGTAAGATGAGGGAATTTCCAGTGGTGGACACATTGTAGCCACATGTTTGTACTGCTTTACAAGAACGGTAGGAATTTTGTGAAAAAAACGTGGAGACTTTCACAAAATTTTAAAAAATATTGAGGCGTGAAAACCTTATGGTTAGAAGTTATTTAGAGGAGAGAAAAGCGCTACGAGCCACTCTTGCCTTTCTTTAAAGAGAAAGGAAAATTTTTTTTCTTTCTTTTCTTTTTTGCAGGGAGAAGAGAGTATTTACATTTATTTGTCTTCGAAATAGATAAACGAAAAAAAGTGAGTTTGTGAAAATGTAAATAATTACTTTATTTAGCTATGATAACAGAAACATTTCTATGATCACGTATTCACATGTACAGAGGAAAGCAACAAAAAATACCTTGTGCATATGGTACTTTTCTCCTACTGCGGATCCCACTCTTTTCTTCAAATGCATTTCATGTAATGCCAGAACACAATCCTTCAATTCGGATGGTTTGTAGCCAGTATACTGTTGCAGTGCAGAGCTCTACAAAAAACAAAAAAAAAAAGGAAATCTAGGAATAAATTCTTGGACAATCCAGGCTTGGCTGGTCTTCTAATAATAATCCCAAGTGATTATGTTGCGACTAATAATCAAGTTAACTTCAACATTTCAAAAATGGTCCGCACACTTTATCGCTGTAGCCATCAATTAACTCCTTTATGAAATGACATATAATTGAATGTTTAATCCACAACTAAAGTATTAACTTTTGCCTAGATTGTTAGCAAGATACGCCAAACATAGCCTACATTCCCTCTTCATGTTCCTTTTATCTTCCTGTTTCGTCGATATAAATTAGTGGAAATTCATGCTACATAATTTTTGTGCAGGTTGAGCCGGGGGTCTCTTGGAAACAGCCTCCCTAATTCCGAGTAGGGGCAAGGTCTGCGTACACACACCCTCCCCAGACCCTATTGTAGTGGGATTCAACTGGGATGTTGTTGTTGTTGTGTTCATGCTACATAAGCAAATACTAATGCTAGTTAAATGATGCCAGTGCACAAACTATTGATAGAAGATTGAAGCAAACTTGAGATTATTTTTAGCAATATCTTACCTATGGATGTTGAACTTGGAAATATTTCTACAAGTTTTCCTTTAATCTGATAACCAAATCCTACTAATGACAACATAAAGAAGGCTCTTAAGTCTTACCCAGGGATGAAGTGTTGGTAGAATTGTAAATCTTGCAAGAAAAATAGCAGATGCAGCAATTTGGGATGGCAAGTACTGGACACAGCGATAATCTAATAAGCTGAGCTCCGCGAGAAAACAACACAAGAATTCAAATTCCATTGTCGAAAACTGAAGACAGGTTTAAAAATCATCAGTACAACCTAATGATGATTTATGAAAAAAACAAATTGTCTAGCAACGACAAAACATACAGTACAAAAGATTTTCATACCTTTATGTTGTCTTGAGAAGGTTTGGTGAAGATCCTGTCCAAAAAAGTTCTCATTAGCCAATCAAGCCAAAATGGTACCAGTATCTATGACGGGGATACATTGAAAGCAGCCATGAAAGGCTATGAATTTTTAGTTTTTCAACTACTGCATCCATGCCCAAAATTATTAATATTTGAAACACTTATTTCTCCCCAAAAAAGAGTTCAATTAAAACAAACACGGTTAATTCTTCATGTACTTTGCCAAAATGATAAATTTAAGGAAACTGAAAATCAAGAGACTCAATTAAACTTACAAATAGATTAAACCAACATAAGTATGGCTCATAGTTTATGAGTGGCATCTTTTCAAATTTAACATTGTTGTATATTGCCAATGACTTTTTTCAGAGAGAGGTAACATTATATACTAATTGCCCTGTCCAAATTAAACCTCTAATTTGTAATTGGCACACAAATTAAGCAAATGAAACCTTGTGATTAAGATTTATTTAGAAATGAAATGAAGGAATACCAACTGCATGATTCCTTCCATAAAAGGAGATTACGAAGGGGTGTTAATAGAATTATGTTTTTCTAGAATTGAAAACGATTTAATGTGACAAAGGCAAAAGCAACCTGAGAAAAGTTTTTGTTGTGGGGTTGCCAGTTTCAAAGCCTATAAACTTCAGCAGATCTCTCTCCATGTCAATGACCTAACATGAGGACAGAAGAAGTTACATCTTTGAATGTACAGCCTTAAACAAAATCCAAGCAGAACTAATATGATATACAGATAGAAACTGAGCATCTGACCTCCACTTTAGTGTATGTATTGTCTGTGATATACACAAAGTCTTCAACATGTGGTGGCTGGATCTCTTCATATTTTCTGCAAAATGGGTGATCTTGAGTTATTACCCTGGAATGAATGAAATAACACCATGATTCAATAATCAAACGAGAGAGCTTCGCGAGCTTACGATGCAATGAGCATACAAGAAATGCCCAGAAGCTGAAGTTTTGACCGGTTCAGAGCACGGAACGAAAGGAATCTGTCAATATACGAGACTGTGAGATGGAGTGTATCTGCGACGAGTCTATACTCTTCAGCTACTTCCACCAACCAATCAACCAAAATTAACCGCATACTGGGAGACATATCATTTTGAACCTTCTCAATGTAATTTGCCAAAGGCCTTCTTTTCTTCTCAACCTAAACCCTAACCAGAGATTACTACTCCAAATACCGACATAAACACATAAATGCAAAACAGAAACGCATCAAATAAATGGAAAACTGAAGCACAATCCCGGCAAAAGTAGAATTCGTACCTCCATGGAGTGAAGATGGCGATAAATGAGAGGCGCGCAGGAAGACTTGTGAGTGTTCTCGGGGCTCCGATTCTCAGAAACAGATCCAGAATTGGGAGTTTCCTCGCCGCCGACCTTCTTCAATTCGGGCGTGGATCCGGACTTCTGGGATCGTCTGAGATCAGAGTTCTGACCAGAGCACTTGTTGGTGATATCGCCCAATACAACCCGCTTCTTCGTGGCCGGAAGCCCTAGGACTTGCAGAGACCCATTCGCGGTGGCCTCCAATGCGGTACTCCTCTTCGATCTCCTCACGGTAACCCGGTCATCTCCTCCGCCCGTCATATATGAGCTAGGGTTTTACAGGGAAGAGGGCACCCCCAGTTGGATTCGCGATACAGGGATGAGTAAAGCTGAAACTGCCAGTTTCTGTGCGGTTGAGATGTGATTATATTGGATGAAGACGAAAGTGTCCAGAGAGAGAGAGAGAGAAATGTACAGAGGAGGAAAAGGCGGGAATATAAGCCGCCTATTTTTTCTGTGATTGATTCGAATCGAAAAATGAGAGACTTTTTAGTAGTGGATTGGGCCTCTTGTAGGTTTACTTTGCATTGCTTATTTTGGGGTCGTTCATTACATTTATGGACAAAAAAAGCCCAGAAGGAAAAGGCCCGGAGATGGCTGAAGCCCAACCGAAAGGACAGGTGTCAAGACCAATGGTCCCACAATACTCATACAAAATTACTCTTACGAGAGTGCTTCTTTGGTGCATTTTGGATGCATATTATTTTTATGGACTTTCTCGTATAAATTTTTTTTCTTTTTTATTTAAAAAACAAATGCTTATTTAAGTAGTAAAGAAATGATTATTTTGCTCACATGTAAGTCCATAGTAGAACTTAGGTCCACCATAGAATTTGTCCTCGTTTATGAAGTATGGAGTATTTTTTTTTTTTGAAGGGTGGAGTACTGGAGTACTATATCTTGTTCAAAAAATTTGAAAATAAAAGAAAAAGAAAATAGTCTCTTCTCATTTTTCTCACTAAAATCTAAGGACTTTTGTCTTCCATTCTCTTAGAATATTTTTGTTTTCTTATTTTCTTTTTCTTCTACTTTTCTTTTCTTTTTTTCTAATCTAACCAAAAAAATGTTTTTTCATTTATTTTTCATTTATTGTGTCTTTCAAATTTCTTGAATCAAATATAATGCTAATGACACAATTTGAAATTCGAGTTTAGATTCCGAATCAGATTTGGCTCATATTTTATGTTTGTAAATCTTAAAATTTTACATTTGAATTTGAGAAAAATTTATCTAATTCATAACAAAGTTCAATAACGAATCTCAATTTTAAAATTGAAGTGAAATCCAAATTTCTTTGTACATAGCATAATTCATAGCTTTTTCTATATTTAGTGGTTTGAGAATGCAATCATTCTTTGGATTAATAAGAATGAATCGTTATCCTAGTGTTTCTTGAGTATTTCCTTTTCTTCCCTACTTATTTCTCATAGTCACAATTTTTTTGTGTTGATACTTTTTAAAAATTCTGATATTACAACATGCTCAAATAGAAGTTTTTTTAATACTTCTCAAATTCTGGAGATATCATTTGAAATATTATGGTATCTGCAAAGACCATCATTAATATCAATAGACAGACACCTGCCACACTACCATTGTTGATTACTGTTGACTACTTGACACCACAATTATAGTCGCCACCAACTGCCGGCTACACACCACCACCGTAGTTGCCAACAACAATTATCTTCATTGGCAAACTACCACGGACCATCATCATTGTCAACCATTACCAACATCGACGGCCACCCACGAACCATCATTGGGGTCATCGTCAAACAACCATCATCATGGCCAGCCAATAACCACCATTAAAGAGAACTTTAAAAATGTAACTTACCTATTTTTAACCGTTGAAATATATCTATATCAGAATAACATTGAACACATCTAGTTTCATAAATGCTCACAAAGTACATGGTATCTACATTTGTTCTGATCTGATTTTATTAAGGATAGATCTAACCTGATTCAAGTTACATTTTAAATTGTTTTTTATTTAGTTTATGAACTGACATGATCTGATTCTAATAAGTATAAACAATAAATACTAATAAGTAATTAGAATAAGTCAAAGAGAACAAACTAAAAATGATAGTAATTGAGGCCTCATGCTATTTTTAACCCTTTCAAAATTCAAAGATTTCAAAACTAATACGGGGTATTTTTTTCTAGATTTCATAAAGCCCACATCATATCAACAATATTTAGCCCACCAAACAATATACTTTTGTTTTTTTGCTGCAAAAATAAATATTCTGTACTACACAAGATTTCTTCTTAAACAATTGATTGCCACAATTTACAATTTCTTGAGAAACTACGGCTTTCGTTAATGATGAGGAACAATGAATTGTGGTCAATATGGTATATCTACATCAATACTCATTTAAATAACAAAGCAAAACAAAAATAAAATCAGGTTTTCACGTTAACAAGATTCTTGAATCAAATAAATAGTGGTGGCCAATGCTGTGACAGGCTATTTGACAAAGTTCCATGCCAAACGCTAACGTTATTTATAGCCAAAGTACAGTACCACCTTACCTGGGGAAGAGTGTGTGCATAATCAGGCATTTGCGGGCTGCTGTCCCTTGCAAACCCAAATTCACCGCTTTGCCATTAATAATCTGATGACCAATGATTTGTTGCTTCCACAAACTTTTTGAACCCATATCCGATCGCCAAAACAAGTGAACCCTTGTGTTTGGGACGACATTCCCAAAGGAGCTTGGGAATGGGATCTTTGCACTTGGGGAAGGGGGGGGGGGGGGGGGNTGGCTTTTGATTGTTTGATGAGTGGTTAAAGCTCCAGCGAGCATTTTCAAACCATTTATGAACCTGCACCGTTAACTTTTATAAGGAAAACATAGAGTATAACGGAATAATATAAAGACCAAAGCGAAAAGATTAAAAAAGCAGTAAGTGCCCTAATGTTGCATTGATATGAGTTTCGTTTCTATGTCGGTTTTGTGACTTTTGTCCCATTTGTCCACCATTTCATTATCTAGCCCAGCTAGACCTGAGTCTAGAGCTCACAAACAAATCGGTGGTCGCGTTCGGGTTACTTTGAGTTCGGGGTTAGAAAGTGCATGTTCAGGACATGATGTCATTAGGTTCAGGTAGACCGTAGACCCACCTGAACAGGTATCAGTATATCACTGCTAGCACTTGTATTTTGCATTAAAAACAACAATAAAATTTTTTGAATACACACACACACACACATATATATATATATTAAAGCTATATAATACTTTTTTGAATTTTTTATAATTTTTTAGATATATACAACAATATTACGAAGTATAAATATCATATAGAAATTATGTACAATTTTTAAAAACAAAAAAAAAGACAACAATGCTATATCATTAAAACTCATTGAAGAAGATAAGTTTATACATTAAAAAAGAAGCGACACGGAAAAAAAGAATACTCCGTATATTATAACATTATTTTATTATAATTCCTATATTAAAGTACAAGAATTTTATATAGCCTTACCTTAACCAGTCGGCCAGGTCTGGTTCGAGTTCAATTGGGTTTGACCCTTTTAAGTAGGTCATTTCGGGTTCATTAATCCTAGGGTTTGGTTAGCAAAATCTTTTTAAAAAATAAGTTGGATGAATTTCGTCAAGTCTACATGAGAGGACTATGAGTGTCATACATCGATAGTTTACTAAGTTTGATTCTAATAAATAAGTGTAAGGTAAACTTCACCTAACCCCAATGTTAAATTGGGGTATGTTAGAAATTTGACAACATTACCCCAATGCCTCAAAGGCTCCTGCCCATTGCGATGTAGGGGGGATCGGACATACACAGCCTGACCACTATGTTTAAGACATAGAGCGGCTGTTTTTATTCCATCATACTCCCAAGCCAAAAAATAGTGAATCTTTGGCTCCATTAGACATGATGGAAATCAATTTGACAACAAACGCTTTTTTAATTCAATTAAAGGTTGATTTATAAGAGTAAGTATCAAAGCATTAGATAAATCAATAGGTTGAGTAGGGGTGCACCTGCTGAATTGCAAGTCCTAATTCTGAAGCTAATTTTTCCTTGACATCGCGCTTTGGGTATTGATTTTCCTTGAAGCACTCATAGAGCCTCTGCAAGAAACAGAGAAACTTTTAAGTATCATACATTCATACCTACCGAACAAGTGAAACGAATAGAAATTGGAAATTAAAGAAAAGGTTCGAAGTTAAAGGATCAAAAATAAAAACTAAGGATATTTGTGAATGTGTGTGGTATTTGAGCATATATCATTCAGCATTGGAAGTCAGAAGGAAAAACTCTATTTTACCTTGATTGCATCTTCTCCGTATTTTGATTTACCAATTCTCTTACTACTTGAACCATTTTTGGATGTCGCCAAACCTTCAACTTTCTGCCTTTTTTTATTTTTTCTCCGTGTGGTATTTTTATTTTCAATCTGGCTAAAACTAGTATTTGCATCACTATTTTGAGTCTGATCACATGACTTCTCGTTGGCTTTGAGATTTCTATCCTTCCTTTTTGTAGCGGTACATCCATATTCTCTATCACCGGAGTTAGGAGATGTACTTTGACATATTCCCTTCAAAGTTCAAATGTCAACATATTATATCAACATCACCACAAATTTCAGCTCAAGAAACAAAGTTTGACTTTGCAAAGAAAAAGGCAATGTTTGGAATGTTGAAAATGGTAAGGAAGGTAAAATGCTAAAGAAAATATATGTTTGAGTTAAGTTTTTTATGCTTTTTGACAATTTACAAATATTTTTATTTTTCAGTCTCTGCACAACACTCCCTCCAACCGGCAAAAAAACTTCACTCTTTACTTTTTTTTGTCCGTCCCAGAAAATCTTCACACATCCTCCATTTCCCTTTAAGGAATGAAATATGTGGATAACAAGTATTCACAACATTTCTTTCTCTTCTAAACAAGTTCTAGCTAGCATATGGTTCATTTTTCAACACTTTTCTTAAATACCACGGAAGTCAAACAACAACCGGCACATGGGGTCTAGAGGGAGTGGTACGTAGACCTTAGCCCTATCTAGAAACAATAGAAAGGATATCTCCATGAAACTTAAACAAGTTTTTTTATGGGCCAGATGGAGTACAAATCAGCAATGACAAAACTTAGTATAAATCTCAACTCCGTTGGGGACTGGGGGTCAAGATGTATGCAACTTTATTCCTGTAAAACTAGAGAGGCGGTTTATGTGAGACTATTGATGCATTGTTGCATTCACTATCCAAAACTTCACAGAAGGTAAGAAGCAAAAGAGGTTTAATGTGTCATTTTGATTTAGTCTATGTGCTTGAAGCTAAAATAGTCAATAATGACCATTTAATCTTAATATAATATAAAGATGTGATTGAACGGAATGTTAAAAAAAATGTCTAAAATGTATGTGCCTATACTAAGGTTGAAAAAAATGTAACATTTTACCCCAAACCCTCTCTCCAAACTTAGCCTCTGTAAGACCTTAGAATCTTAGGTAGGAGCATCCAGAGATCTGGGACTAGGATAGCTGTATGGGCCTTAGAGGTAGTTTTTGCTCTTGCCTTTGTATGCTTTATGTCCTTATGGTGTTGTTGCTAGAGGCAGTTTGTGTGCTTTTTGTCTATTTGTGCTTTTCTTTGCCCTTAGTTTGCTCTTTGCTTCTTCTTTTTTCGTGCTAAGTGTCTTCTTTGTTCCTCGAGCTGGAGGTCTCTTGGGAACAACCTATCTACTTTCGGGTAGAGGTAAAGTCTTCATACATACCTCCCCAGACCCAGACCCTACTTTTTGTTGAATTCTACTGGATTTTGTTGTTGTAATTTCTTTCCCTAACAATTTTCATTTCCAAACAAAAGTTACAAAACCCAAGTAAAACACACTAAATTTAACAAAAAAAATACATGAAAAAAACGGACTTCATGCAGGGGAAGACTTCATAGGTGCAAATATTATAGTTAAGAGACTCACATCATGCAACATTTTATCCTGCTCAGGGTGTCTTTCCCCAGAAACAAGTTTATCATTGGACTGTAGGCATGGTGGTTCATCATTTGATGAGTGTTCCCCTGCTCCACCACCTATTTTAATGTTTCCAAGTTGTTCATGGGAAAGGTACCCACTTTGATTAATTACCGGACCAACATCCTCAGAGTCTGAGGTAAAATCTGAACTGGAACTTTCCTGCATAACCTGGGCATCATCATCGCCTGGAACATCCGGATCATAATCCTCATCTTCAGAATCCTCTGAAGGAAGGCACGTGACATCCAGATCATCAATATGTGATTGTTCTTCCAAATCTTCAGGCGCAGAAAAATAATCAGATTCTTCTGAAGACGCTGATTCATCGCCTGAAACATTTTCCTCTACTTCCAAATTATTAGCAGGGTTATAGTCATCATCCTCAGAATCATCTGACGGTAATCCAGAAATATCATCCAGCCTCTTCACTCTTGTGGCTGTGGCTGCCTCCCCTGGAAATATCTTCTGAAATCACCAAAAAAGCTTTGTGAGTATCTAGTGGTTATATTCTAGAAGTATCAAGGACTTTAGATCTTGGTTTGCTGACATGCCCGTGGCTGGTTAAAACAAGCCAATATTCAAACATTGTTTTCTTTGTTTTAGCTTAATCATGATCGAATTTCTCATTCAGACACCATATTAAGACTCGGGGTTTCATTTTGGAAGGTAAATCAACTTTGAGGAATAACCAAAGGCCTTAATATATGTTGGATTATATTTTTATACATTTGGCATTGAGCAACAAAAAACCAGTCTGCATTTGTAGCACTAAGACTAACCTCCCAGCTATCCGTAAGAGAAAGATTCGTTCCTTGATGTTGGTTAAGTAAGACAAAGCAATCCAATTTGCAAACACATCCAGGGCATAACCAGGCTTCATCACCTGGTGGAACTGTAAGTGCAACAAGTAAATGTAAATTTTGAATGTATAAAAACCCAAGGCATTTAACCAATTGCAAAAATACAGCTTTTTAATAGATTAGACTTTACTGTCTGCTTTCAACAAAGGCGGTTCTAAACATAATTGGTGAAACCCACGTTCGCAAGCACCATCGCACAGTATAATATCATTATCCACTGCCAAATCCTTAGAACTACACTTCGCACAGAATATCTGATATAGTAACAACCATCTTTTAGATTGCATCAACATTTTGTGCATTTAGGCAGATGATCAAAGCAATATCCAACAATAACACAGTGAAAATATGCATGCATAAAAAAAGGAATACATCTTCACTGTTGATCAGTCCCTCAGAATCATATGAAGACTCTGGAAGCCTTCCCTGTGCAAGCAGCATATCAATGCATTGAAATAGGTCTCTTATTTTCAATTTGTAATTGAAAATTCCAGATTTTGCACGCTGTAGCTCCTTCTCAGGCTTGATTTTTTCTAAGCTGCAATAATATACATATAATAGATTATTTGCATGATGAACGACTAGTAATGAATAGAGACGGGCTTTGACCTTTTCCCTTGATAGATTAAGGTTGGTGACAATTTTACTCTCCCCGGCCTCCGTCCCAAAAAATAAAAAGTCTTGTTTCAGTAAGGTACACCTTTATATTTTTAGTAAACCTAAAAGCAATAAATGGTCACTTTATGTGCCCCTAAAACTTACATTTCAAATCATCAATTCATGACACTTGATTATTCGAGCTTGAAAATTATTGATAATAATAAACACAAATTAAATCTGACAAACTCTCAGCAAGAATATCAACAATGATAAGACTAAAGCAACAACCCCCACATGAGCATGTGTAGAGAAGAGCACATGGTACTAACCTCTGTCCTTTCCATCCTTCGGTAGAGTACGCATCAATTAAGTTTTGTTCATATTTTATTCGGTGGAGAAAATATCTCAGCTTTGCCCTTATCCTTGAAAATTCGTCAACAGCAATATGTTTCCTCTGCTTTTCTTTTCTCTTCATAGTATTGCAATTACTATTCACTTCAACATTGTCACAATTGTCAGTTCCAGCAGCATAATACGGTACAGGAGATTCAGAACTTTTTTGTTTTCTGGGACGCAAAACTCTGGTAAGGCTTACATTTGGTGGCTCTGAGTGTCCTTTATCTTTGAGCTCTAACTGCACTAGATTACCATCAACATCTTTACATGGTTCGGCTAAAGAAATGTCTCCCTCATTTTGAAGTGGCAAACCAACATTCTCAGAGCCGAAAATCAATTTCAAATCATCGTGGGGTGTCCTCAAAAGCGCATTGTCAGATTCTACTATTACTGTTTCAACTCGCTTTTCTATGTATTCTTTGCTTAAAGTCAACCCGGTGTTGGCATTTAGATGATCATTTTCAGTAGAATTTGGTCCAAGTGACCCACAGTTTGAGTATGTGGCCATACTTTATAGATCGATCAATCCCTCACCACTATCATATACAGGGCACTGGAAAGAAATGTAACCTGACCTATAAATGCTTTTAGTTCTTTCAAAACGTTGATAATCATATCCTTGTCCAGGCATTGCAATATGTGTACATCACTACATCCAGTTGTTTCTCACTCGAGCATTTCCCGAATCAACTGTTTCCCTGAAGATATAGACCACATTATTGACAAGATGACATCTAAAGACGAAGGTGTGGTCACAATCACATTTTCTGATCAAACTTAAGCTAGTCAGTAGTCTATGAAACTGTATATATAAACTATAAAGCAACAACATAACCACAGTGCCTCGAAGGCTCCCACCCATTGCAGGTTAGGGGGTCGGATGTATGCCACCTGACCCCCTACGTTCAAATTGTAGAGCAGTTGTTTCCACATACCCGCAATGAACATCGAAGTTGCATTGACTAATTGCTATTTCATTATTGAAAGAAGTGTGTACAGGTTAAAGAGTCATTTTGTTTTATTCCATCATACCCCCGGAGCCAAAAAATTATAAATCTTTGGCTCCATCGTAGATGATGGAAACAGTCTACTAAACTGTATACAGGTCCTAATTTGTAGATGCCCTTTTGTGTTGTTTTATCTCCTTAAGTTGATTACAAGTAACCATTGTGCATTTGGAAGCCAAAATAGGAATAATATTTTTCCCCCTTAATTTAGTGCATTATTGGTTTTTATCTCCCTAAATATGTGAAACCTGAAAAGCAACCATTGTGCATTTTTATGTAAAAAAAAATCTATTTGGGCCTTACGCTCTGTTAGGCAACATTTTTCGGGTTTACTAACCTTATAAGCCAAATTTTCTCCTAAACACTATTTTATTCAATGCATTAGCTCCCCCAAGGACTAACCCGGCCATGTCGGGTTTGAGTTCGGCCACTTCGAGTTTGTGTTACATCAAATTCGGATAAGTTTGGGTTCAAGTTGAAACTACATATTCATGACTCTGTGTCATCATGTTCGGGTCAACCCAACGAGGTATGAAATTTATTTTTAGAAAATGTAAATTCATACTAGCACTTATATTTTGCACTAAAAAAATACGAGTATTAAAATATTAAAGTACATATATAACACCTCTTAGAATATTTTATTTTGAACTTTAACTACTTTTTAGATATATTTAACAATATTTTGAAGAGTATAAAAATCAAATATGTAACACTTAAAAAATGTTTGAAAAAATAAGTTAATAAACCAAAAAAGAGTAATAAGAAAAACACATAACCTTATTTTTATTACATTATTTTTCATATTAAACTACATGATGTCGAAAAACTCTTACGTTAGCAGGTCGGGTTGGAATTTTGTCGTGTTTGCCCCATTTTTGGTGGGTCATTTTGGGTTTGGTTGTATTTAGGTTCGGTCAACAAAACCTTTATTCAAAACTAGTAATTCCGAGTTGGGTCTCGAGTCATAAACAGGTTGGGTCAATTTTTGTCAGGTCTAGTATCATCCATTCCAAGAATATAAGGAAATTCAATCTATTCTAGTGATTCAACAAAATTTACTCCCACCAAAAAGGTCTTGGTCTATTTGGATTGATCCCGACATTAACAATTCCTACTTGACCATCCGAAATTCACATTTCTTCTCGCACTCTCAGGGTTCTTCTATCACCCATAAATAGTATTTGTGTGATAGTAAAAGACAAGTCCAATATCAATTACGGAGTAGTATAGTGCACATTACTAAAGGCGGGACTTACCGCATGCCATTGGCTAACACATCTAGGTAGACCACAAGAAATACATCGGTTGGGTTGTGTGAGCTGGGGACAAATTCTACATAGGATATGCTCAACATCATACTAATGTACTCCCTCCATCCAAATGTAGCTGTCATCTTTCTAAATTACTTCAAATTTAAGTATTGATCACAAAATAACAAATACCTCCTTGGAATTAGTTTATCATCCATTGACGATGGAAACAATCCTAACATTTTCGGGATAGTTTTGATAATTCTCTATAATTTCTTTACTAAGAATAAAAAGTGTGCACTTAATTCCTACGCTCCAAAACTAGAGTAGACAACTAAATCCAGATGGAAGGAACATAACACAAACAGGAAAACAAGCAAAAATTACTGCATAGTAAAACAATAGAGTTGCCTTCTCAAGCTTTCAAAGGTGATGCAGGATAACATTATCAAGAAAAAACAGAGAATACGCATTCATTCATAGACGTAATAGCAGCATTTGAGGATGCCGGAAACTAAGAGGACGGCGAAGGGGGAGGGAAACAATGAAATTAAAAGTAAGCAGTTTAATTATATAATCCGAATGAAAACGTTACCTTACACGGCAGCAATAAGGCCCTGATTTTTTATTCCTTCGAAGCAGAAGACGATTAAAGTTGCAGAAATGGCTTCCTGACAGAGATTTGCGTTGACGAGAGCTTCTCTCGGAACCGGTAAAATATGAATTAGGGATAATGATTCATGATTGGATTGCGTGGGTCGAGTCGGGTTGTTCCAAAGTCCACTCTCTACCGGGCTAAAAGAAACCGCGTTCTCTTAAGCCCATTGTTCAAAGGCCACAAACACCACTGATATTGTGGGCGAGGGACCAACTCGTTGGGCCTATCACCTGGAAGTGGCGGCCCAAACTACTTTAAAAAAAAGGGAAATCCTCGTAGATAGGAGTACAAATTTTATGAAAGACATAAATAAGAGTAGAAATATTTACACTAAATAGCACCAAAACTTAAGTCATTTTCCTAAATAACACTTAAAATATTTTATTCTCTAAATAGCAGTTAATAATGTCCGTAATGTCCAGTGATGGCAAATATTTACTTGAATAGTGACTAATGCATAAGGACTAAAAGTGCTACATTGGGAAGAAAAACACATGTGGTGTTATTTAGGAAAAGTCATTACGGAGTATGTTTTAGTACTATTTAAGTAAATTCCTCATAAAAGTATGTCTAAGTATTTATTTTTGTAGGAGTTGGCCTTAACTTTTCTTCCTAATTCCCCCCTCGTGATCCGTTCTTCTTGCGCAGTGTGGCAACGAAGATGGTGGCAATGTGGTCACAAAGAGTAGCAGTGTAGGAGCCGTGATGGTGGCAATGTAGTAGAGGAGGGTGGCAGTGTAGCAGCAAAACTGGTAGTGTGGCGGCAAAAGGTGGTGGCGACAATGGCAGTGTGCTGGCGGAGTTTGGTAATGCGGCACCGAAGTTGATAATGTGGTGGTGAGGCGGTGGTGGTGGAGGAAGTGTGGCGGTGGGACGAGCGATAATAATGACAGTGTGATGTGGAGTTTGGCAATGTGGCGGCAAAATTAAATTTACAGTGTAGTTGCAAGGCGGTGGCGGTGGTGGTGGAAGTGCGGTGGCCGGTGGCGATGGTGGTGGCAGTGTGGTGGCGGAGTGTGGCAGTGAACTTAGCAGTGTGGTGGAGAGGTTTGGAAGTGTAGAGGCAATGGTGGTGATAGTTTGGCGGCGGAGTTTGAAAGTGTAACAGTGGAATTGGCATGTAGTGTGACAGCGGAGTTGGCAATGTGACGACGTAGTTGGCAGTGTGGCGACGGTGGTTTCAATATGACAGTAATGGTGTTGGCAGTGTGGTGACGGAGTTATAGTGTGATAATGGTGAAGGAGTAATTATTATCTCCCGGGACAAATTATTGGGGGATATGTTATGAATTTAGTTCTACTAAAATCTTTTTTTAAAGGGTTATTTTATCCTATTTGAGTTCTTCTCCCAAAAAAAGAGTACATTGACACTATGTTTAGTTCAAGGAATTTGAGAAGGAAAAGAAAAAAATGAGAAGAAAAATATTTTTCTTGTTTGGTTAGAGAGGAAAAGAAAAGAAAAATGAAAGAAAAGGAAAATTAGAAGGCAAAATGTACTAAGATGAGGAAAAACTAAACTTCTTTCATTTTAGTGAGAAAGATCTATTTTTTTTTCTTTTCCTTCTAATTTCCTTAAACCAAACATAGGCCGAGTAGATAGGGTGCAATTGTGGAGATAACAAGAATAGAAGTAATTTAATTGTCCAAAACTTCCCTCAAACACCCACCTCCTGCCCCTACACCTCACTCTAGCCACCCCAGCCCCCACCACCCACCCAGCAACACTTGTATATTGATCTCAATTACGTACTAAAATTGCATAATTAATATTCCTTCCATACTCTTAGCATTCGCTATTTATTAGAGCCAGATAAAATATAAAAAGCGATTTTGATATAAATTCTCTATTTTAGTTTTATCTAGGTATAGTTGTTTGTATTGGGTGGGCTATATAGCATACGTAATATAGTTAGAGCAATTAAAATTTAAAAATGAATCATGTTTGAGGGATTCAATTAAGTTCCACCAACCACCATGCTTTTATATTGTGTTTGTAATATTTGTGAAGGCACTGGGATCAAATCTAAAATACGGAGTAACTTAGAGTTCGTCAAGATTTTTTCTTTAAAAATAATGGGTGTATGTAGTGCTTGATTATTGACCCAAGAGTTAGGGTACAAATGTACAATATCTCATACTCCCTCCGTCTTATAAAACATTTTCTGTTTCAAAAAAGGCGCACTCTTAAAATGAGTAATTTTGGTGTTATTTTCTAATCTTGCCCTTACTTCTTAAAAGAGTAGAATGAGATGTGTAGAATAGATTAGTCCTAATTAAAAAATAACACAAAAATTACTCATTTTAAAGACGTGCCATTTTTGAAACAGGAAATGTTTTATGGAACAGAGTGGGTATGTTCCAAAATTTGAAGATCCATTCAATGTTTTATGGATTTTGGCTCATCATGACGGCGCACATTTTGTGGTAAGTAGTTACCGACCAAATTGCAAGTTCAAAGTTTGTGAGCCATGAGTATTTAGCACTAACCATTCACATCCTATGATATGATATACTCACTCCGTCCCGCTATATTCGTCCACTTTTGACTTTTGAAACTGTTCATTTAAGCACTTTGACTCATCAAATTCTCTCAATGTGTAAGTCTAAATATAGTCATGCGTGATCTTGTTTGATTTGTCTTAACATATAGATTATTAATATATAATTTCTATAATTTTTTAATATACAAATTACAAGATAAAATGGATTAAAGAAGTGTACTGGATGGTGTGCAAAAATGAAAGTGGACAAATATAGTGGGACGGAGGAAGTATTCACTATACTTCCCACACACCACTAAATTTACCTTAAAACTAATAAATATATTTTTTCTATAATTTCTAGTTAAATAGTATCATAATTTGACAAAAAAATCAAACTGTGGAGTACATGTTTTATAAAAGCAATTATCACTATATACTCCACAGTCCACAATTCTCAAATGTACGTGCATACATATACATATATTCAACAGTGCTCGTTTTGATAATAAAAAAAAACATGTGAAATGACTACTCGATGAATGTATAACTTAAATAAAAATATGCAAAATTAGTACTCGTATTTTTTGACCGAGTACTTGTACCCTTCAAATGACACGATTTAATCATTACTTATTTTTGTTGTACTTCAGTTGAAACAATAGACTTGGGCTCAATTCAACCCCAAAAGTTAACTCAAGAGGTTGAAGCACCCAAGCTATTAAATAGCAGCACAATATAAGGTTGCATAGCCGATGTGGGATGAACAAGTCAACACGCCCCCCTCACACGAGGCGCAGATTACTGCGGGCGCGGTCCCAACATCAATGGCCTAGCTCTGATACCATGTTGAAACAATAGACTTGGGCCCAATTCAACCCCAAAAGTTAACTCAAGAGGTTGAGGCACCCAAGCTATTAAATAGCAGCACAATATAAGGTTGCATAGCCGATGTGGGATGAACAAGTCAACAACTTCGTATTAAATAAGTCCAAAAAAATGTTATTATCGTATTACTCATCCCTCTCCTTCGTTGGATAATAGTTTATAGACGACCTATTAAAATTAGAGATTTTGCTTGACTATAAAATTTGAGTTTTTTTAGTACCAACAATAGTTGATTTAGCTATATACTCTGAATATTATTTTAATAAATAATAATAATATGGTTATTTAATTGAAAGAAGAATATTTAGGAGAATTTCTCGCGTATTTTTCATATTTACAATATAAACAAAAGCTGAATATATAGGATTACACAGGCAAGAAACTCGATATGAAAACTAAATATAAAGCAAAGGAATCAACATATATCAGAAAACTATCATAACAATATATATGGAAATATACATAAATATTTCTATATTGTTTCCTTTAACAGTAGTATTATATACTCCGTGTATATATATATATATATATATATATATATATATATATATATATATATATATATATATATATATGTACCCTATAGGGAAAAAAAGAATTAATTGCCAATTGTTATTGTGAAAACGACAATTTGGGTAGAGCTTGCTAGCTAGGGCGTATATTATACGGAGTACTCGATAAGTAATGTCACATTATTCGAATTGAAACACTATATTGTTAGAAGACCATGATCACCACTAACAAAATCATGGCCATCGATCAGTTCACATACATCAGCTTGAATTGAATTGGCAAATCTCAAGAACTTTTAATTATTCATCAAATTTAAATTAAATATGGTGGATACTTATCTTTTTGTTTAGAGCCCGATCTTTATATTAAAATAATTAAGGTCTACATACAAACTTCCCCGACTTTATTTTTGTGGAATTCAACTAGAAAGTTATTATTTCTTGGTTGTTATTTTGTGTGTCTACCACACACACACACACACATATATACATATATATATGTGTGTATGTGTATGTGTATATATATATATATGTGTGTGTGTGTATACACACACACACTCTCTTGTCTTTTTGGTGTAGAACTTTCTCAATAAACGAAAATAAATAAAGAAAATATTTAAATGCAACTCAGCTCATTTTTATATATTAATCATTTAATATATTACACAGTGAATATATTAAAAAAATTCTAAGCTGCAGAAATTACTCCGTACGTAATTTAACCACCTGAATAATAACTCAAAAAAGTAACATTGGATGCAGGGATTTGATTATATGCATGCATGCATGCATATACTATTCCGTAAGATCCGTATTGGGAGAATATTGAAAAGCGTGAAGTATAGAGATGACTCAAAGTGAATTAAGTATACGGGTTTATGATGTGAACGAAAATATTATAATGGGCGGGGAATGATTAAGCACATTCATAGTGCTATATGAATCACCTCCCTCTAATTTCAATCGTTTATATATTAACGTGAAGATGATCGTAACGAACGTACTCCCCTTCCGTAGTACTTCNTCTCCACGTCCCATCTTATCCCACCAAATTTATCTTCACTTCATTTGAATTTTAATTTGTAAATATCGTACCATTAGAATTTGAGAAATTTACCTAAATAGGACTAAAGCATAATGACTTTCCCAATATAGGACCATATGTTTTTATTTCCCAATGTAGGACCTTTGGTCATTATAAAGTAGTCATTATTCAACAAAATATCTATCATTACTCGACATTATTCCTTCCACAAGGTCATTATTAAGTCCTATTTAGGGAATAAAAAAGTTTAAGTCCTACATTAGGAAAGTCATTATGTTTTAGTCCTATTTAGTGCAAATTTCACTTAGAATTTTAGTGGAATAACTAAGTTTTTTGAGTTAAACATGTCAAACTTTGATATTCAATTAGAGAAATTTACTTAAATAGTACCACATATGTTTTTCTTCACAATGTAGCACTTTTAGTCATTATGCATTAGTCATTATTCAAGTAAATATTTGTCATCACAGGACATTATAGACATTATTAAGTGCTATTTATTAGGGAATAAAACACTTTAAGTGCTATTTAGAGAAATGACTTAAGTTTTAGTACTATTTAGTGCTAATATTTCATTCGATCACTCTCAATTTGTAATGCGTATAATTCAACAAGAAAAATCTAATAAAGTCAATTTTAATTTATACAAATATACATTAGGATCTTTATTTAATTGAGTCTTAAAATTCATTCAGTTAGACTCAAAAAAATCACACTAGAGTAATACTACCATTTTATTCTTTCACACTTTCTATTGACCACCCACTAAGTATGTACTCCCTCCGTTTCTTAAAACCCTTCCTCTTTCATTTTTTTGTTTTTCTTAAAACACTTCCCTTTTCTATTAAAAAACCACTTTTACCCCTACTTTTTCATACTCTACCTATCACATCATACTTTTTTCACTAATAACTAAACTATCACATCTTATTTTTACCCATCACATCAGGGGAAAAATTGTAAAGTCAACTAAAATTACACTTTCCTTATTTTTTCCCAAAGTCAAAAGAAGAACCGTTGTGAGAAACGGAGGGAGTATATGCGGAAAGAGGTACAAGTGGTACAACTTTACGTGCAGCAAGGTAGTGGCAATGCAGAAAGGGGAAAAAAACATAGTGGCAAACATAAATAATTTGTGCATGACGAATGGAGAAGTTGTTGCCCAGTCCCTTCCTAGCTACTTTCCTAGCTAGCTAGCTATATAGTATATAGCTACCACTGCACGTTGTTTTGGATGAAAAAGGGAAGCATGGAAAAAATAAGCTATCACTCAATAGCAAATCAATATATATTGAAAATGGAGTCAAGGAAATTATATTCGTTTGTTTTTTGTTAAGACAACTTTAATTTCACCTCATCCATTTGTACATAATTAATTTGTTTTGGAATTTGGATACTCCGTACGTATAATACTACTACCATACTACGGATACTAGCTAGCTTAGAACGAAGTACGGAGTGATATAACTGATATTTCAAAAATAAAATACTCCACGGCCGGGTGGTTTATAAACGAAAAGAAAATCATATCAAGTCAAAACTAATGAAGTAGTCCTGCTTTATGTTGGAAAAAAAAATCAAAGTCTGAAATTTATTTATAAACGGATGAAGTATTTTGAGTATGTACCGATCACTCTATCCTAAAATGTTCTTTCCAGTTACTCTTTACACGGTCAAATTTATAATTTTTTTTACTTGTTTTCGTTAATTATTTGATAAAATAATAGTCTTATCACCTCCTATTTTGTATAACTTTTAATGTTGTTTTTTAAATATATAAATTTTATTTTAAATTTTACACTTAATTGAACTGAAAATAAAATAAGTTAAGACTCGTAAACAGAAACAAGAAAAGCGTTTTTGGACAGAGGGAGTAGGTAACAACATGAATATATATACCTTTAATCATCGAAATATCTTAAAATTATTATTGAGGGGAGATCTAATAATAGAGAGTTATGTTATTATTGTCTTAAGGTCCACATCTAAAATAAATACGGAGTATATAGACTTTAATTTCTCACATATACTGCGTACTTAGTGTTTCATAGACTCACAGTTAGTTGTCTTTCTTTTTATAAATTCCAAGGAAAAAAAAGGCAAAAAAAGGCAAAAAAATTTAAAAAAAAAATAAGTAAATAAAAATCAAATAAAAATGTGTGGTGGAAAAGAGGGTGGTGTACATTTGGGGTACACCTTTTGGTGTGCCCCTAGCATTGCTCTAAATATAATTATTTCATGCACTCAGGTTCATAAAATAATTGTGAACCACAAAAGGATTTCTCAAGGGTAATTTACCTACATAAGATTAAAACATAATGACTTTCACAATATAGAACCATATGTTTTCAATTCTCAATGTAGGACCATTGGTCATTATCTATTAGTCATTATTCAACTAAATGTCCAGCATCACTTGGACATTATTCTTCTCACTAGTCATTATTAAGTCCTATTTAGGGAATAGAAAAGTTTAAGTCCTACATTGGAAAATAACTTATGTTTTAGTCCTATTCAGTGCAAGTTTCACATTTCCCAAATATAGTCCAATACTTCTATCCTTAATTATTTGTCTAATCTTTCTTTCTAGCTAGATCGTCATATATATGGTCTTATTTATTCACTTTCCTTTGAAAAAAATTAGGCTAAACTCCACCATTGGTCCTTCAACTTTATTAACTGTTCATGATTGGTTCTTCAAGTTTTAAAAGTCCATAAATAGTCCTTCAACTTTTTGAGTAATGCACGATTGGTCTTTCAAGTTTTAAAAGTGCATAAATAGTCCTTCAAGTACACGTCAGCCCTCCAGATGAGGTCCTTTTGACAGTAAATGTTAAAAGCTAAATGGAATACTAGCTCAATATAATACGGAGTAGTCGTACCTAGTAGAATTTACTCGTATTATATGAAATTATTATTTCGTTTAACTTTTAATATTTGCTGTCAAAAGTACTTCATCTGGAGGGCTCACGTGTACTTGAAGGACTATTTATGCTGTTTTAAAACTTGAAGGACCAATCGTGCATAACTCAAAAAGTTGAAGGACTATTTATGGACTTTTAAAACTTGAAGGACCAATCGTGCACAACTAATAAAGTTGAAGGACCAATGGTGGATTTTAGCCAAAAAATTACGTAAGTTCTTCAAGAAATTCACAATTTGATGATATTACTCGCAAATGCAACTAATTACTGCTATGCTCCTAAATACTTTTTTATTTACCATTTCACTCCCACGGTGCCTAATTTGTCCATTACTTTCTCTATACTCCGTATATTGTTACGGAGTATCATATTTTCTTATTATGCTTTGGCTAAAATTCTTCATTTGTTCCATATAAATATTGATGTAAATCATGTAATCTTCATTATTCAATAAGATGGATTGTTATCTACCACGACTATGAGAAATATCCAACCCCGATTCAACTGATCGAAACTGCAGGTCGGTCGACTCGATTGAAATCAAGTTCCATTGGATTGTAAATTGTATCATTTCGTATTAGAGAGGAAAACGCGGGAAGGGAACCGAAGAGAGTGGATGAGGATATATGTTTGATTTCATTGACGCCGGCCGGCCGGCCGGCAACGACCGAATCCTGTTACGAAAATGAACGAGGAGAATCCGGGGCGGCTCCACGTGCATGCAAAGCCAGCCTGGCGTATCTTCGTCCCTCCTCTTAATTAAGTATAATTATTCCCGCACATCCATGCATTAACCCACTAATTAAGCTGACTTTTTTTTGGACCTCAAAATCCATAATCCACTCATTCTCAACTTGCCACGGTCGCCCTAATCTTTCGAAATAAGTGTGGTTTTCAAAAATTATTTTCTTTCATTTTTTTCATTTTCAATAAAATATTTCCACCTTCTATTAAAAAATTACTTTTACTCTTACTTTTTCATACACTATCTATTATATCATACTTTTTCTCTAATAATATATGCATCACATTTTACTTTTACCCATCACATTAAGGACAAAATTGGAAATCAATTACAATTTAATACGGGGTACTTCTTTATTTTTACACGTTATCAAACTAAAAACTCTTTTTTTTTATAGAACAGAGGCAGTACATTACTTATCGCTACGATCATGATGTATTGATAAGCATGCATATTTGTCATCCACGCACCCGATAAGAATCTTTTTCATACAACAATAAGGAATTGGTCGAATATTATGTTAAGTTGGGAATTAATTAAATAAGATTATTGTGAAAGGATATATAAGAATAATGTTTTATTGTTAATTAATTTGTGGATCGCATAAATGCTAAGGTACTCCACAATTTAGTGAACACAAAAAAGACTTGTTCTGATCTTTTCAATTCTAACTACTCTTTATCGTTATCCTACATCTCTTCCCATCCATAAATTTATTCATTTTGAAAAAATAGACGAAATTTAAGATGTGTTATTTTGGTGTTATTTTTCAATTTCGCTCTTATTATCTTATACTCCTACCAGGGTCGGATAGAATGTGATGCGTAAATTACTACTTCATCTGTCCCTAAAAATATGGGAGGATTTGTTTTTAAGGGTTTTAAAAGGAGTGCATTTTGGTATTGAATTTTCAAATATGTCTTTGGATGTAATGTGTAAAAGTATGATTTGATGGGTAGATTAATACTGAATAGATGTGATGTGCGTGATAGGTAGGTTAATAATTAGTAACGGATGGGTAAAAGTAACTTTTTAATAGAAATGATAAAAAAATTCAGATGGATGAAAGAAAAAAGAAGAAAGGTTCTCAGGGACGGAGAGAGTCGTGAATAACAAGATACGATGTGATAGATTGTTAATATTTTACAGGGGTTAACAGAAGAATTCAATTCAAAGTAAAAGTATTTTTTGAGATGAACAAGAATATGATAGTGAAAAATGTTTTTGGGATGGAAGAAGTACTTTTTAATTTGGTTTACTTTTTCATAATAGAAATCATCTTAAATAGGACTAAAACATAGAGAAAGTACCAAATAGGACTTTCATGTTTTTTTCTCAAAATAGGACTTCACACTATGATAATGTGGTTGTAATGTGGCACTGTACATGTGCACATTACTATAATTTTTGGTAATGTACATGACCATATTTGGTAATATAAGTCCTATTTCGAGAATAAAAACACAAAAGTCTTATTTTGGTATATTTTCAATGTTTTAGCCCTAGTTTGGTCTTTCTCCTTGTTCTTTTAGTGTCTTTAAATTTCCTTCAATAGTGACATAATAATTATTTACGTTCAGTTTTTATATTTTTCTTATTCCAAATATCATTAATGTTAATAATAATAATACTATTTTTATTATTATAAAAACTATTATTATTACTAAAATAAAAGCACAAAATGAGATTATTTAATTTGTAAACGTATGTATTTTACAAAGAATGTACAATAACTCCATAGTCCATACGTGTATTTAGGTTTGTAATATAGTCTAGGACTCTGAAATTAAATTATACTATAGTTAATTAAATTATATAACGAGTAGTTATATTATACGGAGTATTTATGCATTGCCTTATTTAAATAATTCTTGTGTGACTAAGAAAAACTTAAATCGTATCCATCCTAGGTCCATGGGCAATTTTTTATGAAACACATCATAACTAGTGATTATTATTTTACGATACAGAGTGCGGTATAAATTTATTTTGATCGATTAATTGTTTGATTTTACAGAGTATATGTTATTTTTTCCTTGAAATTTTAATAAAATGGAGTATGTTATTTTTCATTTCAATTAAAAAATCTTGTTATTTACTTATTTTTGCTTTCAAGTAATATTACAAAAAATATTGTTCGCTTTTTCCCATAATTTTGGGACATGGATTACGTTAGTGACGTATAAATTAAGAGATAGAATTGGAATTGTGTTAAAAATTATTTCCAATTGATGAAATAAATATGAACTTTTTTGCGCATCTCATTAAACAATTCTACAATCATCTAAAATGTCTAAAATATACCAATTGTTTTCAAGTTTTACATTAGTGCCATGTAAGCAATGTCATGTGTCAAGTTGTTGGAGTTGTCACATTGATACGAATATCGTATCGGATAGGGAAGAACTTCGAGCGTCTTCAGGCTCCAAGAAAGGGGAGGCAAAGAGAGAATGAAAACTTCGAGCGTTTCCGAGCTCCAAGAAAATAGAGAAAGGATTAGGGTTTTGATATTTCTTTATTGCTTGATTTAAAATCGGGGAAGGATTACAATATATACTCCCTCCGTCCCCCATAGATCTTCTCAATAGCCCTTTTTCTTTGTCCATAATAGATCTTCTCATTTCATTTTTTAACAATTAAAATACCACAACTACCTCCACTTACTTTATTTATTACACCTCACCCACCTCATTTAATACACTCCACCCATTTTTCATTAAGGGTATTATGGTAAACTTTCACCTTTTTTCAACTCTCCTTAAAAACTACCAAAAGTCAAAATGAGAACATCTTAGGGGGACGGAGGGAGTAGATAGTAAAGCTACGCTAGTTGACCTAATGGGCTCAGGCCCGTACTAAACCCTAAACATGATTAACAATATAATAATAAAGAATACTAATTAATAAATAATATAACTAATCTATTTTTATATCATTCCCACCCCCTTAAAAATCACCTTGTCCTCAAGGTGGAGGCTCCCACTCGTGTTTCTGCACGGGAGAGATAATGCTAAACCAAAGGAGCGGCCCATTCCTTGAATTTTCAACCATGTTCGAACTTGGAGTAAACTGAGGGGCCTGTGAGATAGAGTCAATGCCACATGTAGGTTCGCTCAATGAAACTAGGTGCAGCATCTTGACCACATCGGCAATGTCACACAACTTAATGATGTCAAATGAAATGGGGTTTTCCGCTTGCTTATTATCTGCATCTACCACATTGTCAATAATATCGGGAACATCAAATTTTGCAATGACCACACCCGCCGAGACTTTTATTGGCACAAAAAATTCATTTGATGTGGGATTAAGTGCGTAGACATTAACAACATCTGCAACACTAGCACTATCATCTTTTTCCATGACTTTAGACTCCTCATCTTCCTTCATAGCTCCGAGTGCACTGTCCTCGTCATCTCCTACCTGTGAATCTACGCTTGAGTCCACCTTGGATTCTTGATCAAGAGATTCAACATTTTTCTCAATTACTGTAGAGACCAAATTTGGTGGGGAAGGGGAAGTATCGATGAGCATTTTAATAGCGCCTAACATGTTTGTTTTAAAGTTTTGTAACTCCCAAGGAATCAAACTTGACAAAATTGGAGGACCACAAACCAAATCTTGCATCGCGCAAGATATTTCAATGTCAAATGTATGTAAGTCAGAGTCATAATTTGACTGACCTTCAATGGGACGAAATGATTGAAGATTCTTGATAATTTCATCAATGTGATTGTAAAGTATGCAGACTCCTTCACCGTGCTCAATTTCGCCATAAAGAACATTCTCCAACAAATAAATAAGTTTGTCCAATGCTTCGATACAAATAATCAAAGCCTCTATCCGCTTGAATTGTGCCTCCATTCGGAAGGAAAAACCCTGCTCCATTTGAAAAAATATGAATCTGGTCGGCGTCAAAAATAATTTGGCAGCGGCGGCTAAACCTTTCAATTTTTTTGTTGTTGATGAATTGGTGGCGGCGATCCACTATTTTCTCCCTGGAGTGTTGATTTGCAATTTGCTTCAACCACTCTCTTTTTTTGGCGGCGGTGCACAATAAGGTGATCTTAATTAAGGAGCAATCCAATTCAATGTATTTTTCTTTCCAAAGCTTCAACAGTATATTGAACACCAAAAAAAACAGTTGATGTCAAGTTCTTAGAGTTTAAAGTCTTCTTTTTATATATAAAAGATAAAGGATTTAAAGTAATTG
Source organism: Cuscuta campestris (assembly GCA_900332095.2). Classification (NCBI taxonomy): domain Eukaryota; kingdom Viridiplantae; phylum Streptophyta; class Magnoliopsida; order Solanales; family Convolvulaceae; genus Cuscuta; species Cuscuta campestris. The sequence goes on along the minus strand of OOIL02000495.1, from coordinate 130,253 downwards.
CTTCTAAAACATAATATCGGTTTATTTAATGTATTTTCTTCTAAAAATGCATCAAGAATTCTAACAAAGTAGAATAAAGAGTCATTGTAACAATCGAAATAAAAAAGTAAATACGGTAATGGCAACCTAATTCTGTGGAAACTAATAGCTTGTACTACGTAATATTTTTTTAAAAAGCTTCTATTAAAAATATTTATCTTATCAACTTAATTTCTCAAAAGAGAATAATTTGCCATTAAATGTATCAATTCTCATTAATCCAATGGATGGAGGGAGAAACAATGTGCCCTTAGATTTAGGACCAGATGGAGTAGCAAGAGGCTTGTCACATAGTCACACTAACAATCCTTTGCCCCTATGATAAACATCACATGTATTTTCATTAATTATTTAATCAAAATAATTAACATGTATCATTAATAGAGACAGCATAGCTAATTAATTATTAATTAATAATAATAACAAGAGCTAAACAATTAACATGTATCGTTAATTACCCCCATATATAACCATTTTTATTCATTGGGTCACTTCAAAATATATATCATGTCTAATTAAATAAATACTCTGTATGTGCAGTGGTAAACTGGTAATACATCATTAAGCTCGTAGATTGACAGGCTTAATTAAATAATTAGTTTTGTGCATATGTAATTATTATTTTCAAAGCAATGAAGAGACCGAATGTATGGCTAGCATGTGCTTTGCTAAAATGCTGGATTGATTAATTAGTTTCTTGTATCTTTCCTTAATTAGTCAGACTTCGAGTCAATTCACAAGTGGGCCCATGGGCCATGGCATGCAGCAGCCCACCAGGCCCATCATGCATATATTGCATTACACATAAATGAAATTATATTTCTATGTTGGTTCCTTCCCCCCCCCCCCCAAACAAAATCAAGTTGTAGATTACCCTCTCTTCTTTTTTCTTTTCTTTTTTGGATGTACACTATGTTTGTTATATACTCCCTCCGTCCCATAAAGATTTACCCCTTTCATAAAATTTTTGTCCTACAAACATTTACACATTTGCCTAAAAATGACATTCCTACCCTTAAACCTAATTTCTACCCCCCACCCTCTTACCCCACCCACCATCCATTCATCCTCTCTCCTACGCATCCCCTCATCCATTCATCTTCTCTCCTCTATCCCTAGCTCTCTCTGTGGCTGATGTTCCTCTTCCCCATCGCCGCCGGCACCCTCAAGAATTCACCAAAAATGGTGGGTCGCGATCCTACCATGCCCTCCTTCAAGCATTTAAGCGATAGCGAAGATGAAAGGGCATCTCCCCAGCCACCTCCTAAATCTAAAAAATCACTGATACCTCCTTACGACTTTGGTGATAGCGCATCTGGCACGGATAATACAGATCCGACGTGGTGGTATCGGAAAAAATATTTGGGGGGTGACTTTTTTCCGTCTGAGGATGAAAGAGGCAGTGTCGAATCTGATGGGGAAGATGGGGAATCAGTAACTTCTGCCCAGATCTTGGAGATGTCTGATACAGAAATAATTTTATCTGAGCCCTATGGGGATGAGGCTAAAGCACTGCGTTACAGACAGAGTATTATGTTCTTCCTCTTTAGATTCACATTCGATTAGTACTTGCATGTCCCATTATATACTCTGTATAATGTTTATTGGCAAACTTATGATGCAAACAAACTTTGTGTGAATGGTTGGAAGTTTGTGAGCTTTTTTTGGGTTTAGCTATATTGTAATGTCACCCCCTATGGGTTGGAGACTTACAACACTGTATTGGTCTGGTCTACCATATTGTTTGTTCTGTGAGAGGGGCTTGGTGGTGAAAATTTGGGGTTTGATGGTGAATTGGGTGAATGTAATCCCTGTTTGAAACATATGGGCAGTTGAGTACTCCACTTGCTATAATATTTTGCTTTACACTTAACATGGACTTAGGGCAGGTCCTACACTTGATTACAACATGGGTTGCCTCTTTCTAATTCTCTGGTTCATTTA
>OOIL02000495.1:104091-125932 GCA_900332095.2 Cuscuta campestris | reverse complement strand
ACTCTGTGCTTCTGTTTTTGTTTCTGTTTCTGCTGCAGGGGTGAAAAGGTTGTCGAAGGGGACTTCTTTAACATCGGGTAGATGGTGCAACGACGAGGAGTCATGTGTCGATAAAGACGAAGGTGAAGAAGGCTGCTCGGGAGGGGGCATTGAAGGCAACCGGGCCAGTAAAAAGATAAAGATAATAAAGTGAAGAAGATAAGTGAAATGAATGCATTCATTTAAATATGCAATGCCTGTATGAATTTGTAATTTTTTGTTTAGGTTTTGGAGGGGTGTTTTGGAGGGAATATCAAATTTTCCTAAAAAAATTCACCATCTAAACAAATTTAATGAATGTAATGTATGGTGATGGTGAATGTAATCCCTGTAGTTTGAGACATGGGCAGTACGGATGGGTTTTTTGGGGTATGATTGCCTGCCATAGTTAATGTGATGCGTACTCCACTAGCTATAAAATTTTGCTTTACACTATTCATGAGTTATTGCAATTTTGCTTTTTGATTAGGGTTGGGGGGTAAATTGGGGAAGTCAAAGCAAAAAATTGGTCCCCTTATTTTGCTAAAAAGTCAAAATGGGTAAGACTCAAAGGGACGGAGGGAGTATATTCTTATTATTATTATTATTAAGGTGACACTAAATCCATACTCTATCTATAATTAGCATAAGCCTCCGTTTGGTACACGGAATTCAAGCCAGAATTGAAGACTTCAATTTCAATTTTGCTATTTGATAACACATAAATATGTGGATTTGAAATACGTAGTGCAAAACCCGAATTGAATTGAAGAATTCCATTGCAGCTAGTTCAATTCTATAAAATTGTAATTTAAATTTCATTCTAATTTCGTCAATTTCGTGTACCAAACAGACCCTAAATTTACTTCGGTCGGGTTCCTGTGGCACTGGACAACGATGTCATTCTGGTGTCACTGAATGTTCTGGCATTTCGCTTCTAAAATTGATGATTCATAATACTCGGAAAATCGTTTGTCCTGGCCCGACATGAACCCTCTTCTATTTAGACTCCAACTTTAGAATAGATTTTTTTAAACTCAAAGTCAACTAAACTGGTAGTAGATAAGAATATAATTAGAGTGGTTTAATTGAGCAGAAAACTGCTCCTGGGTACCCCATATTTTGAGAAACTAACTGTCAGGTACCTCACATTTTCAAAATATATACTCCGGGGTACCTTCTATTTTGAGAAACTAACTATCGGGTACCTCACATTTTTAAAATATATTCTGAGGTACCCTCTATTTTGAGAAATTAACTATCGGGTACCTCATATTTTTAAAATATATTCCAGCATACCTCCAAATATACATTAATTTTACGCCATTAATTTTAAGAAATAGGGGCTTGGAAATTTTAAAAGTAACCGAGATCTTTTTATTTTGAAGAAAATTGTACTCAATACTTTTAAAATTGAGTACTCAATTTTCTTCAAATTAAAAAGATCTTGATTTTTTTTTAAATTCCAAACCCCTATTTCTTAAAATTAATGGCGTAAAATTAATGTATATTTGGAGTAATCTTGGAGTGTATTTTATAAATGTGAGGTACCCGATAGTTAGTTTCTCAAAATAGAGGGTACCTCGGAGTATATTTTAAAAATGTGAGGTACCCGATAGTTAGTTTTTTCAAAATAGAAGGTACCTCGGAGTATATATTGAAAATATAAGGTACCTGGCAATTAATTTCTCAAAATATGGGGTACCCAAGAGCAGTTTTCTGTTAATTGAGCAACAAAGAACCGGCTAGTTAATCCCTTTTTTTCTGTTTGAACAATTGTGCTGAATTATCATCATGTCGTTACTCACATATCGGGACGGGGACGTTTTCGTAACTAAATGCATAGCATTTTAGCCAATATAATTGGCGTTGGATCAGAAAGGCAGCATTTCTTTGAGCCAAAAATACTTTTTAACATATTCAGAAATTATTGTCCAATGTGGTGATTATTTTTTTATTAAATTCTGATACGGAGTACTATTTGACTATGAACTTTAATGAAAATATATTTAATTACTAGGTATAATATAAATTTAATAAAACTGACATCATTTGAGACATCATTTAAGACGTAATATTGAAATATCAATTTCTATAAAATTTACTCGATATTTTATTTTAAATGATACTACGTACTACGGTATTTCATTTATGGTCTCACTAAAAACAAACTAGAGCAAGAGTTTTAGATTTGAGGGAGTACATTTTATGTGTTCCTAAAAGTCGTTTCACATTTGGTAAAGTTAGTTTCTTCATTTCTAATTAATCATCTTAGTTTGACTTTACGAAATTTAAAAACAATAGTGAAACATGAAAAAATGGCTGCTTAAACTATGTTTAGAACTGAAGAAAGTAAAAAGTGTACTTATAAATATTTAAATTTTTAGGTTATGATGTAATTTATTAATTATATTTTTCTATAAATAGAACAATTATTTTAGTGAAGACTAAAAAGAAAAGTATGACGATTAATTCGACACGAAGAAAGTAATATATAGGGTAAATACGATCTCACTTCATCTTTGCTTTTATTTGGTAAATCTAATTCTGCTTATGGTGCATGAGTTTAGAGTGCAAAATAGGCTCCAAAAGTACTTTTTAGAAAACTTGAGATTATATGCTTTTAGCTTATGTATTCAACCTATGTTTTTTAAGAATCCACCGCGGTATCAAACATCCTCTTAATAGAGGTGGATAAGTGATTTTAGTCAAAAGAGAATAATTTTTTGGACAAATGAAAAAAATAAAGATATCTAAAATCAATTTGATCTAACTAATGGTAAAAGTTTATCAATTATGACGGCAAAAAGTTAAAAATAAAAAATGAATAAACATTCTAAGGTAAGATGGAGTGAGGGAGATAGTATACTTTTTAAACATTGTATGGTGAAAAGGCTAAAATATTACGTTAGAGATTAACGTTAGTGATTTTAATTCAGGACTAGTCTATATATAATTAAAATATTATTCGAAATAGTAACGCTAATCGAAAATGTGGTTTTCAAACAAGGTCATAGAGTATATCTCTAATTTTTTTGGGACAGAATATATATCTCCAATATGAGAAAACAAATATAAAGCCCCTTTTGATATGTCTCATTCCCTCCTTTAGATACTTTGCCGATAAGTCGCACTCTGAGAGCATTATTTACCACTATAAACCCAACCAAGCAAACAAAGATAAAAGTTGCAGATATCGACCACTCCATTTATCCATATATTGCCTCATCTTCACGTACGTGCCTTAGCTTAATTGATACCCAACCCTTTCATTTTCCCCTCTCTATTTGGCCTTTTTTTTTGTAGTTCTTTATGAGGTGAAAAAAAAATTAAAATAAGAGTAAAAATTTAAAATATATTAAAATAGAAGTTCAATATTTTTATTCCAGAAATATGAGTTAAAATGCCTATTCAGTGTCAATCGTGACCATATACATTATTAAAAAGTACTCTGTAATACCTCTATACAGTGTCACTTACATTACTATCGTGCAAATTCCCATTTTTGAGATAAAATAATAGAACTATTATTTTAGTGTTTTTCTATATTTTACTCTTTTTTAGACTAATTTTTTAAAAAGATTTACAGACTACATTTAAAAGGATACACAATTACTTTTCTATCTTGTCATGGATTAGCCAAGGCATTCAAAGGGATTAAACAAGGGTTCACATGACCAAAGTCTATTACTATGATTAGTCTTTCACATTATTAGAATCTCATGTCATCTACATGACTACATTAGAATCTCTTGATCTTACCTGATCCAAAAAATTAACGGTTTGAATCTTTCCAATCCACTCCCTAAACTCTTCGCCCTATCTCGGCCTACCCCGATCCTATCCAAACTTATCCCCACCTCTTCAATAAAATCGCCTACATACCCAATTTTAGTTAACTTTGGGATCAAATATTTTGACCTCAAAGTCCATTAAAATTAGAGGATGCAATACTACAATTGAAGTACTTAGGGGTGGGGATCGGGTCGGGTTGGGTCAAGCCAGTGTAGTGTTTAGGGAGTGAGTTAGGAAGAATACGAATCGTCAATTTTACGAACAAGACATTGTAAGACATTCAATTGAAACTGATATACTATTATACTGCGAGTTATTTGTCATTGTTAAATCTAGAAGTTTTCTTCTATATTAATTCATTGGTTCATCATTAAGTGCTTATATATGTACATATACTTGCAATATATATTGTTTAATAGAATATCTTACTGTAATGGTACTCTATACAATTATACAAATTGTTTGTATAAGTGCATCTCCAATACTACTGTATATATTCAATTTTGTATAAGTACACCCCTTAGTTCCCATGACATTGGGAATCAATGTCATGGGATGACCCGAGGGCGCTCCGGTGTCCCGTTCGTAAAATTGACAGTTCTTATCCCTCCTAACCTTCCGATAAACCCCTCCACCCCGCCCCGACCCGAACACATCCCCTACCCCTTCAATTGCACCCCACAAGTCGATTTTGACTTTGGAGTCAAATGTTAACTCCAAAGTCAAAATCAACTTGTGGAGTGCAATTGAAGGGGTGAGGGTGTGTTCGAGTCGGGGCGGGGTAGGTGGGGGGGAGTTTACCCGGGGAGTTAGGAGGGGTAGGAACCGTCAATTTTACGAACGGGGCACCAGAGCGTCTCGGGTCATCCCATGATATTGATTCACAATGTCATGTGAATCTTCCCCATAAGTACATCTCCAAATTTTTTGTATAAGTGCATTCGCTAATAGCTAGTAGTGTTTTTTATTTCCAATTGTAAAATGAGTTTTGTATTATTTCAAACCCAAGTATGGATTTTGAAATTTTGGGTACTCCATGTTCTTTTATTCTATATCTTTATTATTCCAAAGTCATAATCAATTTGTGTGGTGCAATTGAAGAAGGTGGAAGGTGTGTTCGAGTCGGAGTGGGGTGGGAGGTTTACCGGAAGATTAGGAGGGTAGGAGCCGTAAATTTTACGAAAGGGGCACCGAAGCGCTCCCAAGTCATCTCATGACATTACCTGTCAATGTTATGAGAACCTTTGCCTATTCTGTAAAACACATTCACCCGAAATTATTTAATAAATTGTACTCCGTAATTCTAAATGAAAAATTAGAAATACTCCCCTGTCCCCCATAGAAATGAAATTAGACCCGAAAGACTATTATACCCTTTAAACTTACTCCCAATTACTACCCTACCCAAACAACCCCATTTCTCTCAGCCCTTCCCATCCGCCATCGCCACCTCCATCACTCACCACCTATATCACTGTAAATCTTTTCTTTCGTTTATCTTTTTTTGTTCTTTTTTGGTTCTGGAGCTAGAGATGGCCGATTCAATCACGCACAAGCAAGATGCGATGGTGGCAGCGTTGAAGGAGCAGTGATGAAAGGACACCGACGAAGGGGCGAAGATACTCCGTAACATTTTCTTCAGGACTAACCCTTTCGGTACAATGATCTGTCGTAGCCTTCGTTTCTGCAAAAAGGTTAGGACTGGTAAATGCGTTCTTAGCACTAATCCTTCTCTGAGAAGGAATTGCGGCATTTCCTCCGCCGCCAATACATTCATTTTCAATCGTACAAACCCCAATTTTTTCCAAGCATCTTATGATAATAAAGATTATTTGAAAAGTTGTTATTTTGGGAGAAATTATTGTTCCGGGAAGGGCAGGGAAGTTCCTAATGAGTGGAGTGAAGACATAGTGTACTTGGATGAATCAGGTGGAGTAATATACTCTGGGAAAGGGATAAGGTCAGTCGAGCCCGGTCTTGATGACCATGTAATGGTGGGTGGTTTGAAGAAGCCTATTCTGAATGCTTCTGCAGTGGCTAAGATTGTTGAGATTGTTAAAAGGTGGAGATGGGGTCCTGATATGGAGACCCAGTTGGACAGACTTCATTTTGTGCCGAACATGACTCACATTACGCAGGCTTTCAAGGTTTTGGAAGATGCTGATGCTTCCCTAAGCTTGTTTCGGTGGGCCAAGCGACAACCCTGGTATAAGCCAAGTGACGAGTGCTATATGATGCTGTTTGATAGGCTGAATCGAAATAGAAATTTTGAGGGGATTCGATCGGTTTTTGATGACATGGTTGTCGATTCGGGGGAGAAAGGCACCTCTTTAATCAATGCTTACAACCAGGTCATTCAGTACTTGGCAAAAGCTGAGAAGTTGGAATTGGCATTCTGCTGTTTTAAGAAAATTCAGGAGTCTGGTTGTGAGGTAGACAGCCAGACCTACAATTCTGTAATAGCCCTGTTTTTCAGTAAGGGCTTGCCTAACAAGGCGTTTGAGGTATATGAGAACATGGAAAATGCAAGGTGCTCGTTAGATTCATACAGTTACGAGCTAATGGTACCAAGTCTAGCAAAATCAGGCCGCCTTGACTTGGCATACAAGCTCTACCAAGAGATGAAAGAAAAGAGGTTCCGGCCAAATTTTGGGATTTTTTCCACACTTGTTGATACAATGGGAAAAGCTGGGAGGTTAGACACATCAATGAAGGTCTACACGGAAATGAAGGGTTTTGGGCTTAAACCATCTGCAACAATGTATGTCTCCATGGTCGATTCATTTCTTAAGGCAGGGAAATTGGATACTGCATTAAGGCTTTGGGAAGATATGAAGAAGGCAGGGTTAAGACCTAATTATGGCCTGTACACTATGATGGTTGAGTCACATGCAAAATCTGGGAAACTTGATATTGCGATGTCTTTCTTTACCGATATGGAAAAAGATGGATTCATGCCTACCCCAACTACCTACTCATCACTTCTGGAGATGCACGCTGCTTCTGGTCAAGTGGATTCTGCAATGAAGCTTTACAATTCTATGATAAATTCCGGTGTAAGACCAGGTCTAAGTACTTTCACGTCCTTGCTGAGCGTTCTGGCAAAGAAGAACCTCGTGGATGTTGCTGCTAAGGTTTTACTTGAAATGAAGGCAATGGGATATTCAGTTGATGTGACCGCTAGTGATGTTCTAATGCTTTACATCAAGAACAGTTCTGTTGATCATGCTCTAAGGTGGCTGCGCTTTATGGGTTCGTCTGGGATCCGTACTAATAATTTCATCATACGTCAACTCTTCGAGTCATGTATGAAAAATGGACTTTATGAGTCTGCTAAGCCTCTCCTTGAAACGTTTGTAAACTCTGCTGCTAAGGTTGACCTAATACTCTACACCTCAATCCTGGCCCATCTGGTGAGGTGCAATGATGAAGTGAGCGAGAGGCATTTGATGTCAATCCTGAGCGCAACAAAGCACAAGGCTCATGCTTTCATGTGTGGACTCTTCACTGGCCCAGAACAGAGGAAGCTGCCAGTCCTATCCTTTGTAAGGGAATTCTTCAAGGGCATTGACTATGAGTTGGAAGAAGGAGCTGCAAGGTACTTTGTGAATGTCCTACTTAACTATCTTGTTCTCATGGGGCAGATTAACCGTGCTCGTTGTGTGTGGAAAGTTGCTTATGAAAACAAGCTTTTCCCAAAGGCAATAGTGTTTGATCAACACATTGCATGGTCTCTTGATGTTAGAAACCTGTCTGTTGGAGCAGCTCTTGTATCGGTCGTCCACACACTCCATAGGTTCAGGAAGAGGATGCTGTATTATGGTGTCGTCCCCAGACGAATCAAACTGGTGACTGGGGCGACTCTTAAGATAGTGGTCGCGCAGATGCTAAGCTCAGTTGAATCGCCTTTTGAGGTTAGTAAGGTTGTTTTGAGGGCTCCGGGCGATACTGTCTTGGAGTGGTTCAAGAAGCCAATTGTCCAGCAATTTCTCCTGAATGAAATCCCATCAAGGGCTGACATTTTGATGCATAAACTCAACATACTTTTCCCCAGTTCTGCACCCGAAATCAGATCAGTTTCTCCTCCTAGACCTCTTCTTCCCGGAAAGTATGCCTAGTTGGAAATGAGATTACATCCTCAATGATGGATGATGGACTTTATGTATCTGCAAACTGATGTGTAAGCTGTTGTTTTACATGGTAGTCATGGCTAAACTCTTTCTCTTGACTCTGTAATAGTGTCTATTAGATAGAAACAGCGGGCATTGCATTTTTGAAGACTTCTTAGTTGTATGTGAATGGGTTTTTAGTTCTTGTTACCCTGTGCAATTTCCGAATGTTACTTCATGTACCTAGCAACTTCTTTAATATTTTCCACTTGTCTCCTCTGAAACTATCTTCATTTTTGCTGATGATCCCTCATCACTTACTACTTCTATGGAGTATGGCACACCGGATGAAGTTTGTTTGGGTAACGGTAAGAATTTAACCATTTCTCACACTGCTCGGTCCACTTTACTGTTTACCCACCTCCTACCGTTCCCTCAATTTATTTGAAATTTGATAATCCTAATCTTGTTATTTGGTTAGGTTTTATGGGCATTTCAAAACTCCTTAGTATTTAGTAGTTATTCGGAACTTTGGGTTCCTATTCGGCATGATTTTTCTACTTTCACACATGTCTATTGAACACAGTACCTTTTAAGCTTAGTCTGCTAACAACTTTGTGTCCATATAATTTTTCCTCTTGTGGCAAATTGTACCCCAATAATATGACCAATTCTTACTCCAAAAGCTCTAAAAGCAAACTAAAAAATGTTTCCACGGCAAACATATACTCTCTCCGTCTCAAAATGAATTTCACATTATGCAAAATAAAATAAAATTTTAATTTTTTTTAAAATTTATTTTATTTAAAGATTGGTATAGAAATAAAAATTATATATTCAAAAACTATGTCAAAAGTATTTCAAAACAAGATGTGAATAATATTTTATGTTATCAAATAATCAATGAAAATATACAAATACCCAATCCGTCCTAAAATGATCTTCTCATTCAATTCATTATCACATGATCAACCTTTTAATTATTTTTAAACCTATTTTCGTCAGTTATTTGATAAAACAATATAATCGTGTTACATCTTATTTTACAAAACGTTTGATATAGTTTTAAAACATATAATTTTTATTTTTTAATCTTACACCTAAAATCAAATAAATTGAATTAAAAATAATTTCAGTCAAAACTCGTAAATCGAACTGGAAAGATCATTTTAAGATAGAGGTAGTAAAATAAAAAATTTTGTGATTTTAGAATAAAATGTGACATTCTTTTTTAGAGGGACGAAGTGACACCATATGATACTCCATATGTCTAAATCTTCTCATTGCATTTTAACATTTAAAATATTACAACAAACACACTTTATTACAACTAACCCACACCATTTTAATATATTTTACCCATTTTTATTAAGAATATTTTAGTAAATTTTCATCTTTTTTAATTTTTTTTCAAAAATCACAAAAGGTCAAAACAAAAAATACTAAGGGAACAACAGAGTATGACATTATTTCATCATAAATCAACAGAAGTTGCAGATCATCCTCGATTTGTACAAGGAACCTCCGAATGTGCGGTCAAAGAAATTAGTTGAAAAAATGTAACGGAAATTTAAATAGGGTTGGTTGCAGTTAATTAATTTTGGGGATTCATCTGCTAACCAACCAATGTATGATATGCGACTATAAACAGTATTTTGATTTTTTTGATTTTCTTTTTCATATTTATAATTTTCCACACCTCAGGGGCAAATGGGCAAAATAATATATAACCACTGATCTGATGTCATGCACGTATGTTGTTGTTGTTTAAAACAATTACGGGCGCAGTGAGTTATACCAAATGTCCCAAACAGATGAAACTGTCAAGTCGCCGTCCCGCCGTCGCTGTCCACCTCCGACACCGTAACCGGAAAGCTGGCGCGTATTCCGCCCGGTTGACGGACCAAACCATACGTATACGATATGGTCCAACTTGCGCGCCGGACCCGGTCCGCGCGGGCCCCGCCTGAGTCCTGCTGCGCGGACACGCGTACGTGGTTGGCCCCACTCCCTGTCCCCCCCTCCCTCCCTTTTCACTCCCCCGCAACATTTTTTCTTGCAATTACCGATTTGTCCACGCCTCTCTCTCTCTCTTTCCTCCCAACCTTCCAACCTCCCTTTTTGTCTGTCCTGCCCACCGTTGACGTGGCGTCTGACGTGGCGCTCTACTCTTCACTTCTCCCCTATTTAAACCACTCTATCCTTTCCCCCCTCTCTCACTCCAACCCCCAACCCAATTATATCTCTCCCCATCTTACCTTCTCATATTTTTTCCCCCTCATCAACTTCTTCATCTTGATCTGTATATCACAGAGTAGTAAAATTAAAGAAAAATCACCTGAAGAGAGCGAAAAATGGCCGTCGATTCCGTCATGGCATCCCCGTTGGGTCCTCCGGCTTGCGAAAAAGACGCAAAAGCCCTCCAGTTCATCGAGGAGATGACCCGAAATGCGGACGCCGTCCAAAGGCGGGTGCTCGAGGAGATCCTGAGCCGGAACTCGAAGACGGAGTACCTCCAGCGCTACGGCCTCAACGGAGCCACCGACCACCAGACTTTCAAGTCCAAACTTCCGGTGGTCACCTACGAGGACCTCCAGCCGGACATCCAGCGCATCGCCAACGGCGACCGCTCCCCCATCCTCTCTGCTCACCCCATCTCCGAGTTCCTCACCAGCTCCGGCACATCAGCTGGAGAAAGGAAACTGATGCCCACCATCAGGGAAGAACTGGACCGCCGTCAACTCCTCTACAGTCTTCTCATGCCCGTTATGAACCTGTAAGTGTTTTTTTTTAATTCAAATTTTACCTAAATAGGACTAAAACATAATGACTTTCTCAATATAGGACCATATGTTTTTATTTCCCAATGTAGGACATTTGGTCATTATGAAGTAGTCATTATTCAAGTAAATGTCCATCATTACTGGACATTATTCCTCCCACTAGGTCATTATTAAGTCATATTTAGAGAATAAAAAAGTTTAAGTCCTACATTAGGAAAGTCATTATGTTTTAGTCCTATTTAGTGCAAATTTCACATATAAAAAGTCTTTTGGATTTATATATTCTGACGTTTTTGTGGTTTGTGTATGTAACAGTTACGTGCCTGGATTGGACAAAGGAAAGGGGCTCTACTTCATGTTTGTTAAATCTGAGACGAAGACACCGGGCGGGCTGGTGGCCCGCCCGGTGCTGACCAGCTACTATAAGAGCGAGCACTTCAAGACCCGCCCGTACGACCCGTACAATGTGTACACGAGCCCGAACGAGGCGATTCTCTGCCCGGACTCGTTCCAGAGCATGTACGCCCAGATGGTCTGCGGGCTGTACGAGCGGGAGCAGGTGCTCCGCCTCGGCGCCATCTTCGCCTCCGGCCTCCTCCGCGCCATCCGCTTCCTCCAGCTCCACTGGGCGGAGCTGGCCCACGACGTCCGGACCGGGGCCCTCAGCCCGCAGATAACCGACCCGTCGATCTCCGCCTGCATGGCGCGGATCATGAGGCCCGATCCGAATCTGGCGGATTTCATAACCCGTGAGTGCTCCAAGGAGAACTGGGAGGGGATCATCACGAGGATCTGGCCCAGGACGAAGTACTTGGACGTGATCGTCACCGGAGCCATGGCACAGTACATTCCGACGCTAGAGTACTACAGCGGCGGCCTTCCCATGGCGTGTACCATGTACGCGTCATCCGAGTGTTACTTCGGCCTGAACTTGAACCCCATGTGTAAACCCTCCGAGGTTTCCTACACCATCATGCCCAACATGGGCTACTTCGAGTTCCTCCCGCACAACCCGGGTTCCGGCGACGCGGTGCCGGCGAAGCTCGTTGACCTGGTCAACGTCGAGGTGGGGAAGGAATACGAGCTGGTGATCACCACCTACGCCGGACTCTGCCGTTACCGGGTCGGGGACATCCTCCGAGTCACGGGGTTCCACAACTCGGCGCCCCAGTTCCACTTCGTGAGGAGGAAGAACGTGCTGTTGAGCATCGACTCGGACAAGACGGACGAGGCCGAGTTACAGGGCGCGGTGGAGAACGCGTCGAAGCTGCTCAGTGAGTTCAACACCAGCGTGGTGGAGTACACGAGCTACGCCGACACGAAGACGATTCCGGGGCACTACGTCATCTACTGGGAGCTGCTGATGAAGGACCCGTCGAACTCGCCGAGCGGGGAGGTGCTGGACCGGTGCTGCCTGGCGATGGAGGAGGCGCTCAACTCGGTGTACCGACAAGGCCGAGTCGAGTGCAACTCGATCGGGCCGCTGGAAATCCGAGTCGTGAAGAGCGGGACCTTCGAAGAGCTGATGGACTACGCGATCTCGAGAGGCGCGTCGATCAACCAGTACAAAGTCCCCAGATGCGTTAGCTTTGCGCCGATCATGGAACTGCTCGACTCGCGAGTGGTGTCCACGCACTTCAGCCCGTCTCTTCCCACTTTTATCCCTGAACGAAAGTCTTAATGCGCCGTTTGACTAGTTCCAGTCAACGCCTATTTAGTTTTTTTTCTTAAGTTTATATATATATAAATATATATAAGGAAAATGGGTTATGTATTTTGTCATTGTGATTAGAGATCTCAGTGTAACTAGCCGATAATTAATTAGGGATTAAGTTTGAAGATTTAGGCTTCACAACAATGCTATGGCATGTGAAATGGATGTAATATGGTGCCATGCTATGCTGGATGGTTCGAGTAGCTAATTAATTAATTAATGTCCCTTTATATGTATTCTGACTACAAATCATAGAATATTATTATTCATGAATTATATTTACCTATTTAATGAGTCACAAACAAAAAAATTGCAAATATTTTAAATTTATCATTTTCAAATGGTCTCAAATAATTTTAAAATTTATCCTTTTGACTTGAGCATTTTTCTTTTGAATTGCTGTAAATTCTATAAATAAAAAAACAATCCAATTTTTGGGCTGTTAAAAAATTCTGCTTTCTTTTAAAGTAATAATGTTTTATGAGATTAATACCATTCGTTCGTTTGATTTTTTTATATAGTCTGTAAAGTAAAGGAGCGAAAAGTCATTAATTGAATAAGACAAGAAATGAGAAAAGATTAGGAGAAAGTGACTGATTAATTATGTCATAATAATACCTTGGCGTAACAGTCAGTAAGTTATAAAAACGTGTGATGTTGGGAGATGGTGTACAGTAGGTAGTAATTAATGAATGATAAGTATCAATTGATGGGGGAAAGTACGTACATGCACTTTTGCGTTACAAGTCTTGGTCAAAAGTAATAATATAGGTACAGTAGAGATGGATCGATGGAGGGGGCAACAGACCATAAGCTCCTGCCTTTTTTTATTTTGATAAATCCAAATATACGGCCGGGCCAAACGCCCCCTAAATGAACTAAGGCCCGTTTTGCTATATTTTGTTAGAAGACAGGGCACTTACAATGGAAATGGGAAGGGAAGGGCTCTCTAATGCTACTCCAAAAAAAATGGCTCGTAAGCGTCTGGCACCAAGGCGCGGACAATGGCCGAGCGGCGCGCCAGCGTCTGTAGTGCCTTGCCGCACCGCGACTAGTGTTTTTTTTTCAAATTCTTTTTTTTTTTTGTTTTTCAAATTAAATACTACTTCCGTCTCAGAGTATTTGTTCACTTTTATTTTTATACACTATCCAATACACTTCTTTAATCAATTTTATCTTGTAATTTGTATATTAAAAAATTATAGAAATTATATATTAATAATCTATATGTTAAGACAAATCAAACAAGATCACACATGACTATATTTAGGCTTACACATTGAGAGAATTTGATGAGTCAAAATGCTTAGATGAACAGTTCCAAAAGTCAAAACTGGACGAATAATCCGGGACGGAGGGAGTACTTTATACTCTTCATCTGGTTTTGTAATTTCAACTCTATAAATTAAATGCTTTTTTTGTGTTGTTACCTATTTTATATTTCGTTGCTTACATAAGTTTTATGTAAAAATGATGAATTTTGTAAAATAAATGTAGAGACATGAAAAGAATCCATAGCATTGCAAATGTTTTAGTCTGACTCGAAAAAAGGAAGAAATTAAGATGTGGCAGGGATTGGGCATGGCGATAATCCACCTCATTGTAAACATCTTGAGAGTTAATGTTTAGATAATACTTTTTTTTATAATACTTTGTACTATTGTAATTTTAGTTTAGTACTTTTAAACTTAATTTTAATTTAATAAAATTTTGTTTCCAAGTGCTATCAATAATGAAAAATGATGTTTTCAAACAAGTTTGTGATAAAATGGGGTATAACTTAATCTAATTACAATACAAACTAAATGAATTTAGACCAAAGAATTATTTCCTATATCATAATAATAATAACAACAATAATAATATGGAATATTGGAGTAATAATAACAATTAACAATAATAATAATTAGTAACAATAATGGATAGACAATGAAATAAATATGAGAGTTCATACATTCCTTATCTAATTGGGTATGTGATTGACGTGTTCAACGTGAATTCCGCTAAATACGGAGTATAAAATTAATATGGAATATTTAATAAAAAACAATATTATATACCCTGTTTAATTAATTAATAAATTTTATCATTCTAAAAGAAAACAAATAAATTCTAAAAATGGATTGAAATTACGTAAAAAAAAATGGAATAAAGAAACAAAAGCGATTTGATTTGCAGCCGACCGAGCTGCCGGCAAGTTGACCTTAGAATAGGATTCCATGACCAATTTTTTCATATAAATCAAAAGCCATTGATAGATATTTGAACTGTTAAATATGGCTGCCAGCGCAGCGCAATTAATTATCCGACACACAGAATAAATTTGAAAATTAAGTGTCCTAAAGAATGAAAATTATTGACCTTCAAAACAAAAAAAAACAAAAAAAAAAAAACAAAAATTGGATGATAATATTCCAAGAAGCTCATAAATATTTGGGTGTAAAGCAATCCTTTAAGTATAAAAAGTGTCACTTTTGGCTATACACTAATACGATTTGCTGTTGGGTATGTGGTCATACAATATGATAATTAACAATCTGTATTTCCAATTCTTTAATTTTGTGGCTTAGGAGCCCCCAAAACGAAAATTTGAAAAACTATTCAGTTATAAAAATATTTTTATAATATATGCTACACTTTTTTTAAAAAGAATTTTCTATTTATTACTCTCCCGGTCTCATTAACAAAATCCATATCTTCTCATGTTCCTGAAAAAGTCCACCACTTTCTATCCATGAAAATTTTGCTCTGATTCACACTATTCTCATACGCGTAAAATTTTTAATTTTTTCATCTTACATGTCGCATAAAAAATTTTAATTTGGCCTAAATGGGCACAATAATTGCCCTTACTTTTTAAAATCTAACCGAACTAATCCTAAGTACCTTTTATGCCTTATACATTATGACATTTCCCGAGCCCTAGTGCCCTACTTATTTCATTTGTCGTTGTTTCATCTGGGTCAAACATCCATATTAGAAAGTCAAAACAAAAAATGTTTTACGGAACGAATGAAGTATTATTTTTTTCTCCTCTTCATGACCATGATATTTTTATTGTCCAACTTCTTTGTGTAATACAAAAACCCCTAATACTACAACAATTTTCAACATTTACATCAATATCATCCACAAAATATTAAAAAATTAATAATGAATGTGTAGAAACTATACATTTAAGCATAAATAATCTACAAAATACTCCGTATTAAAAAAAATTAAAATTTTGGGACCGTCTAAACTGAAAGGCCGGGTCTGTGGCTGAGCATACACCCTATTAAAGACACTCTAGTGGCCTTTTTTGTTTGTTTTCCTTTTGTCTTTAAATTTTTCTTGTCTTTTGGTTCTATATACATTTATTACACGTATAAGTATAGTATATGTGTGTGTCTATATATATATATATATATATATATATATATATATATATATATATATATATATATATATATATATATATATATATATATATATATATATATATATATATATATATTCTCGTAGAATAGTTAGTGTTTATTGTCCTCTATTATTACACGATGTTGGCTGGGCAATCAAAATTTGATTAAGCTATTTGTACACCAAAATTTGTACTCCCTCCATTTTAAAAAAGGATTCCTCTTTTGACTTTGTATAAAAATAAGAAAGTGTTAAATTGTAGTTAACTTCCAATTTTGCCCTTGATGTGATAGGTAAAAGAAAGATGTGATGGATGGATTATTAGAGATAAAGTATGATTAAATATGTAGGGTATGAAAAGGTAAGGGTAAAGTTGTTTTTTAATAGAAAGTGAAAGTGTTTTGTTGGAAGTGAAAAAATGAAAGAAGAAGTGTTTTTGAGAACAGAGAGAGTACTTCATTTTGTATCTCAAAGGCATGCAGTGATATTTTGTACTAGTATATATGATGTTAGTGTGATGATTTATATTAGCAAAAAATGTTAGTGCAATTTTTTTAAATTGAAATAACATTTTCTATTCGTGTGAATCGTTAAAATGTCAGTATATTTCTTAAGGGTATAAATTCGAGTACATTTTGGTGTACTCCTAGCATGTTTGATCAAAATTAGATCTCAACACACACACCTTGATGATGAAGAAAATAAAAGAAAGTGAAATTTGTACTAAATAGGACTAAAACATAATGACTTTCCTAATGTAGAACTTAAACTTTTTTATTCCCTAAATAGGACTTAATAATGACCTAGTGGAATGAATAATGTCCAGCAATGATGAATATTTAGTTGAATAATGACTACTTGATAATGACCAAAGGTCCTACATCGGGAAATAAAAACTAATGGTCCTATATTGGGAAAATCATTATGTTTTAATCCTATTTAGGTAATTTTCTCTAAAAGAAATTGGACGAAGAAGAAGAAATTGAGATGTTGAGCTAATAAGAAACCCCACAGTTTAAATCATAACAATAATGACGAATTCCACATATAGAAAATGATTTGAGAGTATATATAACTTAAGAGAATCATGCTAGAAATATAGAAGTTTCGTTTCGTACACAGAATTCAAATCGTGGAATTCGAATTGAAGACTTAAAAAGCATTCAAAATCCAAAATTCAAGATTCTTTCAGTGTTAACAAGTCTTATACATTAAAAACTGAAAATTTAAATTTAAAAATTAAAAAATTAACACTAAAAAATAAGAATTTAAAAAAACTATTAAAATATAAAAAACTCAAAAGCAATAAAATAAAAATTAAAATAAAAAATAGAAATTAAAAATTAAAAATAGAAAATGAAAAATTGTCACAGGAAGTTTAAAGTTTAAAATTTAAACTTTAAAATTAAAAATTTAAAATTAAAAACCGAACATTTAAAATTTCTAATAATAAAAAAAATTAAAATATTTAAAACTAAAAAACATAAATTTAAATTTAATTTTTTTTTTAAAAAAAATTAAATTAAAATAAAAAAATAAATAACAAAAAATAGAAAACACAGAGTAACAAATTTAAAATTTTAAAGATAAATTTTCAAGTTTCAAATTTTAAATTTAAAATCTAGGATTTAAAATTTAAAATTTAAAGTCTAAAATTGAAAACTTAAAATTCAAAATTTGAAATTTGAAATTTATAATTTAGATTTACTAATTTAAAATCTAGAATTTAAGTTTTAAATTTTAAAATTTATAACTTAAAATATTAATTAAAAACTAAAAATGAAAAGTATAAAACTAAAAAAAATAATAATTCAAATATTTCAAATTTAAAAATAAAAAATTAAATTAAAAATTTAAAACTTAAAATTAAAACTTTTATTTCTAAAATTTTAAATCTTAAATTTAAATTTTTAATTTTGAATTTAAATTTATAAATTTTAAATGTTATTTTTTAAATTTTAAATTTTAAATTTTAAATTTTAAATTTTAAATTTTAATTTTATATTTTAAATTTTAAGAATTAAATTTTAAATTTTAAAATTTTAATTCTAAATTTTTGATTTTAATTATTAATTTTAAAGGTAAATTTAATTTTTAAATTTTTAAATTTTTAAATTTTTAAATTTTTAAATTTTTAAATTTTTAAATTTTTAAATTTTTAAGTTTTTAAATTTTTAAATTTGTTTTTAGATTTTAAATGTTAGATTTTTTAAATTTTAATCTTTAATTTTTAAGTTTTAATTTTTTTTCCTTAATTTTGTGTTTTAAAGTTTAAATATAAATTTTTAGTTTTTTTGCTTTTTATATTTCATTTTTAATTTTTTATTCTTAAATCTTAAATGTTTAACTTGAAATTCTGAATTTTAAATTTTGATTTTTTTTGTTTAATATTTTGAAATTAGATAATCTTACTGCTTTCCTTTTTATGTATCAATAATTACTCCTCACATTGCGTTTTAATGAAAAATTGTTTGGTTCACAACACATCTCTATCATGTATGCAAATTCTCACAACATAATTTCACCTCTTAAGTATAATTAAAGTAATCAAAGTTGGGGAGGGAATGAGTACAATGCATGTTCTCAAATAAATCCTTTATATATTATATTTGGGAGTTCAACTCCTAGAATTTTGACATTTGTCATGCTGACGGGGATTTTTTTGACACTTCATAAGCCATGTCATCATATTAGACTTACTCAATATTTCAAACGGGTTGGATAATGATTAATTACTCTGGGCTTCTTTTATTTGGGCTACTCTGTGTGGAATTCATCCGCAAGTCTTAATGAAGCGAGACATCAGCGGCACTTTCCTTCGATTGCACCTCCCTGCGATATTCATCTTCGAATGGCTCCACCGCGAGATTTCAAAGAATATGTGATTGGAATTTGTCAAGGAACCAACTCAACCAAAAGCTCAAGCTTGTGGTTGTGGCTCAGGAACAATTATTCATATTCTAACACGCCCCCTCACGTGCAGGCGTAGTTTTTTTCGAGCCTTACACGTGAAACCTTAATTTGTTTTAAACTGGGTGGCGCTGAGTTTCGAACTCGTGACCTCTTAGTCAATCCGGCTCTGATACCATGTCACGTAGTAGTGTTTCTGGGCTGAAAAACTATTGTATTCTCTCTTGGTTATTTACAATACAATGGGGAGTATATATATATACAGCAAGGTATTCCTAATAGGATTAGGAATGCTAAATAAAAGGAAGCTACCATATACAAGTCTAATACAAATCAAAGACTAATATTCTAATATTCCTTTTCCTTCTCTAACACCCCCCTCAAGTTGGAGCATGTAGCAATGAAATGCCCAACTTGGGAATCAAGAATTCAAGCCGTGCTTTGCCCAGTGCCTTTGTATGCATATCAGCTAGCTGATGTGTAGTGGAAACATGATCTGTCTTGATGACTCCTCGCAGTAGATCGTCTCGAACAAAATGGCAATCGACTTCGATGTGCTTCGTACGTTCATGGAAAACAGGATTGGTTGCGATATGTAATGCGGCAGTACTGTCACACTTTATGGTCATAGGCTCCGAATGTTCAATCCCAAGAGAACCAAGTAGACTCTTGAGCCACTTTAACTCACAAGTGACCGCGGCTAGAGCTCTGTACTCAGCTTCTGCAGATGATCGGGCCACAGTCGTTTGTTTCTTTGTTTTCCAGGAGACAGGAGATTTGCCAAGTTGGACAAACCAACCAGTGAGGGATCTCCTTGTCAAAGGACAGGCGGCCCAGTCTGAATCACACCATCCCGTTAGCTGCAAGGTATTGCTGGCTGATAAGAAGATCCCTTGACCGAGTTGCCCCTTCAAGTATCGAACTACACCCATTGCAGCCTTCCAGTGATCTTCACGAGGCTCTTGCAGAAACTGGGCCAGTGTATGAACCGCATAGGACAGCTCCGGTCGAGTGACCGACAAATAAACAAGGCGACCAACGAGGCGTCTATATTTCTCAGGGTCAGGAAGTAGTGGCGTGGTAGTAAGCGCCAAGCGATGGTTTGGCTCAAGTGGGGTGCCGAGAGGGCGTGCCCCAAGTAAGCCAACTTCAGAGATAATATCCAATGCATACTTTCTTTGACACAAGAAAATGCCTGCCGGAGTGCGCGCGACTTCGATGCCCAAGAAATATTTAAGGCGCCCCAAATCCTTCATGTGAAAACATTGGGACAAGTAGGACTTAAACTTTTCAACTTGATGAGAGTCACTACCGGCGATCACAAGGTCATCCACATAGACAAGAACATGTAGGACACCCTCCCTCTGTCGTAGTGTAAAAAGAGAATAATCGGAGATAGACTGAACAAAACCATAGTTCTTTAAGGCATGAGAGAGTTTGGCAAACCAACATCTGGGGGCTTGCCTTAATCCATATAAAGATTTCTGAAGTTTGCAAACAAGACCTGGACGAGGAGGAGTGAATCCGGGAGGCAGGCGCATAAAGACTTCATCATTAAGATCACCATGAAGAAACACATTGTGAACATCCATCTGATGAAGCTCCCATGATTTAGCTGCAGCTACGGCTAATAAGGTTCTTACGGTGGTGAGTTTCACGACAGGAGCAAATGTTTCATTATAATCCAACCCTTCAACCTAATGATTACCGAAGACCACCAGTCGTGCCTTGTACCGTTCGATACTACCGTCGGCCTTGCGTTTGATTTTGTATACCCATTTGCTCCCCAAAGGCTTTTTGTGAGGAGGGGCACTGACTAGAGTCCAAGTCCCGTTACTCTGTAACGCATCAATTTCCGCCCGCATTGCCTTGCGCCACGCTTCGGATCGCATTGCTTCACGAAAATTTCTGGGCTCGACCTCGGAGTCGATGGCTGTGAGATAGCACTTGTGTGATGGAGTAAATTTGTCATAATTGATGAATGCACTGAGCGGATACTTGCTGAGCGTTTGGAAGGTAGTATATGTGACATAATCCTTCAGACGGGTGTTCGGTATGCGTGCTCGTTGCCCACGACCAACTATAGGATCTGGTGTGGGTGCTGCCTCGTTGGCAGTGGTTGCTGCCTCGTCGGGTAGATGGTCCGTCACTGCAGTACTGGTGCTGCCTCCAGTGCTGGCAGCGCTGGACGACGTCATGTCGCCCGCTGCTACGGGTTTAGTGTCTTCGGTTGCTGGAAGGGGCTCCGACGCTGGGTTGTCGGTGGTGGCGTCGAAGACCGTAGGTGCTGCAGCACCAGGTCGTCTTGGGGGCCGTGTGATCAGATCCTCGTCCATTGGTAATGGGCCGTCCGACACTGGAATTGGTTGATCGGTCTCTTTATCTGAAAGGGTTAGATATGGAAAAATATTTTCCAAAAAAATAACATCACGGGAAACAATTATTTTCCCCGTGTCGGGGCAATAAATTCTCCATCCCTTCTTGCCATGTGGATATACGACAAAGATACCCGGTGTGCTTCGTGGAGCGAACTTATCGCTCTCTCGTCTTCGAACATAGCATCTGCATCCAAACACACGAATGTGAGATAGGTGAGGTGGGTTCCCATGCAATTTGGAGTATTGTGAAACCCCCCCTAGGAGAGAGGACGGTGTTCGATTAATGAGGTAGGCGGCGGTTTGGATGCAATCGCCCCAAAATTCAATTGGCAGTCCAGATTGAAATCTCAGGGCGCGAGCGACATTGAGAATGTGGCAATGCTTCCGCTCAACTCGTCCGTTCTGTTGTGGAGTGTCGACGCATGAGGTTTCATGAAGGATTCCTTGTTCCCTGAAGAAAGCATTCAAACACTCAAACTCGGTCCCATTATCACTTCGTACACATTTAATCTGTGTCCCATACTGTCTTGCAACCATGGCACAAAATTCACGAAAAATTGTTGGCACTGCACTCTTTGTTTTGGTCAAGTATACCCAAACACCACGGGAAAAATCATCAACGATGGTCAAAAACATTGTGGATCCATTCAGACTAGGTGTGCGATAAGGCCCCCATAAATCAACATGTATCATATCAAAAATTGCAGTAGATTGATGATAACTTATAGGAAAACT
>OOIL02000495.1:61144-93236 GCA_900332095.2 Cuscuta campestris | reverse complement strand
CATCGGACAGCTCATGGTCTCTTTCTACATCAGACACAGTTTACTCACGACATCCTTGAGCGTGCCGGTATGATCACGTGTCGTCCCATCTCCACTCCCGTCGACACGAAGGCTAAATTATCTGGCACATCGGGTTCCTTGGTAGCCGACCCTGCCCTCTATCGCTCCATCGTTGGAGCCCTCCAGTATCTCACATTTACTAGGCCAGACATCTCCTACTCTGTTCAGCAGCTCTGTCTCCACCTTCACGCCCCTCGAGATGTCCACGTCACAGCTATGAAGCGGGTACTACGCTATCTCCGCGGCACCTCCACCTATGGTATGACTCTTTCTCCGTCTAGCACAGATTCTCTTCAGGCCTACTCCGATGCCGATTGGGCAGGGTGCCCCGACACCAGACGATCCACATCAGGCTACTGTGTCTTCCTTGGGGACAACCTCATCTCTTGGTCCTCCAAGCGTCAAGCCACCATTTCCCGATCCAGTGCTGAAGCTGAATACCGAGCCGTCGCTAATGCCGTTGCCGAGACCAGTTGGATCCGAAATCTCCTATTAGAGGTACAGAAACCCCTACGCCGTGCCACACTCATCTTCTGCGATAACGTTAGCGCTGTTTATCTCTCCACCAATCCAGTTCAGCATCAGCGCACCAAACACATTGAGGTAGACATTCACTTTGTTCGTGACAAGGTGGCCCTTGGCCAGATTCGAGTCCTTCACGTGCCATCTTCCTCACAGTATGCAGATATATTCACCAAGGGCCTCCCGTCCATATTATTTCAGGATTTCCGGACAAGCCTCGGGATTCGCCCATCATCGACGCCGACGTAGCTGGGAGCATGTTAAATATATTCTATATTTATGTTAATTATATATTCTGTATTTATTGTATAGAGATTGTTTCCTATTGTAGAATCCTACCATGATTAGGATTAGGAATAGTTTGTGTATATAAACACATGTACTCCCACATTATTGTTCAAGGAAATTCATAATTCTTCAGGTTTATACTCGCTCCTTCTCATAATAGATATCATTGTTCCAACAACGTACAATATCTTATCACATTGAAATTATTTTCATTACAAATTTGGTTTAAAAATAGAACCTATAAATTATACTGTTCAAAAGTATATAAAACATCAACAAAACAAGAAGTGAGAATAATATTTTATTTTATCAAATGATCAATAAAAATATATAAACAAATACGAGTAAAAGTTACCGAAAAATCTTTCATTTATTCCTACTAATTACGAATATTAACTTACATCTCACATCATATATACTTATTATTTATCTACCTATCCCAACTTATTTTACCCTACTACTTCGTATAAAGCAAAGACAAAATTTGAAAGAATACGAGAACTACACATTACTCCGTATTTCTTAAATCCTACTTTTTTCTAACGTAACAAAGCTTTATGGGATGGAGGGCTATAAAAAAAGTGAGCACCCCTTGATATTATTATTTTGGGACGGAGAGAGTATATTTGTAAGAGTTTATTTTGAAACTAAACCATTGTTAAAATTGCATGTGGAGTGTGTGTACAGTTTATGTTTATTTATGGACCAAAAGAAGTGTTGTGTGCCAATTAACTGCCATGCTTATTTAGTTAAGTTAACCACTGAAGTACTGAATTCAACCTTTTCCTTGGCAAAATGATTGGAGCCATACTTAATAATTGTTGCTCGTGAAACAGCTATCTTAAACCTATCACTGCAACCTTCTTCTATTTACGGAGTATTTATTTATTTAAAGAAAACCCATAGAGAGACTTGTTTAATTAGGTTGTAACTAATTAAACATGATTATTATGTACTGATTCGGAAAAATCAAGAACCTTTGAATTTTCGTAGACGGTTCGAGTTCATAAATCTTGTGGTTAATTGGCAACAAATTTTGGTCATACGAATCTATATATATCATATCGGACGAATTATTTTTCAAGTAACTGCACACGAATATTTAGTTTTTTGTCCACAATTTGATGGACGAAACCAGACCAGAACAGGAAGTTTAATTTAGATGAGATTGAAAGGTAGTAATTAATTAGGGTTTGAGATGGAGTTGGTGTTCATAACTTAGGTTCCACAATTATTAATGTAAAATTTGCACTAAATATGACTAAAACATAATGACTTTTCCAATGTAGGGCTTAAACTTTTTTATTTTCTAAATAGGACTTAATAATGACCTAGTGAGATGAATAATGTCCAATAATGATGAACATTTACTTAAATAATGACTACATACATGATAATGACCAAAAGTCCTACATTGGAAAATAAAAACATATTATCCTATATTGGAAAAGTCATTATGTTTTGGTCTTATTTAGTTAAATTTCTCATTATTAATTAGAAGTAAATAAGAATCAGATTTGTTTGGGAAACAATCTTTGGGTATACCCTAGTGGTTGGTGAGTACTTATTAGCGTAGGCTGGCTGCTTCTTGTGCGCTGCTGTTTATTCATAATAATAATTAATAAACCACCAAACAACATTCGTATAATATGGAACAAAAATCTTTGTAATTAAAAACACAACCCAACACATCACGTTTACACACTCTACGTACTTCTATACATCTACATTGCACTACATACATAACTCTATATAGCCGGCCTACCAAACAATACTTTTGACACCCCTAGCCTCCCTCATCAAAACTCTAAACCAACTAACTAATGATGGCGTAGTTCTGCTGGTCGAGAGGCATTGCCACAAGGGTTTACCACGGATTCGAATCCCGACAGTTAGCTGCGAATTTAATGAACTCTTTTTGTTCCTTTAAATCCTTCCCATTTTGATTTAGGGCCAAAATAAGGAGAGTGTAATTTTGGATGACTTTTCAATTTTGACCCTGATGTAATGAGTAAAAGTAAGATATGATAGTTTGGTTATTAGTGAAAAAGTATGATGTGATAGGTAGGGTATGAAAAAATAGGGGTAAAAGTGGTTTTTTAATAGAAAGTGGAAGTGTTTTAAGAAATTGCAAAAAAATGAAATGGAAAGAGTTTTATGGAACAGAGAGAGTAATAATGAAGAAGTGAAAAATCATCCTAAATATGATTAAAACATAGAAAAATACCAAAATAGAAGTTTTATGTTTTTATTTCTGAAATAGGAGTTTGCGATGTAGTAATGTGACACTGTACATGCGCACATCACTATATTTTTTGGTAATGTACATGGTCATATTTGGTAATGTAAATGCCTTTTAACTCCTATTTCAGAAATAAAAAATGGAAGTCCTATTTTATTATATTTTTAATATTTTACTCAGACTTTTATCTTTTTTTCTCTTTGACGAATATTATGGTCCGTCCCCGAGGATTTGGGAGCCTGATCAATTAATTTTTTAACAATAAAAAATATTATACTAATAAGAATAATAAAATATCAAAATCATAATGTATGTACAAAAAAATTGAGGCCTCTCTGAAAATGAGACCAGGCTAAGTCACCACCCTGCGAAGATACTACGGCGGTGGGATTGCTTCATTAGCTTAAATGATCCCAAAAGATATCACTTCAGAGTTAACAAAGTTTGATTATAATTATTTTTTACTCAAATTATTTAATATTGGTATAAAATTAAAATATTTATTTTATAGATACAAATAGTACACTAAAAGACTTATAAAATAAAAATGATTGAATTATATCACGGAGTATATTCCCTCCGTCAAAAGATCTTTACTTCTTGAATTTCTTTAAATTTTACAAATTTTGACTACAAATTGTTAAAAAATTGAATTTCTTGTATTTATTGATAATCAAACTATAGGTACTTTTAAAAAAACTATAGGTGTACCATTGTCCCAAAAAGTCAAAGAAGAAATATCTTTTAAGGATGAAAGAAGTATATCAAATGTGTAAAAACAATTAAAAAAGACGGTAAAGTTTTATAAGTGAATAGTACATATACAATAATATTTATTTTAAGACGGTAAGAGTATTACAACACATTCTAATTAATTAAATCACATAAAAATTCGTACACGACTTCAAAAGAAAAACATACTCGGTATATCCAATTATCCATCCTATCAATTCTCTGTTTTCTTTAATTTATTAATATTCCAGCTTGTTCTGATCAGTAAGTATGCTTATAGTGTATGTAATAATTAAAATTATATAAATAATAGGGGAGGTATATATAGAGTAATTTATCTAAATAGGACTAAAACATAATGACTTTTCTAAAATAGGATCATATGTTGTTATTTTCCAATGTAGAACTTTTGGTCATTATTAATTATGATTATTCAAATAAATGTCCATCATTACTGAGCATTATTCCTTCCACGAAGACATTATTAATATAAGTTCTATTTATGGAATAAAAAAGTTTAAGTCCTAGATTAGGAAAGTTATTGTGTTTTAGTCCTATTTAGTACAAATTTCACGTATATATATGGCTCAGGCATATTGACAAATGTTTTTTTTTAAATCTTTAATAGACCAATGCAGCTTTTTTTTAATATTGGCCGATGCAGCTATGGTGGGTGGGTTGCAAGTGTGTAGTCCATGCAAATGCCACGTAAATCATTAAAATTAGAAAAATAAAAATGAAATTGAATAAATAAATATAGAAAGAAAAATACTACAAAAAAAAGATGAGCCTCATCCCCTCAGGCCCGGTGGGACGGTTACTCAGATGAAGTAAATTGGACTTTGATCACATATTAGTGGTAAATAGTAGAGTCTGTACCTGGTACTTGCAGAGTTTCATGTTTAGCATAGTTACCTAATAACGCAGTTACCAAGAATCAAACTCGAGTCTTACTCCCTTGACACTCCTTACTGTGCGAAGTGTGCAAAGCCGAGTAACCTAAACTATAAAAAGAAAACATTAATCATGCTAAAAGTTTAACACTTAATGGTCAGTGTACTAACAACAGAGGACATCATGTTACACGTTCATGTGCCATATATTGTTGTTCCAACGTATCTTCCACGTGATCTTAATTAGACTTGTAGGGCCAAAATTGCGATTCCGCGAATTAACTGCCGACGGAAGGGCCCAATTGATTTTGTAATGGCCATTTTCAACGAATTCTTTCTCGGTCGGCCCAAGTCGGCTTCCCTGGGCTGGCCTGTTAAGCATTACAGACATTTATCGCGTGGGACGGCCTGCAATAATAGTGATAATGCCCCGTTTAATCCTAACAGCGAGATTTCAATGTAAATTTGACTCAAGCCTGATGTGGAAATAACATTTCCATTTGTGGAAAATTATCACTTTTTGAAATTATTTTATTTACAAATCGATATATCGATAAGAAATAAAAATAACATATTAAAAACTATGTCAAAAATTTTACAAAACAAGAGGTGACAAAAATATTTTACTTTATCAAATACTTAATGAAGTCACGTAAACAAACAAAAGTTATCGAGATGAAAGAGAAAAAAATTGTAATCAAATTGAAGACGCAGGGAGTAGTAAAGATATGTCCACCCTATCGATATTAAAAAGATACTCCGTATGTTTTACCCTTAATTATTTAAAAAATAAAGGAAAATGTTTAAGGTAAAATTATCAATTTATTATTAAATGGAGTGAATTTAGCCAATTCAGGTGTAGGTTTAGCCTCACTCTATCAAATGGTATTAGATTAATTTTTAAAAATGCTAAAACTATATTAGATGCAGAGTATTTAAGTACATGTTAGCGGTGAAAATATATAGTACTCCATAATATTTTACAGAGTATTATACTTTTCATTGAGGTGTCACTAAATTCATCCCATATTTAGCTAAATCCACTCCAATCCAATCATAAGAAATAGACAAAGGGGGGGACAATATCATTTTCCACATTCTGTTTATCATATGTATGCTTTTACATTTACAAAATTACACAAATGATAAAGCTAAATTCATGTGCTTTATGTACTCCACATGCAAATCCACTTTTTTGTTCTCCCCGTACATATAATGTTGCCTGACACAAAAAAAAAATTGTGTACCAGTTTATGTACAAATGGGTAATGTACTACAAACACTTTTCTTATGTTTGTCCCTAAGAAAATGTTAGTTAAAGGGGAATATGGCAGAAAACCAGCAAATATATGTCACCCTCCCCTACCAGAAGATGGGTGAGGGTCGCGACCGTAAGAGCGGGCTTTATCTTTTTGCTCAATGCCCTCCAAAAGATTCACCTGGCAAATTGTAGGGAAAAAAATCACCAAATGGGATTGAGATGTAAGAAGAGTATGTTGCAACCACAAAAACGTCATACGAATGTGAATTGTTTTTTCACCTTAACGATTTGTGGAACTGAGCTCGGACGTGTATATGCTGCCAAGAAGCTCATGTTGAAGTCCTAGATAGAGACATCATTGTATAATAATAATAACAAGGATAAGCATCACCATCATCATCATGGAATGTTAAGAACAATAGACATACAAATTTGAAGCTCCTTCACTCGCAAACACACTTTCTAAACGGTTTAGATTTTTTGACAAATGGTACTTTTTACAATGAGAAATTATCTATTCCCTTCGTTCCAAAATAAGTCACATTTGACCTTTCACGTTCTACGATGCAACACTTTAACTACTAATATCTATATTTATAATGATATTTCAAAACTTTGACCCAAAAAAGTGGAATGGGATCTTTATTTTGAGACGGAAGGAGTAATTTAAACTTGTTAACAATAATTGTGGGCCTTCGTGTTAACTTGGCTACTTTTTTATGCATTTTAGCAGGTAAAAATAAATGAAGCTTTCTTTAAAAAATCTTGATGAGAAGTATTGAGGGCAAATATCATTTCATCACACCGTCATTCAGCTTTCGCGTAAAATCTAACTGATCAATGGTCATTCGGTGATCCCACCAAACCGCAATGAGGGTAGATGTAATTAACCCATTTTTAAATAAGTGATTTTAACACAAGCAAGAGGTAAAGAGAGAATCATTAATTCTTTAAAAGAGAACTTACTCTGAAAGGGTCACCCCTCAAAGACTGAACAAACATAGATGCTCCTGAACCTTTTCCCTGAATACAATCAAATCTCATTGATCACACCCACTGATTTACTTCCCTTCACATTTAGCTTTAACACTAAGTTTGATTCAAGGAATTTGGAAGAAAAAAAATAGTTTTCTCTCGTTTTCCTCACCAAAATGAGAGGAATTTTGTTTTCCCTCCTTTTAGTACATTTTGTCTTCTCAATTTCTTTTGCTTCCATCTTCCATCATCTCAGATGGAGCCAAGGATTCACTATTTTTTGGATTTAGGGTATGATAGAATAAAACAAAAATGACTCTTTAAGCTATCTGCTCTTGTTTTAATAGTGAAGTAGCAGTTAGTTAACGCAACTTTCGACGCTCATCATGGGTCATCCAGAAACAGCCGCTCTATGTTTTTTTATTGATAGGAATAGGGTACACGTGTGATTATCTATGGTGCTTGAGCCGGGGGTCTCTTTGGAAACAATCTATCTACTTTCGAATAGTGGTAAGGTCTGCATACACACCCTACTTTTGTGGGATTCAACTGGGTTTTTATATTTTCTTTTCTTTCTACTTTTCTTTTCTTTTTCTCTCTAACCAAACAAGAAAAATTATTTTTTGATTTTCCTCTCTTTTAGATTCCCTGAATCAAACATAGTGCAAGTCTAATGCAATACAAAGATATATACACGAAACAAAAGTACCTCCAACATTACATCTTTAAGCCGCCTCCCAGTTTGAGCACAACAGATCCGAATGACATGCTCATCACAACTTCCACTGATTACATAGTCCCTCCCGTTCATGTAATAAGATCGAGTGTAATTCTGTGAACTGCCAGTTGAAGTAATACCAAAATCCAAGTGAAGCCGCCCATCAACGGTCAATATTTGTTTCACCTGCCATGATATCCGACAATCTCAAAAACAGCTGGCACGTGATAACTTTGAGAAATTCATTTGCAGTAATGAGTAAAAAGTTTAACTAATGGCTTAATGAAACATTCCCAAAAGAAGTTTGCCCCCCCAACCCAACCCCACAAGTCCATTTTTAAAGGTAAACTATTTTTTAAAAAGTTATACCCTGTAATTTATTGCCAGTGGAGCTAAAAGAGTCTTTTTTTACATTGTTTTAAGTTCCAGTAAATAATAGACTCTGCACACTAACTCCCCTTGCTTCTTACCTCCGTCTCTAAATAAATTACACGGAGGGAGCTACGAGGCAAAACCTCAGGTTTTTAAAAATCATTTTATTTAAATATTGGTATTGAAATAAAAAATAATGGCAAAACCTCTTGTCTTAGGGATATAGCCTCTCTGTTTTTTTTACATGGATAAGGTTGAATACATCCCGTTCCTCTAGACCCCAATGGTGTTAGGAAGTAAACACAACAATGCATAAGGGTCTAACGGATAGTCTCTTTGTTTCATACATGGGTAGAGAGCTTATCAAACAAGATGGAACAGCCATATGTTAATTAAACTTTCCCCTTACATCACTAAAGAAAGTATTTCATAATTCAATTAATCGTCACCTGGTATCTACATCAAAATGATCAAATGCATGCTTAGATTCGTTACTGCTATAGGCTTATAGATTTAAAATGTCAAAAAGAAAATAAAAAGTTCTAAGAAAATTAAAAAAAATTACCTCATTATCAACGGCTGAAACAAGAAGATATTGATCATCTGGAGAAAAGCAAACCATCACATTTCCCCTAGAGCTCGCAGCAGTATAGCAAGGGTGGATAGGTCTCTGTCTCAAGTCCCACAGCTTAACATCCTGATCAAATGACGATGTGGCAAATATTGATGGGGAGTGGTTTGAAAATTTAACAACGTTGATATGTTCTCGGTGCATATCGCCAAACACCTGCAAACGCCTTCCACTGCTTATATCATACAAAGCAACATCCCTTGAATATCCACTTGCAAGAAATAGTTCATCAGTCGAGTTAGCATGAACGGATGTCAACTGATCAAAATCATCATAAATAACTGAGCTGGCACTTTGATATACGCCTGTCTTCGTCATACATTGGACATCATACAATCTCAGTGAACCATTATCAGAACCAGCAATTACCTGAAATTCACTTTACACATGAGATACATTCATACATTGAACAATATAAGCAATTTTGTTAAATCTCATACTAATACTTATATACTCCGTATATAGTAAAATCAAGATGTAAATATTTACTGTAGTTGGTTGGGCAGTCTTTACACGCTGTTTGTATTTTGATGGTTAGTGTGATTAATGAAAGCTGCACTTTGTTCCAAAATAATATAAGCACTAAGATACTTGAGCATATCTTACAAAATATGGGGTAATATATTTGTGCGCTGCATTCAGAAATAGTTGTCTGTTTTGTCAAGCTCATAGAATAGCTTATGTTCAGATTTAGCCCAGCTTATGCTACAGCTTATCTGCCTAATAATGATTAGACCAAGCAGTACGAATATTAAATAGGGTTTTCAAGTCAAATAAAATGGGAAAAAACACGACAACAACAACAACCCAATTGGATCCCACGAAGTAGGGTCTGGGGAGGGTGTGTGTATACAGACCTTGCCCCTACCCGAAAGTAGAGAGGCTGTTTCCATGAAATCCCCGGCTCAAGCTGCACATAAAAAAGGATCACAGTAGATACATAAAGCAAGGAAAACACAGATACAATGCAAATAAAACACCAAGCACACATAATAAAAACTAAACTAATAAAGTTACAAAAAGAGAGTATTGCAAGCAGATAGCAAATAACACCAAGTATAAAATGGAAAAAAAGCGTTGAAAATAGTTCAGTAAGTTTCTGCGATCACACATGCAAACTTCTACATTGCAGTTTACCTACACATCATGAGTTTATAGGTATCTTATTTTATACTCCCATAGTCCCACATCCCAAATTAAAAGTCACATTTTCCTTTTATGATTGTCTCAAAATAAACTTCACACTGCCGTCATTTCCTTTTAAGTATTAAGGAATAAAATATGTGGCTCACAGTCTTATTCTCTCCTCTAAACAAATTCCAACCATACACTCTTCACTTTTCAACACTTCTCTTAAAATTCGCGAGGTCAATTTATTTTGGGATAGAGGGAGTACTATTCATATTTACTAAGTGTTGTAAATAACTTCAGAAAGTTGTAAAGTTGTACTGGTGATCACAATTTTATTCTCTGATCTGGAAAATGGATTTGAAAAAAAAGCGTGTTAAAAATGTTTTCAAATACTCTTTGCAGAACAAAAACATGAAGGCATATAACAGAAAGTGGGAAGATGGAGAAGGGAAATAAACAAGGCCTAGCCCTTCTTCAAGTTTTTTTGATAGACTTATGGAAAGAGAATGTCTTTTCAAATGATGATCAGTTAAAATGTAGACACTTTTGAGTTGTTTTGAGTTGACTAACTACTCAGTGAACACTGAGCGAACGAGAGCCAGAAATTGTTATACTCCCTCCATCCAACAATAAAGTTCTCGTTCACTATTCACAAGGTCAAACTTTATTCACTTTGTTGACCTGTTTTCGTTTCCTATTTGATAAAATAACATAGTCATGTCACCTTTAGTTTTGTAGATTTTTTCATGTAGTTTTTAAATATGTAATTTTTTTAATTCTATACCATTTTTCATATAAAATGATTTGAAAACAACTACAGTCAAACATTGTAATGCGCAACGGGAACTTTATTTATGGACGAAGGGAGTATTTGCTTATTTGGACAAGTATATAATGTCAATGTAAAATGCACTTATAGTTAAATAAAACTTGACATACCTTTAAGGGGTGTTTTTTAAGCCAGCAAAGACCAAGAACAGTGTTCATTGCTCCAAGCGAAGGAATAAACCCAATGACTTTCTCACTCTCGTGGTTTATAACAACCACTTCCCCATCCAGGGTTCCGAAAGCCATGAGGCTTGCATCAGATGGATGATATTCAAACTGACGTGGACGAAATCTTCTTTCATCCCCTAACGTATTCTTAGATATACACAGGGGATGCACTGACGGCCATGCAGATGAGCCCATTTTAGCAGCAGACAATGACCTGGAATAGAACTGCTGTGTGTTTCCTGCTACATATGATGTTTTTTTTCTGGAGGAGAGGGGGCGAGTGTGATTTTCTCTGATTTCACGCTTCTGCAATATACTAATGATACCCCCTTTAGCAGCCCTATGTGGCAGGTATTCAAAATGCTGTGTGAAGATTAAATTCGCCCACTCCCTTTGAGCCCCTCCAATACGCAAATTATCAAGAACCTTCAAATTTGGTAATGAAGCTATCATGTACTCCCTGTAGTGCTTCTCATAACAGATTGGTGAAGGATTCTGTGAAATGAGCCTGTTTGGGGCGGTGTGTGACCTAGGCCTTGAGGTATGCAAACCGAATCTGGATTCAGAGTCTTGTGTTTCCAATGTGCCAAAATAAATCTGAAAATTAGACATAAACATGTTTAGTCCCAGGATTTAGATATGATGATGCTTGAAAATTAAAAAACCATAAATTTACCCATATTGAACACCAATAGAAAGATCACATGAGCGTTATCTGATGTGTGGCTGACTTATCAGAGAAGGCCATGGCAGCAAAACCTGACTTAGTTGAACTGGCTGAATTAATTAATTACTGCCCCGTCCCATAATTATATTTATACTTTCTTATCTTTACATTATGGTTCCCAAATTTTTTGTCCTCTTTCCTTCTAAGGAATAAGTTATGTTGTCGATATCATTTCTCTTTACTCCACATAGACCACAACCACACACATTCCACTTTATCAAAAATTGTGCCAGGTCAAACGGAGAAGAAAATTATGGGACGGATGGAGTAGCATTTAATTCTTTATGTTTGAATAATGCTTAACGGTAGGACCTTCCAGTCTCTTGGTGTCCTAGAGATATCCCTAGAACAAATCTGTTGGGAAAAAATTACCCTCAAACAACAACACCCTCTCAAGAGATAAATGTGGGAGGAAATAATTTGTGCAAAAAAATAAAAGGAGAGCAATACACAATATTTTTACGTGGAGACCCCTCTCAACTAGGGGAAAAACCACAATGCTCTCGGATTAAACTTTCCACTATAATATCAATTGAGTAAACATCACAATAATACAATAATTGATATTATCTCTCTGGCATGGCGCCGGTGGAAGATAAGTTACGGGAAGCGAGGTTGAGATGGTTTGGGGATCACGGTTATCGGGGGAAGTAGGGGAAGGGGTAGACCTAGGAAGAATTGGAAGGAGGTGATTAGGCAGGATTTAGGACTTCTCACCCTGACTGAGGATATGGCCTTAGATAGAAACCTTTGGAGGACTAGGATTAGAGTAGCTGGTTAGGAGCTCGGTACTGTAGAGGTTTTTTGTAGTGTGTTGTGTTTGTTTGGTATCTTCTACTTTTGCTTGCTGGACTTTCATTTCATTGTACTTGGTGCTTTATCCTGTTATATCCTGTTATATTGTGTTTCCTACCATATTTTTTGTGCAGGTTGAGCCGGGGGTCTCTTGGAAACAGCCTCCCTACTTTCGAATAGGGGCAAGGTCTGCGTACACACACCCTCCCCAGACCCTACTGTAGTGGAATTCAACTGGGTTGTTGTTGTTGATATTATCTCTCTATGAAAATTTTCTCCACTAGAAAATTCTCACCTCTTGGATACTACATCTCCCAGACTCCCACACTCTTTGGCTCCCCTCTCTCTCTCTTTCTCTCCTCTTTCTCTTCTATAGATACCTTAGACGGCTAATGCCAAGGTATGACCTAAACCAACCATATTTAACCCATTGAGATTCTGGCTTCTGAATATTTCTTTCTTTAAGATTTTTGTTGTTGTGTGTGTGTGTGTGAATGAGAGAGTGAGAGTGTGTGTGTGTGTGAGAGAGAGAGAGAGAGATTGAATTGCTAGTTAACTTACTCCCAGTTACTCATGTTTATAAAAAGGTTTGACTTCATATGGTGACAAATAGACACAAAAAATCTTTGTTTTAAAGTCACACAAGTTATCTAAAGCACTATCTATGCTCCAACTGCTGCCTTCTCAGATCCTGCATGCACCATCCACCATAAAGCCTATTGCTCACCTAAAGTCTAGTGATTTTTAGGCATTATGATATGATGTAAAAGAAATAATCTTGTAAAACAAAGCTATAATTTTGTTATCTATCAACGCAACACAAGACAAGCCACAAGAGAGATAAATTATATATGGGTAGGACAAGTGAGATTCAAG
This sequence comes from Cuscuta campestris, assembly GCA_900332095.2. Classification (NCBI taxonomy): domain Eukaryota; kingdom Viridiplantae; phylum Streptophyta; class Magnoliopsida; order Solanales; family Convolvulaceae; genus Cuscuta; species Cuscuta campestris. The sequence goes on along the minus strand of OOIL02000495.1, from coordinate 80,017 downwards.
TAAGAAGATTTTTAGATAAAGATTGAGTGCAAAGCAGTTCTGCAACGCAACGGTAGAGCTTCATAAATGTGTCAAATAAAAACCAATTTGTTAAGTCTCACAAAACATCAAAGTAGGCATGATCATTAAATTAAACTTGATAAGCCAAAAGTGTCCATGATGGCATGGCACATAGAAGCACAAAAAAATTGGCCTTCCTTATTCTAAGAAAACATACAAGAGAATGTACATATATACTGTACCTGATTGTTTAAATCAAACAGATCATTCCAAGGTACATCAGGTAATCGCTCCACATAACTCAACTCCTGATCTTGACCAGAAAAGTCCACGTCACTGTCATCATCAGATGAACCATCTGAGACATGCATGGAAATATCATGTAGATCACGATTCCCGCTATAAGTGATGACATCCTCACTACTGCTGTGTGGGACTCCTAAGTGTACACCATAGTCTAGATGGCCATTCATTCCAGATGCTGCATGATATTTCCATGTATCAGCAGTATGCAGACATTTCTGAAAACGGAGTTCATCCAATGAAGGGAGCTTGGAAAGCGCAGCACTTGTTGTCCATAAATTAGTGATTCTTGTCTCACACAACGAAAGCCGTCTCAGATTTGGCATGCAAGTAAAGCAATCCTCGCGGAAATTAGATAGTGAAGCACTGAAGTCTAAATTCAGTGTGTGCATCTGCAGGAAACTCCCGGTCATGTTGAGTTTGCGGAAATGAGAGAATCTCAAGTTTAATACTTGGCATGTCAGCCCTTGTAGAGCAAGGTCCCTACAGACACATTTCAATGGATTGAAAGGAGACGATATATTATTTCTATGAAAGACAGCATGTCTAAAGAAAGTCAATCATAGAGCTTCCTTCAAAAATTGTTGTGATATTGACTTGAATTTTCCAAGCTCATAGAAACCATGGTACTGGAAAACACAAAATAGTTGGAAATAACACATACAGCAAGAAGTCCTTCCCAAATAAAAGATCCTGGAGATCAACGACCCGAAGCTTTCTTCTTACAGCGCGCAAGCATGACATAACATGATCCCCACTAAAGGCACATGAAAACCTATTAATAATGTCGACGGCATCAATGTCAGAAACATCAATTTCCATCAGCAATTCAAGAAGTGGGTGGAAATCAACATCTTTGATGTCGTCGAGCAGAATGACAAGTGCTGATGGCTCATGGGGGGCCTTCTTCAACTTGGCCTGAAGACCACCGTCAAAAGTCATATGCTGATTTCAGTACTAAGGTACATTGAGATTTAGAGATGCATTTAGCAGATTCAGTATCATCATAAGTGTAAAACAACACTACCTACAACTATTAACACGACAAACCTTATGGAAAGCCGAGAGGATTGATTTATTGGGAAGAATGCCTCTTGATTTGCACGAATTAAGGTACCTGGATGCGATACCATTATTATATACTCCCTGTTTCATTGATATACATAACCAGAAACTCAATCTCCGAAGGGGATGGGACTGGGAAGGTGATAATGTATTTAAGCTTGAGATAATCGAAGCACGAAATTGCATACTCCGCATACATTCCAGAAAAATTGATGTTCATGACACAGAGCAGAGACTGTATTTAGAGATATGTCAAATCTATGCTAACTTTGTTAAAAGATTGATTTACCTCGTCTCTAAGTACTGAACGTCGGCGGCCATGGCGGTGACTCAGTTGTCTAAGAACCGGTGAGGCAGGAAGACATGAGAAACGTGAACAGGCGCACCGGAGTTACGGTGGATCATGCGAGGCCCCTTGTGGATGGTGATGGCTGGTTTTAATCATCTTGCTTCGTTAATTTTAAGATAACACTTGTCACCGCCCAACCAAATGGAATCAGTTCCAGACAGAACCTGAACGGAAAAAATCTTGTTGGTTTTGGGTCCAAAAAATTTAATCATTTGGGTTTTGATTTGGTTTGATCCAAATTCGAAAGGAAAATGATAGGGTACACCAACCCAAACATCCTCACCCCCTCCATCACCACAAAAAAGACAAAACAATTCAAAACAAAATAAAAATAAAATAAAATGAATGATAGAAAGAAGGATGGTGTACATTTGATACACATTTAGTGTACCCCTAGCATATCCCAATTCGAAATGATTTACACTCGGACTAAATAGACTTAATAATCCTATTGAATTTAAAAGATTCAAATACTAAAACTCTACCTTTTGAGTTTGGTAGAGAGTATTATAAGTTAATGCTCCATTTTGATAGATATTTTACTTTATTTGTCTTCAAAAAAAATCTTGTTTCATTTAATTAACAAGATTTTTTATTAAGTACTCCGTAATTATTAATAAAAAAAATAAAAAAAGTTTAACATTAACTTTTATGATTATACGTAGAAGTAGTCTATGTTGTTTATCTCTTTTTAGGTTGTCTATTTTTTTTAATTTCCCTATTTGTACGGTATAAATTAAAAAACCTAAAATATATTTAATAGACAAAACTAATTAAAAAATATATTTATATTCGGTCTAATAGGTCTGGACTGGTTTGGTCCTATGTATTTTGGTTCAGTCCGGTCCATCGCCGAGTGAATTTAGGTTTGATCTTCGGTCCGTGATTTTATTCAATTCGATCTTTGATCCGAGTCAGTCTGGTTCATCCCGATCTTAGGCTGATGAACAACCCTAATTTTTATTAGAATTAAATCAAATCTGACCAAAAATAACTTTAATTATAACTAAATTTAAATTAGAATTTATTTCTATCAGATTCGAATCATTCAAAGCATGTGAAAAAACAAGCCTTAGCATACCATGACGAAGGCCAATTGAATAGTTGTGTTTGAGAATATTCAATTTCTAGTAAATGCATATTTATTTTTCTAAAATTAATTTATGCTCGAAAGTGAGTATTTATGAGTATTTAGTTCAGTATATTTTAGTACTATACAGGTATATTTCTCATCTAAAATATTACATAAATGACTTTATTTTTAAAACCTATTTCATACATAGACTTTTAGACCAAATATGACAAAATATTTTTTCATATATAATCTCTGAAAGACCAATTATGAAATAAATGAGAATCATTTTATGTAATATCTTAGAAATTGATACTAAATGTAAAATCACCTGTAACTAAGGATCTTTTACAAAATTTACTATTTAAAAATAAAAGGATGTAAGATTAATTTACTTATGATTATTAGATTATTAAATTCAGACAAACTATTGATTTTGTAAGCAAATATGACCAAATCAGGTCGAGATTACCCTTACTTGTACACATTCTCTCTCAAAATAAACTTCATGGATTTCAAGGAACTTAGAAGAGTGCTTAGCATGCAAAGTGTCTTATTAAAATTGTTAAGAAGAACAAAAAAACTATGGTCGTCACAACCATATATCGTATAAACAATGAATCAAACCGATCGACGTGGTTGTGGTGGCGGTGGAGTAGTGAGGGTAGTGATGAGATAAACAATGACGGCTAAGTAGGGGCGTTTTTTAGGGTTGTAATCTTTTTTATTCTTAATTTACAAATACTCCGGAGTATAATTTAATTTAAAAAAGAACGAAAGACATAAAAATCTTGATTATAAATTTTTAGTCCTATTTTGGTATAATAGCTTGAAAAGCCTATTTTTGGAATATGGAGCATATTTGATAGTCAAGGGGTGGCAAGTGGCAAAATCATACCCAAAGGGTGTACTAATAAGAAGTAAGAAGAAATGGCATTTGAGCTACCACGAGAGGGTAGCTAATACAGATTCATTAGCCAAGGAAATGTAGCTTTTACTATTATTGAAACATGCTTAAATAAACGAAAACCTTAATTAGTTGATGTCTTCTTCCATTGGTTTCTGGCAAAATTGACTCCAAATATCTGCTCCTCCTGCCAATTAAATTGTGTAGCCAAAAAGATTCGAGAAGAGCTTCAACAAATGTTATACTATGAGCATCAATAAACAATGAGCATCAAATCGGTTCTTATTCGAACTGTTTGTAATAAAAGCAATAAGCATCAAGTCTTGATCGATGAAGCATTCATAAGAAAGAAAGAAAGAAGCATTGCCAAAATAAGGGAATACCATCAAAGCTGAGAAAGCATGACCGCGAGTTCCTCATCAGACACCATTACATCAACACATTCTCCCAGCGCATCAGCAAGTCTTGCTGCAACTTGATGCTTACACTGCAGGGGCAAACGCAAATTTTAATCAACCAAACCTCGATACTGTCTTGTGGGATTCTACTAGGTTTCTTCTTCTTGTTGATACATCCCAAAACGAAAACAAAAAGCAACAACTAAGGCTTTGTTTGGGAACAACATTTTCTATTCGCATTAGCGTTTTGGGTAAGGTTTTAATAGTGTAGATTAATTCTAAAAATGCTAATGCTAAAGACTACTGTCGGATATCTTTTTCAAAACACTAACGCTAACCTCTAACACCGATGCCAAACGGGGCCTAAGCCAAACCCCGAAAAACTTGAGGGTCAGTTATATAAACCAAGAGGAGAATCGTGTTCACTCAGCCATTAACAAAATGTTCTTAGGGAAAACTCTTTATATCCATAGCCACACTCTTGTCTGAACTCAAATTACACAAACCCAGAAAAACAATAGTACTAATTTGTTTGTCAAAAAATAAACTGAAATTTAGAAATCTCACGCAGAGTTGTTCCCCTCGGTTGACAACGTCGTAAAAGAAAGAATAACATGCACAATAATGTTCAGGGAAACACAGATACTCTTCTTTCTTCCTCGATTCTCCAATCACCTGAGAAGAACAAACAAACAAACAAACAAACAGTCCATTTAAAAAAAAACAAAAATTTAAGGATATCCAAACAGGCCCTAGAGCATCTCGACTGCAAGTAAAAGCAATTGGATTCAAATATTTAATATAATTAAAATGCCTGGAAAATGGAACGCCCACTGGGGTGGCCGCAGATTCGTTTGACTCCTCTCTGATCGACCACCCTCGCCGCACGCTCGAAATTCTTCCCGAAAAGGAAATGCAATCTGGAGAATTGAATGATACGGAATTGTTATTCACTCAAGAAATTCCCTAATTGGATAAGAAGAAGAAGAAGAAGACTGTACGGACATGGATAGCTGATCGTCCGTCACTGTCTCAGTTGAATTCCAGCGCCATCAACGCGGCGGCGGCGATTGAATAGAGACCAAATTAGACACGAACGCAATAAAATTCCGCCGTGGGGGAACAAAATTGAGGTAAGATTTGAATATTAGATTCGTGAGGGTGGAAAACAACCTGACCGAGTTGACTCAATCTCATTCCAGATGCTATCTGCAACCATAAGACTGGTGCTCATTTCGAACCCCAAAAACCTGACTCTGAGCTTGCTCTCTTATTTATTCTTATTATTTCCAATCCGTTCAATTAAGATAAAAAACAATTTGAAATATAACTACATCAGATAAAATTCAAAACTTTTTTCAATCCGATCAGCTTTAAAATAAACAATTTTTTACATAGTATGAATCAATGCAAGTATGTTATCATTGTCGATATTAGAAGCACAAATGCTCTTAGGATGATGGCCCAATACTCATGAAACCCAAATATGTGTGTTGTATGTGTTTGAAAGAACCAAACAAAATGTGCGAGCTCATGAGACTCAAAAAAACAAAACACCAAACCATGTGTTCATGCTCATCATAACGCCACTCTTTATCTACCCAGTCTTTCCATTCAAGAAAAGCCCTATGCTCATAATTAATTACACACGAACTCTCTTTTTTACTCAGTATTATTTACAAAATCTCGGCTCCTTAATTAGCTTGTTCAAGAAACTCGAGCAAAGTTGTTCGTTTATGTAACGTAGGCTGCTGTGTTACAGGAGAAGATGTCCATGGGAGCACTAACACAGCTCGTCGAATTCGAAGTCCTTTTAGGATTATGGGAAGCTTTCTTCGTCTTGTGGCTGTCCAGATATATCACTACCACTGTAATGTCGTCATGGAAATGCCGCCGAGTTCCCCTCTCGATCTTCTCTATGTCTCTGCATCTCATCTCCCTCTTCTTGGCAGCCTCCTCAATCGCCGCTCCCACCAATTTCTTGGCTATTCCCTGCAAGTGTGCATTTCACAGCTGCACCTTATTAGCTAGGGTTTTGAAACTTGCATGCATTTCCAATATAATGTAGTTTGTAGAGTTGTGAGATTTCAATCCAAAACCAATTGGAAATGGAAGGAGCAACTCATATTTTTAATTGTATATTAGTCTTTTTTTAAGCTTGGGTTTATGATGTGAAACTGTATCCTCAGTATACCCTTCAAGTGCAACTTGGGTTTTTTTTTACTCAAGTTATCAACTGGTTGAATAGACATAGGCTTCTTTTCGAGCTCCTAAATCTTGGTTACGATACTATGTAGAATTATGAGATTTCAAAGCAAAACCGATTGACAAGGAGAGGAATAACTCTTATTCTTATAATATGTTGCAAAGTGGTCCTTTTTAGCTTGGATTTATATTGATGTGGGACAATATCCTAAACAGATTGAATTGAGTGATGGGAACTTACAGGTCTTGGGTTTTTGAACACTATTTCCACTGCGGCTTCGTCGGTCAAGTGTTCCCACAGTCCATCCGAAGCAAATATCAGAAACAGATCTTGTGGTCGGATTTTTCGGGTGACAATAGAAGGTTCTGCTGTTAGTACAGGATGCTTCAAATGTATTGGATGTCCATATTGCTGGAAGATTGGGTCTCGGTTAAACTCTGGTTTTTTAAGATAAGCATCACCGATGGATCTTGAAACCTAAAAAGTAAAAATGTAAATGTTAGTAAAAACAATGCAAAAATATATTCTGTAACTTCATCAAGATTGGAGAGATATCTACTCGTATCTTCGTATATAGCCGTGTTCTAAAAACCCCTACATAATGCATTGAGGTTTAGCACCATGGACAAAGCATCCCTTAAAACAAGTTATGGAATAGATTTGCACCGGATATTTTAAAGAACTTACTTTTTTTGTTTGTTAAGAACATGGCATTCACTGATAACATTTCTTTTAGTTGGAGAACTGAATGAGAATATGGCATAGAGTGTTGAAGAAGATGAAATATAACAAACTAATACATTATACACATTCAATTAATTGTTATATACCGAAATTTACCCAATATTCAATAGTGGCCTAACTCAATATATTTCCTAGATTAGCCACTATTTGGTGCTTTGATGGGTCCTAGATAGAGCAAGGTAACAATTTTTAGAATATCAATCTGTAGGGTAAACAGAAATAAGTTGTTTAGCATTGTAGAAACAGATAGCTTGTACTAGACACTAGATGAAAGTGATATATGAGTTGGCAAGGTATTGGAGATCGATGCTAAGGATTCCTTGAAATCACAACTAACAACACTTAAGAATAGATTGGGCAGTGGACAGTGGACCAAGGGGGAAGAACATATAAGCCTTTAAGAATAGATTGGGCAGTGGATTTGGTAGTTCTCTGCAAAAGAGATGTGGGGAGATGGAAAAGCAATATTCCAAGAAGGATAGCAAATGATTTGATTCTTATCGAGAGTGATGTGAATGGCCTTCTCTCTTTTGCTGACAGAGAGAATAAAGATCATATGCCAACAAAGACATCCACAAGACAATATAATCCTTATATTGTTCACATGACCAGACAGTTTTCAGAAAGAACTTCACAATTGTACAATTAACCACACATGTTTAGAGCACTATTTTTGGATTTGGATAATTAAGCATACCATTTATGCATATGGAGTAGATGATGCTACACATATTTAAGAACAGACAAATTGAATAATCACATGTAGCACTGCTTGGAGAATCAGATTCCCATGATATCTTAACTCTATCCAGAAAATGCACACAATTATAAAAAAAACAATACAACGACGATAACAACTCTAGTATTATCCCAACTTCGTTCAGGTATTGGGGGTCAAAGTGTACACAATCTTACCTATGTAATAAAAACAAAAGCTACTTTTGTTAAACCCTTGATGCATTGAGTCAATTTATTCATCCGAGCTAAAACATTGTCAATAATGACTGTTTTAGCCCCATTAGCAATGAGTTGTGCAAAGAACATGTAGATATAATATATATTGATAACCTGAATTATGCCTTTGATTCTCCAAACACCGCGGCAATAGAACACAATAGGTGAACCATTGGGATGAAGTTCTTCAACCTCCTTCCGCACCTTCTCACAAGAAACATTGTGATCAGTCGATAGCCGTTCTGCCACAACAGACTTCCTATCCCCATCCACACCTCTCCTTCCTAGAACTGCTCTTGAATCCCCTAAATTAGCCACATACAATTCACCACCAGATATTGCACCCACTAGACAGCAAGAGCCAACTGAAGCAATCTGTGGCCTTACTGGCAGAGAACTCTTAACTAATCGAATGAAATCCTCTTCTGTGGCATGAAATGCCTTTTTAATGACATCTGTTGACAACCCTCCTTGCTCTCTCGCGAATTCTGACCAAAACATAAGGCACAAATCAGGGAAAACAGAAGCCTTATTCATTTAAATCTTGCAAGTTACGAATTCCTTACGATCAGATACGTACCACCTCCCCATAAATTTTAAACTAGTAGTAGGACACTTTCATCCATCAAGTCCACCACAAATCATATTAAATACTCCCTTCGTCGCGTGTCCACTTTTCATATTTAGTAAACAAATTATGGTGGATTACTTAAAATAAAATCTAGATGCATATAGCATTGTTGACATTAATGTAGCATATACTCATTTGAAGGACTCGTTTAATATTTTACACTTACTCCACACCTTAAATATGAGGTATTTTGGGACAGTGGGAGTATGCACATACTTGAACTTTCAAAGCACTTGAAAAAATAGAAACATACAAAATGAAATCCAACAAAGCTCATCATCCCCATATAACGAGTAAAAGCTAGTAATAAACAAGAGATGCTTAAAGGAGGCAAAAAAAAAAACGAATTCGGAGTAAATAACTGACGTTGCAAATAAGGGAATAGGTGGCGATTGACGAAGCGGGAGGCTTCAGGGCCGCCGTGGCCGTCGTAGACTCCAACGTAAGTGGCGGAGGGAGAAGTAAGGACTTGGCTCTGGTCCTCGAGGGACGAATTGGCCTGAACAACGGCGATCGAGAAGTCTCCGGAGGCATGGGGCTTCAAGTCCATGTGCCACAAAAGTCCGTCGCCGCTCCGTCGGCCCAAACACCTCTCCAATCGGTTGAAACACGACCGCATGATCGCTCGTACTGATCCTACCTTTGAACAGATCGAAACAATCTCCGGAGAAGATTCGAGAGTATATGGAGAATAAGACGGCTATGAAGGTGACGCCGGTACCTGGTAAATGGAATACCTTGTCGCCCTTGTTTTATTCAGCTACATGAATCTAGTAAAACTTCTGTTGCAGAAGATTTTATATGGAAATGGAAATGGAAATGGAAATGGTAGGGAGGAAGAAGAAGATGGTTTTGGGCTTTAGAAGAGGAAGACCAGACGGGGAGCGAAAGTCTCGGGAAAACCCGCGTTAGCTATTGGAATTCACAAACAAGTACTTCAACTTTTAGGGTTTTACTTTGGTGCCTTTGTAAATGAGAGGGCATCCATGCCCCTCCATTCATTAGATGGCATGTGTACATTTAATAACAACTAATAGTCTAAAAGTTTAATTAATAGGATTCTCTAAATTGTTAAAAATTGTTAAATAACCCCAATTTCCTAGGACGTTTGCATAAACTTACCCACTTTTCTCTCATTAATTTGCAATACTATTACTCCGTATTAATAATTATTTTATCAACTATTTCTCTTTTTTAACATTTTCTAGATAATTATTAGTATTAATTTATTCAAAAATTATTTTATTAATTATTCTTTAATTTACTCACCATTTACTTTAAACAAACAATTGTTATTTAATTTTCTCAATCTCATTATTCTATGATTTTTATTAATTAATTACTTTTCATCGAAAAAACAAAAAGAATTGAAAAACAATTAGAGAGAATTAAGAGAAAAATAAAATTTGAAAATTTTAAAAGATGGGTAAGAATATGGACCAATTGGAAAAAGTTGAAAAATGTTCGATAAAAATAAAAAATATTGAAATAAATGTTAGTTCCTTCATCTACAAATTAAATTTCTGTTTCAAAGCATGTGCAAAATCTCATGTGATTAAAAATATTTTATTATTAAATTGGTAAGAAAACAAAAAGTAAAAAAATTACATATTTTAAAGTATATCAGAATTTTATATGGATATTTTATTTTATCTAATTATCAGTAAAAATATTTTTTACTCCCTCCGTCCCGTAAAACATGGGAGTTTTGCTTTTTAGAAGGGATTTAAGGGAGTGTATTTTGGTATTGAATTTCCAAAAATGTCATTTGATGTGATGAGTAAAAATATGATTTGATGGATAGATTATTAGTAAAAAGATATGATGTGATAGGTAGGATATGAAAAAGTAAGTTTTGAAAAAAGAAAGGATGAAATAAGTTTTGAAAATATTTCAATTTAATACTCCTTTTGTCTCTGAGTATTTGTTCACTTTTAATTTTTTGGTCAAAATTGATAAATTTTGACCTCAAATTAAATAAAAGTGATATTAATTACTCCCTCCGTCCCGCTTTGTTTGTCTACATTTGACTTTTCGAACTGTTCATCTAAGCACTTTGACTCATCAAATTCTCTCAATGTGTAAGCATAAATATAGTCATGTGTGATTTGTCTTAACATATAGATTATTAATATATAATTTTTATAATTTTTTAATATACAAATTACTAGATAAAATGGATTAAAGAAGTGTATTGGATGGTGTGTAAAAATAAAAGTGGACAAATATAGTGGGACGGAGGAAGTATTTGATATAAAAAAGGTTTTATTAGATTTATTATATAAAAAAGAATAATATATATATGTGTGTGTGTGTGTGTGTGTGTGTGTGTGTGTGTGTATACTTCATATTATCAATATAATTGTATTTTTATTAGTATCATCATCATCAATGTGAATAAAATAATACTATCACCGTCTCTGAGTGTTCTGTCGAGTTTTGACTTTTTTCATTTAATAATTTTTAGTCTTTGACTTATAATTAAATAAAATATATATTGTATATTAATTAGATAAAATAACATTTAGACATATTTTATATAATAAATCTAATAAAACCTTTTTTGTATCAAATAATTAATACCCCCGTCCCATTTTAAATTATATGTTTTGACTTTTTGGCATATTTAAGAAAAATAAAAAAAGTTGATTTTTTGAAATTGTCATTAATTTTTAGGAGGAGTGACGATGAATGAGAAAATAAGGATTTTAGGGATAGTTTAGGTATTTTACTCATAAAAGTTTACGATAACAAGTAACAGACTAAAGGCAACTTATTTTGGGACGGAGAAAAAGGTAAACATGCAAATTAAAATGGGACAGAGGGAGTATCACTTTTATTTAGTTTGAGGTCAAAATTTATCAATTTTGACCAAAGAAGTCAAAATGTGACAAATACTCAGAAACAAAGGGAGTATTAAATTGAAATATTTTCTAGACTTATAAAAAAATATTTTCACTGATAATTAGATACCATAAAATTTTCATATAAAATTTTGATATACTTTAAAATCTGTAATTTTTACTTTTTGTTTTCTTACGAATTTAATAATAAAATATTTTTAATCACATGAGATTTTGCACATTGTTTGAAGCAGAAATTTAATTTGTAGACGAAGGGAGTAACATCTATTTCAACATTTTTTTATTTTTATCGAACATTTTTCAACTTTTTCCAATTTGTCCATCTTCTTACCCATCTTTTATCATTTTCAAATTTTTTCCAACTCTTTTTTTTCTCTTAATTCTCTCTAGTTTTTTTTCAATTTTTTTTGGTTTTTCAATGAAAAATAATTAATTAATAAAAATCATAGAATAATGAGATTGAGAAAATTTTAATAACAATTATTTGTTAAAAGTAAATGGTGAGTAAATTAAATAATAATTAATAAAATAATTATTGAATAAATTAATACTAATAATTATCTAGAAAATGTTAAAAAAAGAGAAATAGTTGATAAAATAATTATTAATACGGAGTAATAGTATTGCAAATTAATGATACAAGAGTGGGTAAGTTTATGCAAACTTCCCAATAAATTGGGGTTATTTAACAATTTTTAACAATTTATGGAATCTTATTAATGAAACGTTTAAACTAATAATTGTTATTAAAAGTACACATGTCATTTAATGAATGGAGGGGCATGGATGCCCTCTCATTTACAAAGGCACCGAAGTAAATCCCCAACTTTTATACTCCCTACGCGTTTCTTCCTCATCAAAAAACATACGGAGTAACTTTCTTTTTAAAAGATAATTAAATTAATTTTTGATAATCAAACAATTAAAATATGTTTAAAAAATATAAAAACTGATAAACAGTGGCGGATCCAGGAATTGAAGAGACTGGGGGCGAGACTGCTATGAGGTTTGGGGTAGCACCCCCAATTTTTTCCAAAAAAAATAATGTGAAATTACAAAAAAAACAACTAAAAAATATTCAAAAAATAATGAAAAATATTAAAAATACACCCTAGAAAATTATTTCTCTTAATAATTTTTATATCTTATGTTTTTGTTATTTTAAATAATTTACAATCATTTTTTTAACAATACATATTTGATTTTCAACTTAATTTTTTTTATTTAGAACATTTCATTTTTTTTGGTGGGGGCATTTAATTTTTTATGATGGGGGCATAACAATTTTTTTTAAGAAAAATTAAGATACTCTTTAAAAAAGTTATAAATTCATTGGGGGCAAGTGCCCCCATTCCTCTCTTATTGGATCCGCCAATGCTGATAAAAGTAATGATTTGTTTATGTAAGATAAGTTGCTTCACTCAGCTTGTCACACGGAGATTGAACTAATTTTAATTGATTAAAACATTCTACATCATCATATGTTGCCCATGTTTCATTTTTTAATAATTGAGTTGGAGAAAATTAGAATTTAGAAGGTTATTGAAATTTATTTCTTGAACAAAGAAAGAATGATATTAACATATTCTTTGAACAATAAGTAGAAATGTCTAAAGTTGATTTATAAACAAACCAAAAATGAATGTGTAATCTGCAAAGTTATTTGAAGTTATTAAAATATTGATTAGAAAGAAGGCAAAATCGGTTCAAACTTCAACGTTTTCAAATTAATATATTGAGTAATAAAGAAAAATTAAAAAGGGAAATAAGTCTTATTCCCTAGGCTCACAAAATAATCTTTATATTTGATTTTTCTTATATAATAAGAACAATCCTTTTTAGTGATGGTATTTTATTTTATTTAACTACAAATATAGTTATTAATAATAAAAGTGTCAAATTGTGAGAAAATTACTCTCAAATGACCAAGGTTTAATTTTATTGAAATAACTTGGATGTCTCTATTCTTAAAAAAGACATCATGAATCCTTACATTTTATTGTCAAAATTGAAAAGAGATGTTCCATCAACTATTCTATTTAATGCAATTAAAAAAAGGTTTTTTTTTTGCATATATTTTGTCCTTACCATAGTTATTTAATTTGCCTTTACTTTTTATATTAGATGATCAATTTTGAATTTTTGAAAAATACTCTCTCCAGAAATTGAGAAAACTTAATAAAAAACAGAGTGAAAAAAACAACTAAAATGTGAAGGCCTTGAGTTTAGTAACACAATACCATTAAGAGTAATGGAGAAACTACGTTTTTTAAAGTTCATTAACGAAATAATATATGAAATGTCTTATCAAATCTTTATCATAAAATATAAGGACCTCTGATATCTTTCTAATTATAGAAGGACATACGAGTTATACCAACAAAACTCGTGCCATCCGACAGTAAATTTTTGGTCAAATTGTTGACTATAAAAAGACAAATGTAAAACGGTTTCTATTTTTACTTTCAGGAGAAATAAGCGATGTATATTTGTTGTTCATTTTCTAATTTTGTCTTTGATATGATGTGCAAAAGTAAATGGATGAAGTAAAAAAAATATGATGTGATAGATAAATTATTAGTAAAAAAATATGATATGAGATATGAGATAAGAAAAATATAAATAAAAGTAGGTTTTTAATATAAAACAAAAAGTTTAAGAAATGGATGAAGTACTATTTTATACGGAGTACTACGTAATATTTTCCAGTGACTAGGTCACAATTCCACACTTCTTTCATTCCAGAAAGTAAGATGTGATGGATAGATTATTAGAGATAAAGTATTAAATTGTAGTTGACTTCCAATTTTGACATTGATGTGATAGGTAAAAGTAAGATGTGATGGATAGATTATTAGAGATAAAGTATGATGTGATAGGTAGGGTATGAAAAAGTAAGGGTAAAAGTGGGTTTTTAATAGAAAGTGGAAGTGTTTTGTTGAAAGTGAAAAAATGAAAGAGGAAGTGTTTTAAAAAACGGAGGGAGTATGTTTTTGTTGAGCAATTCAAAATGTTTTTTGCACATATTTTATATTCCCTCTACACCAAGCTTATTAAAAAACTAAAGTTTTTCTATGTGGCATAAAAATTATACTCCGTACTTTCTCTTTCTTCATATATCTTCCAAGACACTATTCACAGCTAATTTTGTTTGCTTATTTTTATTACTCATTTTATAAAAAATATAGTTTGGCTATCTTTATTTTGCAGAATTTTTTATTTAGTTTTTTACTATCTAAATTTTATTTTAATGTTTTACTCTTATACTTAAATAAATTAAATCGAAAATAAAATTGATCGAAAAAAATTTTATCTCCAAAATAATAGGCTTGATCCAAAATCCAAATTTAAGCCCAAAAAATTGAGGTTATATAGGCATAAAAAAAAAGGTCATGAGCCTAATTCGGCGAATAGCATTAGATAAGGCCAAGTCCGGAGTATTGTGCGTTACATATACGGAGTATATACCAGGCTTTTATTTCGGGTTGTTGCAAGTTGCAGCCCGTGGTTTGGCCCAAATATTTGAAAGTTTCCAATAAAGCGGCCTGTTCCAAATATGAGTAATGAGTTTATATATTTTTTGATATTGCTTTATTGTTGGGTTTCGTGACAACTGGATTTCATTGACCTTTTGAAAGTTAATGTCTCCTATGATACTTTGTTCGTAAAATTAATGATCCGTACCTCTTCTAATCCTCCCGGTAAACCCTCATGCTCAGTCTCGGCCCCAATTCAGCCCCACCTACGGAACCAGGCCATATTTACAATGTGAATCATTCTAATTCTAATGTATAATACCAAAAAATTGAAATGTATATGTATACAATATCACATTAATACAATATAAAGTCCTATTTTGGAATAAAAATATGAAACTTCTATGTTTAGTACTTTTTCTATGTTTTACTTCTATTTAAAACGATTTATTTATTTTAAAATACCAAATGACTACAAAATTTTGAATAGAATATATAAAAACAGTTTCAATGTTTCCCGTGATTGAAAAATAGGTAGGAATGCCCCATTGTCCTGTCTATTTTCAAAATTTATTCATAATGGTTTCGAAAGGTTACACAAATATCTCATCAGGCTATTTTTTGCACATTTTTACGGAGAAGAGAGGGCATTGTTGCTCATTTTTCAAACCACAATGGTACGAGAGAGTTGTTGCCTATTTTTCAAACCACACTAGTACGAGAGACCATTATCATAATTTTTATTCATTTTTAATTTCTCTTTGTAAAATGTTATTTATAGTATTTCCAAATTCAGATTAGTTTAGAGGAAACAATTCAACTAAAAGAAAAAATTAACATATAAATTATATTTCTCAAGTTAAATATTTTATTTTTTGTCAAGTAAATAAAAAATAGAAAGAGATTAAGTGCATCATCATCCGGGCTAAAGTTGCCAAATCAACCACCTTCACAAGGGTAGTGGCTGAGTTACCCATACAGTTCCACAAGATGCACCGAGGAGACGCAAAGGAGGGAGCATGCCTTCTTCTCCTCTAGTCACTCTAATTATTATGGGTTTTGATGGATATGCTGGACATTAACTATCCCGTCATTATATGATATTAGTTGAGACGGTCCAATATGTTGGGCTAATCTATTAGTCATATTTTACATAGGAGCGGCCTAATTTATTGGACCGATCCATTAGTCCTTGTTTAGAAATTCTAACCCTAACTCCCCCTATTTATACTTCTTTTCTTGGGAGAGTAGAGAGGGGGATTGAATGCTCGATACATACACATCACACACAATTCATTATCTTTTTCACACATTTTATTCTTTTTCTTCTCTAATTATGGGTTCACAAATCCAATAGGTATGTAGAATTCTTATTTTTATTAAAAACAAATAATATTAGACCAATTAAAAATTTCTTGAAATATAACTATAATCATATCAGATTAAATCATATCCAAACAGATCAGATAAAATTTTTAAAAAATCGATGAGACCCGCTATAAAAACAATTCAAGTGGGGCAAATTATTACCCTAAAAATTACTTGATGATCTAGAAGGCTAGGGTGGGAAGAAAACTTAAGCTTTAAACCCTTAGCTAATACTAACACAAGTGTAGTTTCCTTTGAAGTTAAGGATTTATCAACAAAAAAAAAAAAAAGAATACTTCGGTTTAACTCGAAGTGGGGAGGGAATTCTAATATGTTTATGGATTAGGAATCCTAATGTTTCTTTTGATTTACGTTATTTGACAGAAATTATTTTCAAACTATTTTTTATGACAAATGGTATAAAGTTAAAAAATAAAAATTACATATTAAAATACTACATCAAAAGATCTATAAAAATAATAGTGACAATAGTACTTTATTTAATCAAATTGCTAACGAAAATAGAGAAATAAAGTGAATGAAGTTTTATTCTGTGAAAAGTAAAAACATTCATTATAATTTAGTACGGATGGAGTACTAAATAAGACTAATATATAAGTCATATCCAATGTAAGACTTAAACCTTTTTATTTCCTAAATGTATATATAGTACGGAGTACTTAATAATGTCTATTGGTAGAAATAATATCTTGTTATGATAAACATTTACTTGAATAATGACTAATGGATAATAATCAATGGTCCTACATTGAGAAATAAAAACATATGGTTCTATATTGAGAAAGTCATTATCTTTTAATGCTATTTTTGGTAAATTCTCCTATTTTTAATGGATTCGTACTCGAATCTCCATAATTTTACAAGACTAATCACATAATACTCCCTCCATTTCTAAATAGATTACAATTTTTTTCTCTCCTCTCAATAACTTTTGTTTGTTTACGCGATTTCATTAAGTATTTGATAAAATAAAATATTCTTGTCACATATTGTTTTGTAGAACTATTGACGTATTTTGTTAATATGTAATTTTTATATTTTATTGATATACCAATTTGTAAATAAAATGATTGCGTGAAAGTCTATAAAATAAATATGGACCTAAAGACTACAAAAAAAATATGCCAACTAAAAAAATTCAATCCGATTAGCATTTGTTTACACCTCTAGCTCTAGTTTGAAAATATAGGCTCTTTTTTATATTAAATGAATACATAATGTATTTACGTATTAAATTTATTAAAATATTTACATTAAATAGCACTAAAACTTAAGTCATTTCTCTAAATAGCACTTAAATTTTTTTATTCCCTGAATAATACTTAATAATTTGCATAATGTCCAGTGATGATAAAAATTTACTTGAATAATGACTAATGCATAATGATTAAAAGTGCTACATTGAGAAGAAAAACATATGTGTTGTTATTTAGGAAAAGTCATTACGTTTTAGTGCTATTTAGGTAAATTCCCCTAAGTTATTTCCTTTCAAAAGAGTAAAAGTGACATTAAAAAGGAAAATTTTTAACATTTAATAAGAAATAATAGTAAAAGAATTTGGTTCTTTAAAAATTAAAATGAACTAAATAACTAATTAAAATTAAGAGGTTGAGAAAATTACAAGAATAAGACCAAAGATTATGGTTGCTCCAATGTAGGATTTAAAATGATAAATAACTTATTGCCTCACTTTTTTTGAGGATTTAAAATGATAAAAAAGCTCTCTCCAACGCTTAGAGATTAAATACAGTGCATAAAAAGCAAAATAAAATAAATGCTACTAAAAACACTTAAAATGGGGAGTTCTGCCTCACTCCAACTCCTACCACTTCAGGAGAATCATATATATCATATCATATCATATCATATATATATATATATATATATATATATATATATATATATATATATATATATATATAAAGTTGAGTTCATCAATTGTGGGGCTGCCATGTGTCATGCCAAGTAGACTATTTTGGGTGCATATTTGGATTTTTTTTTGCTGACTCATCAATTAAAACAGATACACCAGTCAAAAATACTCTAATATTCTTTACCCAGAACTGGCGATTGTTACTCACTGCCCCGTCCCTTCTGTTTCCCATCCATTTCGCCTCTTTGGATTCACCATAAACGGCGATCAAGAGTTCCACCGGCCACCATCAACGGTGATCAACAGTTCCATTGGCCATCATCTGGCGCAAGAGTTCCTAGCGGCCATTAACCTTCGTCCCGCGCAAGAGTTCCACCACACTTCTTCCTCTCCGTAACGCCTGCTTGCTCGAATCTTCCAACAGATTTGACGAATCTAGGAATTTAATTGGCGATCGTCTGCTTCCTTAGGTTGTTTTTCATCCTTCCTCCACCACACGAGCTTCATTTTTTATTGTTTCAAGTCTGGAGTAACCAAATTTGGTTTGAAAAGAGTTGAAAAGGTACATGCATTTTGTGTGTATGAATTTCCCGTTTACATTTGTCACTGGTGTATGATTTATGTTATGTTTCAATGGGGAGA